>CP141133.1:29212728-29812728 GCA_035236585.1 Warburgia ugandensis | reverse complement strand
TTTTCTTTTCTTTTTCTGTTGCTTTCGGGAAGACAGACCCGACATCTGCCGGGTTCATTTAATGAGAGGGGGGCGCCAGTATCAAATATGGCCCCCCTTCTATTTAGGCTTTGTTTTTTGCAATGTTACATAATGAGATGCGAAGACTAAGGAAACCCTAAGAATGTAGCACAGAAAATATTCCAACCTTAGTTAAACAGACACATTGTTTGATATGTACAATGTATTTTCCATACAAGTATGGAGGCTTGTGATTTTGTTTTACACAGAAATAGAGACTGGAGATGCTATGCTAGGGAAGTTATGAGGGTTTGGCCACCAGCTTCCTGAAATTTATATAATGGATACCATGCCCAAAGAGAGGCTAAATGTCAGGTGGGGCAATAATGGGAAGGCCCCACTGTGACAGGCACGGTCCACCCCATGAGAACATAGAGTTGATATTCCACAGTTGGTATCAGTAGAGGATTACAATCATCCGAGCGCACTGTATGGATTGAGACTGATGCATAGTAGTCCTAATGTATTTTGCATTACGATGCACATATGATAGGCATAATGTAATGCCATGGCATGATGAGATACCAATACATGAGTTCCTGAAAATCCTCGTATAAAGATTGGCTGGATACTGATTTCCTCAGTAGAAGTATAGCCAGGGGAAGGAACAAGTTTTGAGCAATCTTCACTATATTAACTAATTTGTCACGTACTACATAAATAATGTATATACTCTATATGGATAATACTCATGAATAGAAAACCATGATGAAATAAGCACTGAGGTATGTATTCTTATATTGATGAAGTAGTATGTTTTTGTATCCCCTACCAAGCATAGCTTGCTAAGGTATTGTAAATGTTTCTATGTTTACAATACCTCAGATACAGAGAAGGATGGTTAGAAGCTCAAGACTGTAGAAGACTTAAGAAGATGTGAATGAATAATCAATCAAGATACAACCTCTTGATAACATGTATTTTATTTGAGGGAATTGTATTGTATTGAGAGTTTTTAATGTATTGTGAGGTTTGCAAATCTTGGGTTATGTAATTTGGATAGGTATTATACTGATACCGGGCTGTATTGTGAACCACTAGATGGATTTTGGAAGTTTAATAAAATTATATTCCTTCAATGGAATTTTATTTTCTACAAAAATTGTACTTATGTTATGTATGAAGTGGTGACTTGGGTTTTCAAAATAAGTTTTAAAAGAAAAGAATTTCCGCACTTTTGTTTTGTGAAAATTTTTTACTAAGGGGATGCCCTACCTTTGAAAAATGTATTACAAGGTCGTCATAACAAGGTAAAATTAGTAATTTTGTTCATTTTTTATGTTTGTACCTTGAACCTGCAAAATAGTATAATTAACCCTAATTAGTGATACTTAAGTGATTCTAAGGCTAAGACCTTCTAAATATGGAGGTATGTATGACATATTCCTATACTCATCATAATCATTAGTCAATCAAGGAAGTACAAAATAAACTAAGGTAGTACCATCCTCCAATGAAGCATGGTATCTAAAACCTAATAAAAATACAATTAAGCTAATGTTGCGGGTTAAGATTGAAAAAGAATGTTTGACCTTTGAATTGAGACATAAAAAGACTAGAGGAAAGATATGTAATGACCTAGGTTTTGAAACACAATTTTAGTATTTTAAAATCATTTTGAAAAGGTAGGATCCCTATCTTGAAAATTCCTTTGCAAAATCAATTGTGTATAAGAATCTTTCCAACAAAGATTGTTTTCAAAAATATCTGGGAATTAATCATTTCAAAAGTAGACTCACATTTGAGTCATATTACATATCATTCAATTTAAAAATCATTCTCAAGGTTTATCAATCATAGCCTAACTATAAATGTAAAGTTCAATAAATAGTGTCCAGTACTTAGTGCTTGATTACATCAATAGTCAATAAACATAAATAAGAAATTAAAATTTCAAATTGGCCTAGGACCTCACTTTTTCTCTAAACTTTTTATTCCTAGAGTTCTTCCCTCCTTGCTCATATGCTTCTTGAGCTAAGCTATAATGTTTTTAGTAGGTTGAGAAAACCACAATATTACAGCATATAAACATACTTATATGATCTAAATCATATTTTTAGTGCAAGAAAATCACACAACTAACAACTCTTAGTTGATCCATACAACACATCATAGCCACTCGTTCTCATTGACATCTATATGCAACTCTATGCTATAAAGAATAAATATCACAACTTCGTAATTTCATGTAAAATCACGATGCATTGAATATCATCAAAATAAATATATCAAAACAACAATCCAAGTACTCTCTAGTGCCCACATAGTTTCCAACTCTCATTAACATGTTTGCCAATATGGCGATGAGTACTCATCTAGCAACCATAATCTAGGTTCATCTTTTAAACCATCATCCTATTCATTAGGTGCATAAAAATAAAATCTCGTAGAATTCAAACTATGCTCATCAACAACTCGACTGAATCATGTGCTGCTAGTACCTGAGAGGGACTTCCACTGCATTCATTATGAGGCCTATGCATATTAATGTGGGATGTGACCTCCACAATTGAAAATTTTCCACTCTTTGAGCATGGATGCCTACCACCTCTTGTTGTTGGATACCAGGGGGCCAACATGTACTAATATCTCAGTATAACTCCTACAAGGCTTCTTTGCTTATCTCAAATCTAAAATCTTGGGCATCATTATACCCTTATATTTTTACACAATCTTAGGCAAAACTCCCAATGTAATTTCAATACATAAAATCATATAAATGCTTTTTTTCAAGAAAAAATAAATGTCCAACCATGTCATACAAATTAGTTACTTTCATACTAACTTAAACATTTATGCAATCATTTGAAAACCCCTTCAAACAAGTCAAATTCATAGCACACTTTTAAGCCTAAAACCATTCATAATTTAGCTTCAATTCATAGCATGCTAGTAGCCAGATTGTTTAACTATCATAAACTATGATTTGTAATGACTTTATAACATTCTAAGAATTACTTATCAAACCCCATTATGAGATCTTCAAATTGTGGTTTTGTCAGGTGTATTTTACAACCCAAAACTATGCTTACAAATATGGTATTCAACTAAAAACCCACTTTCCAAAGAGATGTTCGATTGGTGCAAGATTTACCATGCTAAAGCCAACCTAATAAATACTTAGGGGTTTAAAATCAAAATTTGCAAACATAGCTTTTGTTATTTAAAAAAAAAAATTTACAAGGGCATGTTTTATACAAAAAAGGGGTTACCAAAAGAACATTTAGTAGTTAAATTAGTATGCAAGAGAACCATTATTTCAAGCATAGAATAAGGCCAAAAATGTCTATTTTTTTAATTCATTTTTTTAAATCAAAACTTAAGTTTAGGAAAACATATTAGCATGCTAAAACAATAAATTTATGCTTTCCTTAAAATCAAAGGAAGACACATTAATGGATCATGGGTTTTCAATGTACTAAAACCATTCAAACAAGGATCTTTCTGAAACTTAGAAAAATGGTTTATACTTGATATATTTTTAGCCAAAGTTGGTGTATATTTTAAAATTACTCACAAGGGCAAGAATCAATGTAGTAATTATACACAACTGAAGTTGAATCTCATAGAATTGTACCTTGATTATATTTAAACCACATATCTTAGCCAGGGAAAGATTTGATTTGATTTAAACTAGGAATTTAAATGATATGGAAAAGAAAACATGCATGGAATTAGAAATATGAACTAAAGGAAACTTTCTAAAAATAAAGATCTTGAATAAAATTAGAAACTATCCTAACTAACATGCTCTCAATAAAAGAAACTAATGAAAAATTAGAATGATCTAATCTAGGAAACTTAAACTAAGGAAACTTGCTAAAAATAAACTTTCTAAAAATGGAAATTTCCTAAACTTAAAGACTTTCTAAAAACTAAAATTAGAAACTATCTAAAACTAAACTAAAGATGCACTTAAACTTAAAATACAACAAAGGAAACCTAAACATGAAGTAAACTGACGTACAAAACATGCAAAACTAAGGAAGCAAGATCAAAATGGTGTGCCTAGAACATGGAGTGTGTGCATGAAATGTAAGAGGAATTTGATGCATAAATGGAACATGAAAGATTAAGTGAAGAGTGTGCATGGAAACTAAGATACAAGGAATTCTAAGGCATGAAACATGGTAAAGTACACATGGATTCATCAAAGGAAGAGAGTGTGCATGATCCATGGATGGATGCACCTAAAAAATTAATTGTCATTCATTGAATGTAAATCATTACAAAGTATTGTGCTTGATTTAAGAATATGAAAATAACATAAACTGCTCGAAACTTCCACATCTATGTATCACGTGAGAGAGAACCAAAGAGAAGAAGAGTGAAAGAGATGAGAAGGAAAGCAATAGATGGGCAAAGGAAAGATAAGCAATGGAAAGGGAAGAAAATCAAGGAAATCAAAGAACTAAGAACTTGATCCAAAGACTACTATCTCTTGGTTGTCACTACAATAGATTAGTGGCTATTGGAAGAATCTAAACACAAAACTAGAAGTAAACAAGAAAGGAAAGCAAGTAAAGAACTAGAAGCATGAAACCAGAAAGCAAGGCAAGCAATAAGGAATGTAAAAGAGCAAGGAAAACCAACTTTAAACTTGAAGTAAATCAACTTGGAATAGCTAGAAAGGAGGAAGGAGGTGTGGAGAAGAATAGAAGGGAGATGGGGGTTAGTGTGAAAGACCATCCCAAGAGTGGGACGTGGAATTCCTTATGGGGGAGGCATGGAAGGCTTTATGCTTTATTGATGTTGGACTTTCTAATTGATTAGAACTCCATCCTAAGAAGATAGAAAGGAGGGGATAAAGAAGTGGGGAAAGATAGTTGCATGGGATAGGTAACTTAGGAGGAGAATTAGAAGTAGGACTCTAGGAAGGTGCTAGTAAAGTGGGAAACTAGGAAGGTTATTGAAAAGTGGAAAGGAGATGACGTGGAAATGTGGGAAGAGATGGAATTAGTAGATGTAACATCTAAGAGGGTGAGGCTCCACTTTTTTTAAGTTGGCATGGAACTTCCTTCCTTAAGAAGTGTTTCATGTGGAAGGGTAGGAAAGACAAAGGAAGAGGGAGGAAAGAGAGGAAAAGATGGAGAAGTAGATAGAAAAAAAGAAAGTTTAAAAGATTAAGGACTCTTCCCTCACTAGTCCACCTTAATATGCATATCTTTCCATGTTCTAATCTCCAACAACTGCTTGATAATTATCCCTTGAAATTCATGATTTTATCATAGGATAATTGCTTGAAATCTTCTTGCAATCATGTGGTTCCATGTGGCTTAGCTAAGATGTTTTAATGGCTCACTTTGATGGCTCCTTGCTTGATGGCTTGAGTGGCTTAGTCCCTTGGCTTCATGGCTTGAATTGCTTGTCTCATGTGGCATAAGTGACTTGCATCTTTGGCATCTCCTAGCTTTCCTTAGTCATTTAGCTGGGTCAAGTGGCTTTCATGGCTTGGATTCTCATGCAAAAGTAGTGGAATTGCATGGGTCAAAGGCTAGTTATCTTGAACTCTTCCAATCACTATCTTGAATTCAATTGCTTGCCCTAAGATGATCTTAAACCTTAATCTCCCATCTTGAACAATCTTAACTATTGGATCATTATCTCAATACCTACAAAAGATAATAAAAAAAACCTAATTAAATCTTGAAATTTTTTTATAATTAACATACTCACTATGGATTAGCTTCTAAATGTGCAAAATATCCAACTTTTAAATTATTAGCTCAGAAATTCATTTGTTATGACTTCTGAAAAAATCGTAGAATAATGCATATAATTTATAACACATGAGCTACTAGTTGGGTAATTTCTATATAAAATTGAATACTTATCAAAAGTATAGCAATTTGGGTATATAATTAACTGCAAGAAAATGAATCTATGGAAGAAGTAATAGTCATGCAAATTCATGTTACAAAAACCAATCGTAAGAAGGATTAAAAATCCTGGTAAAAATAGTCCATAATAGAGTTTAATGTTCATGCTAGACTCAAACACAATAGGTTTAATATTCCTATTGGAAATCAATTAATAAATTTATGATAATTAAAAATAAAAAAATAGGTATATAAATCATTCTATTAGACATTTCCACTAAAGTGGGAAAACTATACAAGATAGAACGTCTATAACTTGCCATAACTCACGTTATAAAATGTTCGTATTAAGCATGACAAATACACCAGCAAATGTATTTAATCAAAGCATGAAGAGCATGTTATAAAACACCAATAATGCAGCCTACATACATGTTAGAGAATGCTAAAACAAGGTATAAAAATCTAGCATCCAGACAGTACACATAGACCAAACATCAGGTGCATAAACAATAAGAGACAATGTGTTTTCCACTTTCCTAATGTAGTTCCTACACCTTCTCATGACCTAGCCACCAAGCTAATCATGTTGCATTTCTTCTCTAATTTCTTTCCACTTACTCAAAATTGACATAAAGATGTTTTCTTATTTCACTTAGCTACCAAGTTTAGTAATTAAATGTAGGTCCCAGTGATTCAAAGCACCATATATATACAATTTAGAAAGGGATGCCCTTATCAATCCTAAAACTTGATTTGTTCATTATGTGGATCTCCAAGGAGATTTGTCATCATTTAGGTGTAATTGGAAAGCTCACTTCAAGCTCTATCCTTCCATCAGTATTTCATTATTAAATTATTGAATTTCCTTTAAAAAAATTCACAATTAGGCTAAAAGCCCATATTTCATTAATGATAAAAATAGATACAACACTTACGATTATTACAAGAGTTATAAGTTGTGAAGAACTTATGATTTTGTGAATTATAAAGCCAGCAACCTAGTTCTGCAACTTTGTCACCTTAAGCCGTGACTCTTGTAAGGCAACAACTTACATGAGGTGCATCATTTTAATTAGTTCATATCATCATCATCACCACCGCCATCACCATCAAAACCTTATCCTAATTAGGGGTCGGCCACATGAATCTTGTTCCTTCATTCTCCTCAATTAATTGCCATTGCTTCATTTAGTCCCAAAGTTTTAAAAAAAAATTCTCACCACTCACTACTACACATGAGGCTTTTAAAGTCAGTATAAACTAGTCACTTTTTATACTATTGACTTCATAAATATTTTCCAAGTCAGTTGAAAAAAGTGACTTTAAAAATCAAACTTAAGAAGTTGTTTTGTAGAAAAACAACTTCTTTAGTCTAGTACAAAGCACTTTTTTCATTGGAAAGGACTTTTAAAGTCTTGTTTTTTTTTTTAAACAACTTTAAAAGTATAGACTTTTGAATTCATTTAGTAAAATCAACTTCAAAACTATAGAGTTTTCAAAGTTGTTTACTAAAACCAACTATAAATATTACACTTTTAAAGTCATTTTGTATACTTTTAAGGTCATTTTCTGAAATCGACTTTGAAAGTACTACTCTGTTACATGAGTTTTTACATCGACTTTTGGTTTGCTTTTTCTAACTGTCTTCATATATAAACAAACTAAAGCTCATATAGGTTGATTTTTGTTATGGTTATCTTCAACCAAATTCCAACTTTGAATTGGAATTACATTTATATATTCTTGGTCGATATCAATTTTTGAGTGTTAGTTAATATCTCCTTATTTGTCTCTCTCTCTCTCTCTCTCTCTCTCTCTCTCTCTCTCTCTCTCTCTCTCTCTCTCTCTCTCTCTCTCTCTCTCACACACACACACACACACACACACACACACATATGTTGCATGCATGATTGTGGTTACAAACTTCCCTTTTTAAAGTTACATTTCTAATTGAATGTATCTGTCATGTTTTACTTCTTACTTCATAGTTAATTGAAAATTTTCACATGTGTGCATGCATATAATTTAGTTTTTTCAAACACATATAATTCTTGTATACCTAATGTTTGGTAAAATAGCTAACTGAGTTCACTATAAACTTTTTATGTCTAACAAGCATTCACACATTAAAAGAATATGGGAAGGGAACAAAAAGTTTATAAAGTTCACACTTAAGGCAGGTGGTGATTGTAATCACATGTGTTGTCCATACTTGAAATATGAAAACTTGAAAAAAGTAACTATAGGGTGTTGAGAGAACACTTGTGCTTCAAAGAAATTGATGAAATTTATCACCCATGGATTTGACATGGAGAAGAACATTCACATATGCCCTTGGCAAGGCTGAAAAAATATAAAGACACTATAGGAAATATTATAGACAGCATAGCTACATCAATGTTTCAAGATACTTATGATGACTTCCAAGATGACCCCAAACAATTTCATACTATATTGGAGGATTCCAATGAGCCATTGTACCATGAGTGTAAAGATTATACCTAGTTGTCTTCAATGGTAGAAGTTTACAACATGAAATCGATATCTAAATTTTTTTTATTAAGGTTTTATAGAAGTCTTGAATGTAGTGGGTAAGATGCTACTGAAGGATAATAAATTGACTTGGTCCACATGGGAGGTAAAGAAAAATCTGGGTGCACTGGGTTGAAGTATGAGAAGATGCACACCTATCTCAATGATTACATCTTATATCTACATCACAACTTGTAGATAGTCAAGAGGGAAGTTAAAGAATAATTCAACTAAGATGGTTACAAACGTTCTTGCAAAGATCATATAGTATTTTCCCTCTTCCAAGGTTCAAAAGAATATTTTGTATTAAAAATTAGAAAAGAAATTAGTATGGCATGTCGAGGATAGAGTAATTGAGAGCTTTGCACACCATCTAACAAATGGCCTAGCATGGAAGCTCGTAGACTTCACATGGCCTAATTTTAGTAAAGAACCTAGAAACCTACTACTTGCATTATATGTAGATGAGATTAATGGAATTCCTAGAAACATATACTATATGGACAATAAGAGACTTTCCTGTGTACGATAATTTATCTGGATGCACTGTGAAGGGATGTAATGCTTGTCTTATTTGTAGTGATCAAACATGTATCATATGACTTAAACATGGTAGGAAAATGGCATTCCTTAGATATTGAAGGTGGTTATGTAGAGACATCCATATAATTTTAAGAATGGGAAAATTTAACAGTAGTGTAGAGATAAACACCTCCAACGATGTTGACAAGTAGACAAGTATTGGAATAGGTTGAAAATGTTAATTCTTGTGGAAAAAGAAGAAATCAAGTAAATGTGTATGTTAAAGCAACTTTAGAAGTTGTTAGAAGAAGAAATCAATATTCTTTCAGCTTACATACTAGAAATCACTACATCTGCACCTTGTGTTTGATGTCATGCACATTGATTAGAATGTGTGTGAAAGCCTAACTAGTACCTTGCTTGACATCCCAGAAAAGACAAAGGATATACTTGTAGCTTAAATGGATCTTATGAAGATGGGTTTGAAGAGAAGGTTGCATCCATAAGATAAGGGTAGTCAAGGAACATACCAGCATATAACAAATTATACACTCTATAAAGAGGAGAGAAGAATATTATGTAAAATCCTGTTTGAGCTCAAAATCATAGACGATTACTCTTCAAAGTTTAAAAACATTGCCTTAATGGAAGAGTTGGCAGTGTTAGGGATAAAGTCCAACGATTATTGTGCATTGATGCAGCAGCTGCTGCCTTTATCAATATATTTGATGTTGCTAAACAAAGTTAGAGGATCTATTACAAAATTCTGCTACATCTTCAATGCTTTGTGCAAGAAGGTGATGGATGTTTCAAAATTACATGAAATTTAGGAACATCTATTGACAATCGTATGTGAGCTTGAGATGATCTTCCCACCATCCGTCTTTGACATCATGGTATACTTAATAGTGCACCTCATTGATAAAGTTAGACTCCATGGGCTAGTTTACTTATGATGGATGTACCCATTTGAGAGGTGCATGAAAATTTTAAAAGAGCATGTATGAAATCACAACTGTTTAGAGGAGTGTATAGCCGAGTGTTATATTGCATTGGAAACTATGGAGTTTTGCACAAAGTACTTATCATGAGTGGATGCGATTGGAATACTAAGAAAGAAACAATCAGTTACATTTTATGATCCCAAGGTTGGCAAACCTTTACTAAGTGACCATATATTGACCACTAACTATAAAGAACAAAACCAAAAGTACCTTTATGTGTTGCAAAATATTGATGAACTTCAACCATAGATTACGTAAGTCGATCAAGCACTTAGGTAAAAATTATTTAATAATAATTATATTTTCTTTGATATCTCCGTTAATTTGTGTGTTGTGAGCACATGGATGTCCTCAAAGCAAAGAATTCAAGTTATGCAAGGAAACAAAAGTGGCTTCAATTTGAGCAATGTCACACTTTCAATATTTGGCTCCTTTAAAAGGTAAAATGAATGAATTCACACTTAAAAAATTGCATTTTGTGGGTGTATATATACATATATATATCATACTCGCAATAATCATATCCTAATTAATATGTGTACACATAGGTTCAAGATCAATGAGAAGTACTAGGCAACGATATATTCTAATCCTTAGGTTGGATGACAATGGGACCATGACCAGAAGTAATAAAATATGTTGGATATATCATCAATGGTTATTACTTCTGCACAAAAGACTGTCATAACTCAAGGGTATAACAAAATAGTGGGGTTAGCTTAGTTACCAATGTTACATTCTTTTTCAGTTCAAAGGAAAACAACCAAAAGTGCTAAATGATACTTATTACAGGGTTATAAGAGAGATATGGGCCTTGGATTATACTTGCAAAGTTATGGTTATGTTTAAATGCGATTGGGTGGAACAAATAAAGATAGCATCAAAAATTAATGCCCTTCAATTAACATTGGTTGACCTCAACAATATCAGTTATAAAAATGATCAATTTATTTGGGCATCTCAAGTGAAATAGGTATTTTATGTGCAAAATAGACATGATATGAAATGATCAAATATTTTATCATCCTGTCCAAGGGAATTTTAAGATGAAGATTACCTAGGCGATACTACAATAGATTACCCTTGTATTGCCAAAAAAATGCCATCAATCAAAGTACATGGTGATAATGAGGATTATGTGCATGATAATGGTGAAGATCGTTCTTAGGTTGAAAACATTATATGAGAGGGCTATATGGATTCTATTAGTGAGATGAAATAATTTCATATTAGCACTCTTTTATCATGTGATATATGGATTGTAGTGAGATGAATTGTATGTGACATTGGACATATATCTATGTCTATATATATATATATATATCTAATTGAGGAGTTATTTGAAAATTAACTTCTTTTGCATATTATTGTGTTAATTATGTACACCAATTTGTATGAAACATTATTTGGTGTCGGTCTCATTAATGAATTTAAAGTCATGAAAAAATGAGTTTAAGAATGACTTTTAAAGTCGTTTTCCAAAAAAAATGACTAAAAGTTTATACTTTTGAAGTCGTTTTAAGAAAATGACTTTAAAAGTCCATAATTTTGAAGTCCCTTTTAGAGAACGACTTTAAAAGCCCATACCTTTTTAAGTCTTTTATAGAAAACAACTTCAAAAGTATGAACTTTTAAAGTCGTTTTCAAAAATAACTTCAAAAAATCCATTTTCCTCTGTAAAAGGTCCAAGGTTGTCTCATTTTTTCTTGTGTCCCTTATTCATGTTCTTCATCTCATGGGCGGCATGACAACCTCCTCCTCTAGTCCTTGTATTTCTCTCTGTCCTATTCCCCATCTTGTTTTTCATTTTGGATATTTTGATTGTTGGTTGCATAAAAATATGGTAAGTATACCAAAACCTCTTGCTATCATGCCTAATTTTTTGTTACCAACTCTCTGTTTACATTTTATAGATGAAATGGGTTTTGTCACTATAGATGATGGGGTTAAAAGTGTGTTAGATAATCGTGATTCTAGCAAAAATCATAGGATTTCATTACAAACAACAACTACTTCTCTCTCTAATCCTCACTATTGGAGAAAGAGAGAACCTTATGCTTCATGATTCTCATTCAAAATTAAGGTTTAAAGAAGAAAAATGGTTCGATCAAGTTAGCCAAGGAAGTTGTAGCTTGAAGCTTTACCAATTCTCCCCCCATTAGAGAGTGATGTGAGTTGAATACAAAGAGGCCATATCTTGACGAAATAGTTTTAGACTAGCTCTTTGATCATAATTTTGTATTAATAAGATTTAATAATATGTAACATTTGATATACGTAATAAAAGGATGATAAATGAGGGGTTATTCACAAAGTAATTCGATTTCCTTGTTCTTATGTTTGTTTGTGTGTGTGTGTGTGTGTGTGTGTGTGTGTGTGTGTGTGTGTGTGTGTGTGTGTGTGTGTGTGTGTGTGTGTGTGTGTGTGCAGAATGCATGAATCAATACTCAATTTTATGAGAAATCGGTCTTATTGAAGTAAGGAATTTTAAAGTAAATATTTTTTTATAAATAGAAATAATTTAAAGTAAAAAATTGACTTTAAAAAGTGTATTTTTTATGTCATTTTGAAAAGAAAAAAAAACTTTAAAAGTATTTTTTAAACTATTTAGGGTTTAGGGTTAAGGTTCAGGATTCAAGGTTCAAGTTCAGGGTTTAGAGCATCAAATTTGATGCTCTTAGATTGACATTGTTTGTTGACCTCAACAAGATTATGAATATATATTTTATGTTCAAACACGAGATTATAGAATTTATGCTCAAACATGAGATTATGAACATAAATTCACATTTAAAAGCTCGACTTCAAAAGTATGAATCAAAACATGAAAACATGAAATCTAAATAACAAAACATGCTAAACATTCAAGATAAAAAAAAGGAAAAATAAACTTAATTTTATTGAAATTAATCTTTGAAGTAATACAATAACATGAGAATACTAAAGGAAAATTTAAATACCTCTTCTAATAGTAGCCTTTCAATTTTAAATTAGAAAAGCAAAGTTAATGGTCAATGTCTATGTCATATGATGCCACCTTTGAACTAAAAAAAGCAAATTTCTTATGTTTTGATCTACTTTTGTCTTCTTTAAATGCATTACACGGCCATGAACAACATCAAAATTAAGAATATGAACTAAATCAAGAGCATGAGTAAGATGCCAACTTGAGCAGCACTTAAAAGAGAAAGGGTAGAGGAGAAAGGATAGAGGATGAACAACAATGGAAAAGGTAATCATGAGAAAGTCAAAGAGAATTAAAGAAAATACCCACTATAGTAGTAGGGAACAAGAGATAGGTAAGATTGTAGCCTCTTATAGTAGTTTTCTCTGCTTCAAGGTAAGAAGCATGGTTTCTATCATAATTAATTATTGGAGACATGTGTCAAAATTGTTAAAAGATTCAATATGGAAATGGTGAAGGTAGGTAAAAATAGTATGTATTATATGTTTTATAACATACCTTCTTATTTTCAAAGATAATAATGTGCTTTATACTTTGTAGATTGCCTTGGAGGTACCTAAGCACAAGAAGGTGCACACTTTGCAAGGAGTTGGTGAGCAATGGTGAAAATGAAAGAACTACCTTATTAGTAATTATATAGCTCTATGTGTCAATGATCTGTCGAGGTTGTATGTAGTGCCTGCCATTTATTCCATTGTCATTGACTAGGATGTGTGGAACGCATTTGTATAAGACCACATGTCCTCTGAATTTGAAGTATGTGATAAAATGATGTTTTATTTAATTAATTACTTGCAACATCCAAAGTAGGGCACCTGATTACATATGCACAAAATGTGCAACCAAAGAGTGCAAGAGGAAGAAAGGTGCATAAAACAAATATACAATGCCACCTCTTCACGTTGGGACATGCCCGTTTAGAAGAGGATGAAGTGAGTACGAATAACAATTTATTCCTTTCAAATAATATAATAGTTATATACATTTTATTATCTAACTATAGTTTCTTGCTTAACAACAAAAGAAAGCTGGGACTACGAAACCCATTGACAGTGCCATCCTTTGGAAGATGATGCATTCAGTGGGCTATACTGACCAAATGTTCTCAGATGAAGCTACTACAGAAGTTGCTTCTTACATTGTAAGTGGTTCCACCTATCTAACCTTGACTAACTTCAATTTTGTACAATTAATTAAATGACTTGATCATGTCCTTCTAATTAAATTTTGTGGGACATTCTTACCCAAGAAAGCACAAGTGCAGGAACTCTAAGCAACATTGCTACTAATGATGACATCTGTGGAGGGCTATGGGCAATAAGAAGGACCACCCTCAATGAGTAAGGGACATGGGGTGCAACATTTTTCCTTCCAAATTCTTCAATAAAAGAATACATACAATTGATGGTAGTTCCTTCATGCAACTAGCTAAGATAAAAGGGGATATACTTAGCTAGTTGCATGAAGGAGCTTTGATGGTAGTTTCTCAATCCCTTATACTTGATTCTCACACCATCTCTGTGAGTTGCAATTCTCCTACTGAAGAAGTTCATGAAGAACAACTTGGGCCCTTCAAAAGAGAAATTCCAGCCGAGGAGGTATGTACATAGACACACCAGAAAATTTTCATTATCCTTTTGTAATTCTCTATTTCAACCTCTCTGATGTGTACCTAATCTGTAAGTGAGTTAATGCCCATTGGCTTTGAGAACATGTCAAAACATTGTGGCAGTCATTTCATGCTATGAGCATGAATCAACCGTTTTCTATGAAATTAGTATGCCACCACATACTAAGCGTGTATCCATTACCATGGCTTTGGATGCGAATGCCAATGTACCGTTCCATTTAGAAATGGCAAATATTGTAACTGTTGAGCAGGCAATTACATATCACATCACTTGGCCATAGGCACTTTTCATTTCCATAGAGTCCACGATATATATCTAATACTACCTTCCTCAACAACAATTTTTAGTTAGAGACCTCAATTTAATTGTTTATTAGCTTTATAAGGTTAATTAGCAACATCAAGCTCCATGGAGGTTGCCCGCTGTTGCACCATCAACCATTATTGCACCAATGGAACATGTATTTGTATCTATCTTTGTTTTCCCATCATAAATTTGATTATCTTCATTGATCAATATATTAATTGGATAAAAATCTCTACATCTTTTACAATAGTCATCTAAGGATAGCATAGAATTCCCACTTTACATGCCTTGATCCTTAAGGTTAATCTATGGAGTCATCAATGAAGATAAGGCAACCGACCTTGTACAAGTTAAGGTGGTAGTGCTTGCTAATGATGTTGTTGAAATGCCACTTGTAGAAGAGGACCTAATATGAGTTTGACTATGGGATCAACTCGAGCAGCCTCACATGGTCTCCTACATGAGGTATATGCAAATATCTGCTTATAAAATACTTGATATTACATATTATATTTTCATGGTAGGTAATAAAAAAAAAATTATGAAGCTTCCTGAATGATGCACTAAGCCTTTTTGAGGTTGGGAGTATACTTTACCAATTCCTTGACCTCAACATCATTTGTGGAGGTGGGGCAATGGCCAATAGAGATGCATGTTGATGATATTTTACTAGGATTCTTCTAGTGATCCAAGAGGCAGGACTTAATGATTCCCTACAATAGCAGCTAAGTTTTAATTTTCTTGTTTTCTTGCCAACTTATTCTATACTTAGGTATTGTCAACTTAAATTACAATTCATATGACTGTGATAAGGCTCATTAAATGTTACTCGCTTTGGATTTGCATGGTAGCACGCTTTCTTTTTTTATTCTTTTAGATCGCACGCAAGTCCTAGCCTCATAAAAATTATAAATAATTAAGCTTTTATTCTTTCATGTATTATGTGTAGAAAAGTAATTTTTTATCTATCTATAATGCATTTGAAATTTAAAGTGGTAGAGCATGGTTTAACATTGGCTAATGTGACCAAGACTATGCAACCACCAACTATCGACGTATAGAAAATAGTTAATTACTCTATTTTATAACTAATTAAACTTACAATATCACAAATGATATTTATTGATCCTTTTGTTTCCTTGTTGAACTACCCTAAACAATAGTTTGATTGGGAGTAAGGTTGCTATGATTTGAGATACACGAGAAACTTAACATTCAATGGTGTTAGTGTCTCTCAATTAAGAAAGGTAAGACACTTTTTACTTTTTCATAGTCATGTTTTCTTTCACATTTTTTAATGAATCCAGCTAAAAGACTGTGAACTAAATTAAATAAGTTATATACAGACTATTGTGCTTTCTAAGTGGGAAAAAAAAAAAGTGTTACTCTAGAGCAAACCTCAACGAAATACAAAGTGAATGTGCTAAGTATGCAGTGAGTTTTAATTAGAACAATTGGAGTAATTGTGGTGACCCAGTTTTTGTAACACATTTTATAATACATTTTTCAAAGGTAGGGCACCCTTAGTAAAAAAAAATTGCAAAACAAAATAGCGAAAGTTCTTTTCTTTAAACTTGTTTTGAAAAACCCAAGTCATCACCTCATACATAACATAAGTATAATTTTTATACAAGATAAAATTCCATTGAAGGAATATATTTTTATTAAATTCTAGAATCCATCTAGTGGTTCACAATACAACATAGTATCAGTACAATACTTGTCCAAATTACATAATCCAAAATTTAACCTCGCCATACATCAAAAACTCTCAATACAATACAATACTCTCAAATAAAAATACATGTCTTCAAAGAAATAATCTGATGGATTATTCTTCCAAATCTTCTTAAGTCTTCTATAGTCTTAAGCCTCTAACACTCCTTCTCTGTAGCTAAGGAATTATAAACATGAAAACATTTACAATAACTCAGCAAGCTATACTTGGTAGGGAATACAAAAATATACTACTTCACTAATATAAGAATACATACCTCAATCATTAATCCATCATGGTTATCCATTCACGGGTTACCTCATACTCATACATAGAGTATATATATACATTATTTATGTAGTATAGGACAAATTAGTTAATATAGTGAAGATTGCTCAAAACTTGAGCCTTCCCCTGGCTATACTTCCACTTAAGAATTCAGTATTCAATCAATCTTTATACGGGGATTTCCAGGAACTCATTATGCCATGGCATTACATTATGCCTATCATATGTGCATTATAATGCAAAATACACAAGGACTACTATGCTACAGTCTCAATTCGTACAGCTCGCCCGGATAACTGTATAATCCTCCACTGATATTCCATGTCCTCATGGGATGGACCATGGCTATCATAGTGGTGGCCTTCCCATTATTGCCCCACCCTACATTTAGCATCTCTTTGGGCATGTTATCCATCATATAAGTTTCAGGAAGCGGGTAGCCAAACCCTCATAACTTTCCTAGCATAACATCCCCAGTCCTAAGGCTGTGGAAAACAAAATCATAAGCCACCATGCTTATATGTAAAATACATTGTACATATTAGACGATGTGTCTGTTTAACTATGGCTGGAATATTTTCTATACCCTATTCTTAGGGTTTCCTTAGTCTCCATATCTCATTACTTTCACCTCATTAGCCTTGATCATAATATTAGATCAATTTTGATTAGATTATAAGATTGGATCACTCAATTGGATCAGAAGTTTTGGATCACTTAGTTGGATCATATGTTTTGGATCACTTAGTTGGATCATAAGCTTTGGATCATGACTATGCTAAGGTACTAAGCATAATTATATCATAAAGGTCTATAATTCTATACAAAAAATCATGTTTGTATACACATGAGTCTCTAATACATCTTTGTATATCCACCTACCTCAAAGTAGTATCTTGATTCATACTTCTCAAGTGTATTCTTCCACAATGTCCATCGTGGTCTGGATTCATCCATATGTCAAACCATACATATAAGGTTATTTCTCTATTCAAGTATGTATTCCTATAAGGGATACCCTAATCTTTCATTGAATCATGTTTGATCAAGGTTTTGGATTCTCTACCTATATTCTTCTACATACCCATACATAATTTCTACATATACATACGTAATACAATACTACATTAGTATTCTTATTGTTTTTTATCATTCAAGATCCAATGTATCTTGTTTGATCATCCTTATCTTGATTACAATTTTTATTAGGGTTAAATTATTTACTAACCTTTTATGCTCTTTATTATTATTACTCAATTAGTTAATCTTTTACTGGTTGAATATAGCTTATTTCATCCTAAGTCTAGACAGCTCCTCTTATGTCAAATTGGTTAAGGCTTACTAGTTGAATGGTTGAACACAAAATGGTTACTTCAATCCTTATGTAAGGAGCTATTTAGACTACACAAACGTCAACAGAAGGTGGGGGAAGAGTGAGGCTCTATTAGAGAACCCCCTTAACCATTACGCCCATCATCCACTAGATTGACCCTATCTCAATCTTTCATAAAGTTCCTATGAGCATTTCAACCCTAAGTACTCTTTCTAATTGATTTTAATTAAATTCATGAACATTAAAATGTCATTCATGGAGTTTCATTATTCTCCTAATTTGCACCAAGGAATATTCATTCCTTATATTATCTTACTAACTATGGTCCTTACTAACATTAAGTTCATGTCATTTGTTCTGCAATTCTAATTTCATTAATTACATTTTCAAGGTACTCATAGAATATAAGGAATGAATATAAAACATGTAAATCATATGTAAATTAGAATATAAGGCACCCGTCATCAAATATAAAATATGTAAATCATATGTAAATTAGAATATAAGGCACCCGTCATCAAATATAAAACATGTAAATCATATGTATATGCTAAAACTCAAGAGCACTCATAGCTTGAAATCCCCAAGACATGCCCCTCATCCTGCGGTTAGCCTATAAAAGGACCAACTAATAAGCCTCTATTCTTATTTCCATGTAAATCCATGCATTTCCAATATATAATAAGAAATAAGTCTCTATTTCAGCATAATTAATTAACATCATGCCCATAAAAACATTTTTCATGAGTTTATTCAATAAAAGATTTCAATTTGTAATAATCATAATGTACTCAAAGTCACATGAAATCCACAACAAATAATAATTGCAATTTAAAACACAATTAAGCATGATGCTATGTTTATACATGGTTTAAAAAAATTAAAGCAAAGCATTAATTGTTGTCACCTACCTCAATGTGAGACCACTTAGCTTGCTAATAATCCACCTAACTGGTATATTTAAGTGCACTTGTACATGTCACATCACTATTTTAAAATTTTCTAAATTAAAATTGGTCATTTATAAGTTTTTAAGTTAAAACTAGGTCCGCGTCGTCAATACAGTCACAACGCCTCTTTCGGATCGTGATTTGGACCTCTATAGCTCTCAAAAATCAATTTTAAGTGAAAATACTTCATAAATTAATATTATTAATTTATAGGGTATTGGGAGGGTGCACTGGTTTACACTGGCGGCCCTGGTTTACACTAGGTTACACCGATGCCCAGTTTACACTGGATTACAACGGCGGCCACGGTTTACACCAGGTTACACCAGCGCCGAAGAAGACGACCAGCTTCTGGTCATCTTCTGTGACCCTACAAGTGTCCAAATCACTTAGTTTTTGAGCCATTTTGTTCGAAATTTTGTCTGGTTTCCATTTCTATCATCCTTTTGCATTGATTTCTCCAAAAACTATGGTTTTTATGCAATTTTCTCTACGTTCCTAAATTTCCCCATATGTACTATTTTTCACGTTTTTTGGAGAAACCAGCCATTGGATCTCTCTCAAATTTAAAGGGTTTGTTCTTGGGTCTCTTATGCACTAGATGGATGGTCCGATTTGTAAGAGGATGTGCTTTCATCCATGAAATCACGCTCCAACAGTAGCGTGCACAGAGTTCCCAGGAAAAATGTGATTTTTCCTAATTTTCAAGTATTTCCTATTTATACATCCTATTTAATTAATACAGAAAATCAGGGTTTAAGGCTTACCTCGTCTGGATGGGGTTGATAAACATTGCCGGAGTTCCACTCGCCAGAAAACGTGATTTCTGTGGAGCTAGGGTTCTTAAGTAAAACTCAATGAAAACGCTCATGGTGGAGTGTTTTGGCACCTAGGGAGAGGTAGATATAGGCCTTAGAGTCCTATGGGAAGGGAAACTCTTCCCTTCATGCCTCTTTTCACTGGTTTCTCCAGCAATTTCACCGGATCTGGTAGAGGCGTGTGGAAGACGAGGGTGCCATTATCAATTTGGGCCCCTGTGTAATACGTCTCTGCCAAATGACTAAACTACCCCTATAACTTCAACGGCTCCTAACTCTCTCGTTTGAGCTTCGTTTTCTGCATTCTTGGTGGCGTTGGAATCCTATTGACGAGAACTTTCAATTTTTTAATTTTTCAAGAAAAAATTTCATCTATAAATTTTTAATTTAATTTATTTAGTAATTTCTTAATTTGTACTGAAAATTAAGGATATTACATCCTTCCATTCTTATAAAAATTTCGTCCTCGAAATTTAGCTACATACTTCTATGTAAATAACTCTGGATGGATCTTTCGCATCTCCTCTTCTGTTTCCCAGGTAGCCTCCTGTAATGAATGATGCTACCAAAGGACTTTAACCAATGCAATGGTCTTATTCCTTAACTCATTGACTTTAGTATCCAATATGCGCACTAGTCTCTCCTCAAACGTCATATCAAACTGTAGCTCTCCTGGGATCTGCTCCAACACATGTGATGGATCTAGCACGTATCTCCTCAGCATAGACACGTGAAAGACATCATGTACATTTGCCAACTGTGGTGGTAAGGCTAACTGGTATGCCACTGACCCAACTCTGCGTAAGATCTCAAAAGGTCCAATATACCTGGGGCTAAGCTTCCCTTTATTTCCAAACCTCAACACTCCTTTCATAGGAGAAACTTTCAAGAATACATGCTCACCTTCAAAGAACTCTAAGTCTTTTCTCCTCTTATGTGCATAACTTTTCTGTCAACTGTGAGCAGTCAATAACCTTTTCCGAATCAGTTGGACTTTCTCTGCACACTCTTCCACTAACTCAGACTTCACCACGCGTCTTTCTCCTACATCACTCCAACATAAGGGTGATCGACAAGGTCTGCTATAAAGTGCCTCGTATGAAGCCATACCAATACTAGTGTGATGACTATTATTATAGGCAAATTCCACTAAAGGTAAATGATCTTCCCAGCTACCCTTCCAATCCATAACACAAGCTCGTAGCATATCCTCAATAATTTGGATGGTCCTCTCGCTCTGTCCATTTGTCTGAGGATGGAAGGTTGTGTTAAATTTCAATCTCGACCCTAACACCTCTTGCACGCTCTTCCAGTATTTTGAGGTAAATTGCATATCTCGATCCGATATAATCGTCAAAGGAACCCCATGTAGACTTACGATCTCCTTCACATATAATTTCGCCAAACTATCCACGGTCTGATTATGTCTGATAGGAAGGAAATGAGCAAACTTGGTCAACCTGTCCACCACAACCCATATCATGTCGTGGCCGCTAGTAGTCCTCGGAAGACCCAGAACAAAGTCCATGGTAATATGATCCCACTTCTACTCAGGAAGGTCCAGTGTCTGGAGTAGTCCTGATAGACGCTGATGCTCAGCCTTGACCTGCTGACAGGTCAAACATCATGCAACGCACTCTCCAACATCCTTCTTCATACCATTCCACCAGAAATGTCTCTTGAGATCCTGATACATCTTCGTACCCCCAGGATGAATTGTATACGAGGACTGGTGTGCTTCTTAAAGTAACTCGTGCCTCAATTCGTCATCTGCCGGTACTACCAACCTTCCCTTAAATCTGACTCCTCCATCTAGTCCCCTCGAAAAATCTACCTTATCTGTCAATTACTGTGTTTCTTTATCTTTGTCCTATGCCTCTAAGATCCTGTCAAAGAACTTAGACCGAGTCAACAAATTGGCAATCATCACTCCAGACTACCTACTCAGGGCATCTGCAATGACGTTAGCCTTCCCAGGATGGTACTGTAAGGTGAAGTCGAAGTCCTTGAGATACTCCATCCATCTACGCTGCCTCATATTCAAATCACTCTGAGTAAAGAAGTACTTGAGGCTCTTATGATCAGTGAAACCTCAAATCTCTCACCATAAAGGTAATGTCTCCAGGACTTCAACGCAAATACCACCGCTGCTAATTCCAAATCATGTGTTGGGTAATTTACCTCATGTGTCTTCAGTTGTCTAAACGCATAGGCAATTACCTTCCTATGTTGCATCAACACTGCTCGTAATCCCTTGCCAGAGGCGTCGCAATAAACCACATAACCGCCTGCACCTGATGGTAAAGTCAATACCGAAACAGTAGTAAGTCTCCTCTTGAGCTCTTGGAAGCTCTCCTCGCATGCGTCGGTCCATACAAATTGAGTGTCTTTTCTGGTCAGGGTGGTCAATGGTAATGCAATCTTAGAGAATCCCTCTATGAAACGATGATAATATCCTGCCAAACTGAGAAAACTGCGTATCTCAATCACTATCTTAGGCCTCTCCCAATGTAGTACTGCCTCTACCTTTGTTGAATCCATGGCCACTCCATCTTTAGATATGACGTGGCCTAAGAAATGCACATGGTCTAGCCAAAAATCACACTTACTGAACTTGGCATACAACTAATGTCGACGAAGTGTGTCCAATACCATGTGGAGAGGCTCACTATGTGCCTCATGACTAGGCGAATAAATCAAGATGTCATCAACGAATACAATCACGAACTTATCCAAATAAGTTTGAAAAACACGGTTCATTAGGTCCATGAACACTATAGGTGCATTCGTCAATCCAAACGGCATCACTAAGAATTCATAATGACCATAACTACTCCTAAAGGATATCTTCGAGATATCCTCTTCTCTAATCCTCAGCTGATGATACCCTGACCTCAGATCTATCTTAGAGAACACTTATGCCGATTGGAGCTGATCAAATAAATCATCTATGCGTGGCAAAGGGTATCGGTTCTTTATAGTAACATCATTCAACAACTGATAGTCAATGCATAGTCTCAGTGATCCATCCTTTTTCTTCACAAAAAGTACTGGTGCTCCCCATGGTGATCCACTCGGCCTAATGAAGCCTTTATCCAATAACTCTTGCATTTGTACCTTAAGCTCTCTCAACTTTGCTGGAGCCATCCTGTATGGTGCCTTAGAGATAGGCGATATACATGGCACCAAGTTAATAGTAAAGTCAATCTCCCTACTTGACGGCAATCCTGGTAATTCCTCAAGAAAGACATCACCAAATTCACGGACAACATCAATCTCGTCAAGCCGTGGTTGCTCCTTGTCCTCAACAGTCACATATGCAAGGAATGCGTTACACCCTTGTGCACAAAATCGTGCCGCCTTCATAGCAAAAATGATGCATGTACCTGACTGATCTTTCCTACCCTGGAACACTATTTCTGGTTGTCCAGGTATAAGAAAAGTGACTCACTTCTTTCGGCAGTCTACCATAGCCCAATAGTTGGCTAACCAATCCATTCTAAGAATAATATCGTAGTCTACCATGTCTAGTAAGATGAAGTTAGTGTCCATACTCATGCCTAATATCTCTACAGGTATTTCCCTAAGATATTCGATAGTCTCTACTGTCTCTCCCACAGGTGTCATGATATCTAATCCAAATGCTAATTTGTGCACACATACATCAAGGCAAGATGCAAAAATACATGATATAAAAGAATGTGTAACCCTGTGTCAAAAAGAACTTTGGCATGTCAATCTGAGACTAGAAGAGTACCTTCTACGACCTGGTGTAATGCCTGCACCTGTCCTGACATGATGGCAAATACTCGTCCCTGACTACGTGGCGCGATAGCCGTCTCTGCACCCATCTCAGTTTGTCTCTCTCTCTCTCTCTGCCCCTTAGGACAGTCCTTAATGAAGTGGCTGACGTCTCCACAGTTGAAACACCTATATGGCTGTCTCTGGAAAGGTGTATAGGGCTGTCACTGTGGTTGGGGCTGCCTCTGCTGCTGTGGCCTGTCAAATCTATTGCACCCTCGCCCAGGGTGCCAACCCTTACACCTATCACATCTCTTCCTCTCTATATCTCTCTTAAACTTGGCCTGCGGTGGATAACCTAATGCACTATGTGTCTACATAGCACCAAACGCTCTCTTGCCCTTAAAGGGCTGGAACGCACTCCCTCTAATCCTGAGAGAGTTCTTCTCATGCATGGAAGCCATGTCAGTAGCATCTCACACAGAAGTAGGTCGCGAAGAAATCACCCGATCTCTTAGCCAAGGTGTCAACCCATCCACAAATCTGTCAGTTGCCTCTGTGTCTGAGGCCAGCCCATGAGGTGCAAATCTCCTCAGTCATGTAAATCGGTTTAGATACTGCTGAACCATCATGTCTCTCTGCTACAAAGTGGCAAACTCTTTCTTCATTGACTGCAATGCATGGGGTGGAAAGTATTGAGTGTCGAAAGCCTGTTTAAAGGCTGCCCATGTCATCGTCTCGATCAGATCTGGTCGGGTGAGTGTAAGGGTCTGCCACCAGAAGCCTGCCTCACCTTTCAGTAAGTAGGAGGCTACTCTAACTTGATCCTCTAGTGAGATCTTCATAGCGTCAAATGTCCTTTCTGCCTCAAATAACCATCGCTCGGCCTCCTCCATGTTACCATTGCCATAAAAGGGTTTCACCATCTTTTGAAATCTCTCTAATAATTTATCTGTCTTCTTAGAGTCACTAGTAGCATCGCCCTTAGTGGTTCTAGGTATTGGTGGTTCCTGTACTGGTTGTGAGGACTGAACTGACGAAACCATGGGTGCCACTTGAGGTGGTAGAATAGGGCTAGGGTTAGCAGCGTCAACAGCTGTCCTAACCTACTGCTGTATAAGTGGTACTAGTCCTGACATTAATCGATTCAATAACTCGGCATCTTGATCCCCTTGATCAGAGGACTCAACAGGTGGGGCTACGAGTGTAGTAGGGGTAGACCTTGTCCTTCTTCGAGGAGCCATCTGTCAAAAGTTTTAAATGTTACTAAGTATAAGTTCCCCTCTCATAGTTTCTCTCTCTACAACAATTATGGACTGTTACTCACATATAAATGGACATTTGCAAAGATTATGATAAACTAGACTGGGCTCTGGTACCATCTTTGTAACACCCCGAATTTTTAAGACATTTATATATATATATCATTTTCAATAAGAGCATTTGGGATCCCATGAGAAAAGTTTTATTTAACATTTTACTAAAACATATCTTAAAAACTCCAAGTGTTAGTTTTCCTTTCTCAAAATGGCATACATATAAATTAAAACATAAATAGATTTAAAACAATGCGCGTATCAATTAATGTCAAATAAATCGGCGCCTTTATTTTGAATCAAATAAATATCCAAAACACAATAATAATATGGCCCAGGGTCTATCTATCATAACATCCCATAAAAATGTCCAACATATGTCTAAACATCTCAATCAAATCCAAAATATAAAGTATACAATCCATAATTAAATTCAATTGATAATCATGTTTATTAACTCACATCACTGTCTAAAATTCTAGGAAAAAGGATCTTCCATAGCTCTCACGGTTTCTCAACAGCCTTGCCTTTCCTGTTATCGCTCTCGAGATCTAAGGCATTGCAAAATAAAGCAATGCCTCAGCAAGCTATCGCTTGTGTAGGTATATAGACAATTAATGTAATAAAATGAAATAAATGAATAACAATACCGATAAAATAAAAAATCTATCAGTTATGAAGATAGTAGTATCATAAGTCATGCAAACATAAATGCCAATTTATTCCACATGCTAAAACATGTATTTCACTGAGTTAAAACATGACATGAATCAATGTAAATGAGCATACAATAATAATAAGGGTACCCAAGGTAATGGGTCCCACAATATCGCACTAATATCACTGATCATGAGTACTCATAACCAACCTCTGAGTGTCGTCACACCCAGGCATACCATCCATAACCAGGCTCATCATACATGCACACATAATAAGAATATGGGTCATCATGCCGCAGTGGCAACCCTCCATAGGTATCAACCACCGCCGCTCTCCGTCGACACCATAACAGGAGACTTAGCGTCTGTCCCCATGGAAAGGTTCAGACCAGTAGTGTGGACTATCCATGTTACCAAACCCCTACCGAATGCATCTATGGGCAGGTGTCTATCATATCACAATATCATCACATCACAATCTCGGAGGGTGGGTGGCCGGCCCTTTCCCTCCTAGCGTGACGCCCACTGAGCGAGAGCGCCCGTCATCAAATATAAAACACGTAAATCATATGTATATGCTAAAACACAAGAGCACTCATAGCTTGAAATCCCTAAGACATGCCCCTCATCATGGGGTTAGCCTATAAAAGGACCAGCTAATAAGCCTCTATTCTTATTTCCATGTAAATCCATGCATTTCCAATATATAATAAGAAATAAGTCTCTATTTAAGCATAATTAATTAACATCATGCTCATAAAAACATTTGTCATGAGTTTATTCAATAAAAGATTTCAATTTATAATAATCATAATGTATTCAAAGTCGCATGAAATGCACGGCAAATAATAATTACAATTTAAAACACAATCAAGCATGATGCTATGTTTATGCATGGTTTAAAAAAATCAAAGCAAAGCATTAATTGTCATCACCTACCTCAATGTGAGACCACTTAGCTTGCTAATAATCCACTTAACTGGTATATTCAAGTGCACCTGTACATGTCACATCACTATTTTAAAATTTTCTAAATTAAAATTGGTCATTTATAAGTTTTTAAGTTAAAACTAGGTCCTCATCGTCAATACGGTCACAACGCCTCTTTCGGATCGTGATTTGGACCTCTATAGCTCTCAAAAATCAATTTTAAGTGAAAATACTTCATAAATTAATATTATTAATTTATAGGGTATTGGGCGGGTGCACTGGTTTACACCGACGGCCCTGATTTACACCGAGTTACACCGGCGCCCAGTTTACACCGAGTTACACTGGCGCCGGCGAAGACGACCGGCTTCTGGTCATCTCTAGTGACCCTACAGGTGTCCAAATCACTTGGTTTTTGAGCCATTTTGTTCAAAATTTTGTCTAGTTTCCATTCTATCATCCTTTTGCATTGATTTCTCTAAAAACTATGGTTTTTATGCAATTTTCTCCACGTTCCTAAATTTCCCCATATGTACTATTTTTCACGTTTTTGGAGAAACCAGCCGTTGGATCTCTCCCAAATTTAAAGGGTTTGTTTTTGGGTCTCTTGTGAACTAGATGGACAGTCCGATTTGTAAGAGGATGTGCTTTCATCCATGAAATCGTGCTCCAATAGTAGCGTGCATAGAGTTCCTAGGAAAAACGTGATTTTTCCTAATTTTCAAGTATTTCCTATTTATACATCCTATTTAATTAATACAGAAAATCAGGGTTTAAGGCTTACCTCGTCTGGCTGGGGTTGATAAACGTTGCCAGAGTTCCACTTGCCGGAAAGCGTGATTTTTGTGGAGCTAGGGTTCCTGAGTAAAACTCAGTGAAAACGCTCAGGGTGGAGCGTTTTGGCACCTGGGGAGGGGTAGATATAGGCCTTAGAGTCATAGGGGAAGGGAAACTCTTCCCTTCACGCCTCTTTTCACTGGTTTCTTTGGCGATTTCACTAGATCTGGTAGAGGCGTGTGGAAGACGGGGGTGCCATTATCAATTTGGGCCCTTGTGTAATACGTCTCTGCCAAATGACTAAACTACCCCTATAACTTCAGCAGCTCCTAACTCTCTCGTTTGAGCTTTGTTTTTCGCGTTCTTAGTGGCGTTGGAATCCTATCGATGAGCACTTTCAATTTTTTAAGTTTTCAAGAAAAAATTTCATCTATAAATTTTTAATTTAATTTATTTAGTAATTTCTTAATTTGTACTGAAAATTAAGGATATTACATAAACACCTATCATTATCCAATGGTTTGAATTGATCCTTATTCATTTTTTCTCTTTTTAGGGTTTAGATCTTGATCTTTCATTTTATTTTGGATCTAACACATCTTATTCATGTGATTTCATTCTTAGGTCATTGATGCATCTCATCCATTGATTTGATCTTCCTTGATCTACCCGATCAAGGAGATCTTTAGTTACTTTATCAAATTTAAGGGTATAAATCTTGATCTATCTCAAATCCTCATCATCCATTCCATAAATCCATATAATCTTAACTTATTATATTCATAAAACTCATCCATGCTGTAAAATTATCCTTGATTTTGGAGATTTCCCTTGATTTTCTAGCTTTTATGACTTTTAAGGCTAGGTCTATCAAGATCTGTATATTCAATTACATCTAGCCCATTGATTTATGTTATTATATTATCATATCATCATCTAACAAGGTTTGATTGATCTGATCATCCTAGATCTTGTAGATCAAGGATGCTAATATACTTATCCACTTAATTTCATAAAATTTAATGAATTAAAATTATAATATTATTGGTTCAGTAGGTTTTAGTTATCACAAGGAATCCATCAAAACTTTTTTATCTCAATTTGAATTTCAATTGAGATTAGAATTGAGATTCTAATTTTTCAGCCTGTTTTAAAGGGTAAGATTGGATCTTACTATTTTTGGTTAATAAATTAATCTAGATATGTAGAATTTCTACTATAATTATGATTTTTAAGGTTTTGGGACCCTTTGAACACATCCATCGGTTCAGATTTTCAGTTTAAGGTCATTTAGACCATGATCCAAGATCATTGGTATGGATTTTACTAAACAACACATGTAATTACAATTTAAAACATGGATATAATGAATTTAGTAACTAGAGAAAGTGATAAGTAATCTACGAAAAGTTTCAAATCTAAAATCAGAGTTATATCTAGCCCTTAATTGAAGATTTAAGTCCTCTGTTCAAACAATGGACGACCCTGATCAAATTTGGGCGGAGCGATTGTGGGGATGACCAGAGGCTCGCTTCAGTTACCTGGAATCACTAGTCACCAATATGATGACCGGTGATAGGCGAGACATCTAGATTTGGATTGTCGAATCGCCTGTCATCAGATCTCCTCAATCCGTAATGATCAAAAGCCCATATTTCATCTCCTATGGTTTTTGGGCCCCAGGAATCCATCCAATGGCTCATAAGTTGCATATGAGATATGGATGGATGGGATCTCAACCATCCAAGCTGGATCCATCATCTCTGACGGATCAACGGCGGGGAGATCCCTTAGATGCCGAAAAACCCTATGGACATGCCGAAATGGAAAGAGGGAAGTGAGGGGAACCTACCTATGCCGGTTTAGTGGTGAAAAGATCACTGGTGGAGGAGAATTCCAGCCATAGAAGAATAAAAAATCCCCAATTAACCCCAGCAGCAGGAAAACTAAACAGTCTTGAAATTCTCCGTTTCTGTTGCTGGAAAAGGTGGGGAACCTTGGGGTTTTTAAAGTTCACAACATGTTGAAGATTCTCAAGGGTGCAAGATCACCACTTACCAGCAGGATTGACAGGAATAGCACAAAAACTCCGCTAGAGACAGTAACAGTACCATGCTTAAATTTCAGCTTGAAATTTTCGATGATCTAGATGTTGGATCATCCTGGAATCAAAGGGCTTTGGTAGATCTCCTTAGCCCGAACACATCTGACGGTTAAGATTTGGTTTCAACGACTGTGTTTTGATGCTTAATTGAAATAGGGTTTCCAGGCGAAAACCCAAGCTGATTGGGGACGACACATCCCTGGATGCGTCGATGCAGACATGGGATTGTCTGCCCAGGTGAGTCTGGGGACATGCCCATGGAGAAAAATAATAAAAGAGAAGGAAAATTGGAAATTGGGGGAGATCGGGGAGGTTTCTGGAGTTGGGATTTTGAAGCATTCTAGGGGACCTCGTGAGGAGCATTAGGAGAATTTTTTGGGAATTTTTATCAGCTATTTATAGAGGTGTTTTGAATTTTTCATGATGACTTATATTTATCAACTGATTTCTTTTTAATATTTAATTGTCTTAAGATTCCCACTACCACCTCCTTCTCCACTAGTAGGTGGTAGTGGTTTGACTAATGATGGCCTGTTTCTGGGTGTCGGATCACTTTGTAGGTCCCTTGTGGGCCCCACAAAAGTGTAAAAAGACCAAATTGCCCTTTTATGGAGAAAATTTGATTTTATTCTCCCGGGCTCAGAATTGAGCATACTCAGTAGCGTTGGATTTGTATTTCTGAGTACATTCCAAATTTTGATTTCTCAGTTCTTGATTATTTATAAAATTACCATTTTACCCTTTTTTATACTTAAAAATGAAGAAAAATAAAGGTTTTTCATCCGAACTTAGAATTTGACGTGCTTACAATCATTCTGAAGGGTTCGTCGAATATATTTTCAATTATACATGTCTTATACCTTGATTCAAATTCTATAAGAAGTGCATTTTTAGTAACCCTAATATTCTAGCCTGAATTTCCTTGAAAATTTTCATTTCATTATTTATTTAATTTACTTACAAAAATTAAGGGTGTTACAGTAACTACATGAATACAAATTACAAAATAAAGTATTTTTCATTGATATGCATGTGTTCTTTAAGTTTTCATTATTTTCATTGAAATACATATATATTATGGGATGAATGAGTAGAAACTTTGAGTGTTGAAGTAAACGAGTAAGTATGGATGAAATGAATATGGAGCTTATATATGAAGTGAATATGGACGTTGGTTTTCATTATTTTCATTGAAGTATATAAATTTTATGGAATGATGAATGAGGGAACTTGGAGTGTGAAAGTAAATAGGTATGTGCATGCACTTGCGAATGAAGTAAATGTGGATGTTACAATGAATGTGTTGTAGTTTCTTTTATCAAGTATTTTCAAAATAGATGTGAAAGGATGATGAATTTGAATATTTGTATACCCAATGTGGAAGTGAACGTATGTTTTTTTTTCATGCACATAAAGATTGTAAGAACACTGTAGTAGTTGTACACTGAATGTGGAAATACATATAGTCATTGCAATGTAAAAAAGTGACAAGGACTTTTAAAGTCTTTTAGTAAACAAATTCAAAACTAAATTTTAAGTCATTTATGAAATGCCTTTAAAATTCTCAAGGGAATGACTTTAAAAGTAAAATTTTAAATTCATTTCTTCAAAAGTAATGACTGTTGATGTCATTTAGTAAACGACTTTAAAGCAATGATTTTTAAAGTCATTTAGAAAATTATTTTCTAAAGTCATTACTTTTGAAGTAATTTTTAAGAAGCAACATTAAAGTTACTTTTAAACTTGTTAATAAACAACTTTAAAAGTTAATTTTAAAGTCATCTACTAAACAACTTTAAAAGTCCCCCTTTTTCTCTTTTTTACATTGCAATCACTACTTGTCATAACTTTTAAAATTGTTTGGTGAAAGACTTGAAAGGTGATGCCTTTTAAAGTCATTTCCTAAATGACTTTAAAAGTTAGGTTTTTAAAGTTATTTTTTTTTTTTTTACTTCTTTTGTTACCAATTTTCCAAGTTGGCTCGATAGAAGTCGCTTTTCTAATTAACTTATATTAGTCTTTTTAACTGACTTTAAAGGCCTCCTGTGTAGTAGTGACTTCTATCTATGTTCTTTTGGGCCTTTCCCTTACCCTTTCAAAACTTCAACTTGGATCGTCTCACCTCCTTCTAATCGATGCCATTTTCAGTCTTCATTGAACATATCCAAACTATCTAAGTCTAATCTCCCTCATCTTACTACTTATTGGTGTTATTCATAAGTTTCCTTTAATGTTTTCATTTTTAATCCTATCATTTCTTGTATTGCCACTCATCCATTTCAACATTCACATTTTGGTGATGCTCATCCTATGTACATGTTGTTCCTCAACTGCCTAACACTCTAATTCATAAAGCATGGCTGGCCTTATAGCCATCCTATAGATTTTTTCTTTCAGTATGAGTAGCACCTACCAATTATGCAAAACTCTAGAGGCCCATCTCCATTTGTTCAAACTTGCTTGGATTCTCTTGCTACCTCCCTCTCAATCTCTCTGCTCTCATGAATTACTGATCTCAAGTCTTGAAAGTGGTCTTTTTGGGGGACTTCTTTGTAATCAATCTTTATTTGTGCTTCAGTCCCACTCATCTCCTTGCTAAAATTGCATTTCATATAATTTGTCTTAGTTTGACTAATTTTAAATCCTTTAGATTCTGATTCATCTCTCCATAACTCTAGCTTTGTGTTACACTCTCCCTTGTCTTATCATTCAAAATTATATCATCTACAAATAACACACATCGTGGAATCTATTACAGAGATAATCATATGCCTTGAGTTTATCTTTACTTACTACTCTCTTAGCAACACTTTTAGCATTCTTATATTACTCAAAGTTTTCGTTATTTTTAGTCCTCTACCATGATTTAAAATATACTCATTTCTCTTTAATAGATTGTTGCACTTTTCACTCCCCCAATAAGTTTTCTTTAATGGGTTGCCTTTTACTTTTAGATACTCATAAGACATCTTCTGCCACTTTCTTAATGGACTTGGCTATGTTAGTTCACATGGTGTTTACTTCTATTTTATTATTCTAGTTTTCTTGTATCATCAACTTGTTTATATATGATACTATCTTCTCTTATTTTAAGTTTCACCACCTAGTTTTTAGACACCTATTAAGGTCATTTTATTTCTTTCATATTTTAATTAAATATCCATAACATTAACGTATATTGGACTCTCTTAATGTATCACCTTACAATCCTTGCACATTGATCATTTGGTATTCATAAGCAGAAAAAAGTCTCTTTGGCTTTTATATGGTCCACTTTTAAAAATTAATAAGAGTTCATCCCTCTTCTTAAAGTATGTGCTTGCTATATTTAGATTATATGTCAAAGTAAAATCGAGAATAGCTTTTCCCATCTCATTTCTTTCTCCAATATTATACCTTCTATGTACCCTATCCTTTCTTTCCTTTTCTTATATGACAATTTAAGTTTGCTCTTATAAATATCGGCTATGCATTGATAATTTCTTGTATCACTTCTTACATATCTTCCCATAACTATCTCTTGATTCTATCTTCTAACCCTACTTGTGATGCATATGCACTTATAATATTTATGATTTTTTCTCATAGAATAGGTTTTATTAGTATAATTCTATCACAAGTTCTTTTAACATGTACAACTTCATTTTAAATAGTTCATATGCACAATAGAAATAAATAATAGAGATAAGCAAAGAGTTATTTTTAGGCGTTGCCTTTTTATGATTTAAGGCTAATTTTTTGAAAAATCTAACCCATTCATATTATTCAAAACTCCTTATATTACTCCTCCACCAAAATCACTTCTATTCGATACTTGTAGCCTTATGCTTCTCTATGCATTGAATCATAGCCATTGAAATAAAAAATGCATCAAAAACAAAAGTTATGATCATCCAATTGACATAACTGCTTATGTTTAGGCTAAAAATAGGGGCTCAAACGAAATAAGTGTCTTAGATCTAAAAGAAAAGCAATAAAAAGGTAACGTTTGGAAATAAGATGCTACCTTAATGTTTGAAAATACAATAACTTAAGAGTAAAAATAAGGTGGTTGATGTCTTATAAAAATTGAATTAAAAATACTAAGTTATCTTTTAAGTAGTTTATAGTTAAATATAAATTAATAAGGATATTATAGTTTAATAATTTAGTTTTCGGTTCAGGTAGGGTTTTTTAAAATGAAATTAGAATAAGACCATATTTAATTGTATTATATGACAAAGAATTGAAACCTAACTACTGTTTCTAATTAAAAAATCAGAACCTAATTTCTTTCTTGGATTATCTTGAGTTTTTTGTTTCTTCAAGTATCGTTAACACACCTAATAGCTGCTGTTTGCAGTACCCCAACTTGTATATCCAAAATTGTATATCTTATTTGTAGGGTGTATTAATTTCAGCTATTTTATGCTGGTGCAAGGAGTGGGTGACATATGATTGATTGAAAAAAAATAGAAAACAGAAAAAATTAGAAAAAATGATCCTTATAATTTTTTTTATTTATAGCCAATGAGAGTTAGAGACACAAACCCATGCATAGTCGCGAACCTGTCGCCTGGTGCGAGATGCTCCTGCATTTACGTGTTTGGATCGCGAGAGACGTTAGGTCACTTGAAGGCACGGAGCGTTTCCTAGCAACCCTCATTTGTAAAAATCTTTTGGCCTGGAAATACCCGTATCGGCCCCCTAAATTTGGTGTGTAAGTCTTGCACCTGGTGCTATCTCTGTCGCCCCCAACAGAGCCCTAAAGTTTAAACATCCTTCTTCTTTTCTGCTTGTTGCTTGCAGTCTCTTTTGGATCTCGAGTGAGTTTGTTTGTGAAAATGGGAAGCTCAGAAAATGGTCGAGGCCCCAGTGTGGACAAGGGCGTGGATTTCGCCAACTATTTTTGCACCTACGCCTATCTCTACCACCAGAAGGATATGTTAACTGACCGAGTTCGCATGGATGCTTACTACGACGCCATCTTCAAGAACCCCCATCACTTTCATGGCAAGGTCTGTACCTCTCTCTCTGCCCTTTTCTTTGGTATTTGATTGTTTGTTTTGGATGTTTTAGCTGCTTCCTTTCTCTTCAAGTTGTAATCTGTTTCTTTACTGAGTTTGTTCTGCAGGGGTGGAGGATTTATTGAGTTTTTCCTGCAAGGAACGACGGGTTTTCATTTGCCTTTTTCTCTTCGGGTAGTTCGGTGACAATGAGAATGAGTAAAACTATGAACAAATAAGAAAAAACTGGGGATGGATTGCTTAAGTTATTCGTTGATAGTTATTTTTATTTTCAAAATTTTTATTTATAGTTTGAATAGCACTTTTGCAACTTGTGTTTACAGAGGACTGCTGTTAGCTTTCTTTTTCCTTACCTCTTTTATACTATGGACCTTTACTTGGTCCAAGAACAATTAGAGAATGGGAAATTGCAAGGAGTGTTGTTGGAATAATTCATCAGAAGATCATAAACTTCTTAGAATCTGGAGATTTTTAGGTACTTAACGGTTTCTGAGCATAAGGGAGGACAGATTTAAGATTTTGGTCTCAATTTGCTATAGTTATTGTAGTCAGTATTCAGGACTGGCTTGGTGGGATTATGAGATCACTAATTATGACGTACCTAGTACTACATGTGCATGTATGCTATGAGAAGAATTGGGCAAAGGTGAGCCTGCTGTTGACGGGTTATTGCCAAACTTGGTAGTAAAAAGATTGAACTGTTCTCTTGTTGGTCTGCAAGGAGAATCTGATAACTAAATGTCTCTAAGATTCCAAATTACTTGAGCATATTCACTGATTCATTGGTGAAGATCATTTGACTCGTTTTGTTACTGGCCTGATCCCATCATCTGTGGGGCCACATTTTGGCAAGGTCTAGTTACTTGCATGCATCTGCATATTTAGAGTGGACCTTAGAGTTTGGGAAAGACCAATGACCATGAGCCACTTGCATTTTCCAGTTTTGCAATTATGTTTTATTCGAATATTAATTGAGTGATTGCTGAACGAGGTTCAGTATGGTTTTATTGAATCTAATTGGATGATTGCATGGAAGACTGTCTTGGACGTAGGAACTGGAAGTGGTATTCTTGCAATCTGGTCTGCACAGGCAGGTGCAAAGAAGGTATATGCTGTTGAAGCAACTAAAATGGCGGAGCACGCACGTGAACTCGTTAAAGCTAATAATGTTCAGGATATTGTTGAAGTTATTGAAGGTTCAATGGAGGATGTTATGTTGCCAGAAAAAGGTGAACAATGTTGTGTTGGTAATATGAGTGCCCTGAAATAATTACTTTCAACTATTGTAAGCTGTTGATGTTCATTTTGATGATCTGTAAATGAGATTATACTTTGTTTGCAGTTGATGTAATTATTTCCGAATGGATGGGGTACTTTCTTCTGCGGGAGTCTATGTTTGATTCCGTGATCTGTGCACGTGACCATTGGCTGAAGCCGACTGGAGTAATGTATGTTCCTTTTCTTTTGTTTGGTACTTCCTTTATGGCAGCATTCAACAGCACTGCCTGCAGGAAAAGGGACACACGTCCACAGATTTTATATGTGGAAGAACATTATCATGTGTCTATCCTTCTGTCTGGCTACACTTGTAAACACACACACACACACACTAGAATGGCAACGGGTGAGTTTCTGCACACTTTTGTATTACTCGTCTGAGATTTTTCTTTTGGGTATCTGAATATACTTTTGGAAGATTGCATTCTCTTAATTGATTTAGTACTGTCTATGTTTTTGAAGATACATTATCAATTATTTTACTTCTAAGAGTTGATGAATTACTATGTTAGTTCTTGTTGCTTTTATTACTGATAGTTCTGCTGAAAACAGTATAGTAAGTCTAATGTCCTAAAGCTATCTTTTGCAGGTATCCTAGTCATGCACGCATGTGGGTTGCGCCCATCAGGTCTGGTTTGGGATATCAGAAGATGGAGGATTATGAATCAACTACGAATGACTGGCATAGGTTTGTGGATGACACTAAAGCCTATTATGGTGTTAATATGAGTGCTCTGACGAAGCCCTTTTGTGAAGAGCAGAAGAAATACTATCTCCAGGTGAGTGCCAAAATCCTGATAATTATATGAGTTCACCATTATTCTGAGATCAAATAACACCATTACCAGCTCATGTATAGCCAACAATTTCACCATGATCCATGGACTTCCAGAAACTATTGCCAGCTAAAATATGGTTTGTGATTTTGTGCTCTAATGGCTGAGATTACTTAGTTCAACTTGTTCCCTTTCAGTTTGCATCTGATTTCTGGAAATTGGTACGTGCTGTTAGCAATTATATCTTCAGATTTGTTCCTGATGTCTTGATAGCCTGGAACATTTTTGTGGTGCACATGTCTATTGCTTTATTTCATTTTCTGCCCCTTGGATGTTTAGAATGTCAGCCTGATGTGAATCTGATATCTTTGACTGGTTGCAAGGCACAGTTGTGGTCATTCATGTCAAACTTTGTTACATTTTTTGCCTTTCAGTTTGTAGCTGCTAGGTCACGTTATTGCTCAATAGATATAGTTCTTTTGTAGTGTTAACTTTTGTCCTGCTTACCTCTTTTTCGCTTTCCTTTTGTTAGGAAAAAAAAAATCCCTGCAGAACATCTCATATCATATTTGTTAGGTTTTTCTTAAGACCTTCAAATGCATATTTTTGCTAATGGCTTGGGTGCCTAGATTTGTCCTTAAATCTTTTGGCTTTATCTGCCTTGACATGGTTGTGAAGTTGTTTTAGGGTGGTATTTTGATGCTTCCTTAGGAGATCTGAAATGTATCTGCTTAAACTTAATGGCTTTTGAATACATTCATTATATCAATAGGGATTAGTATCCTAATGATAGTTTTCAGAGGTCTACAAAATGTTTTCCTTTCTAGTTGAATTATACTTGGCTTTTGAAATTTTCCACTTAGCTTATTTTCTGTGTGGTTTATGGTAGTGTTTCTCATAATAGGGATTAGCTTTGGGGTTGTAGCATTTGGATAATAAGTTGGAGGTAGCATTCTCTTAGTTTGTTTTCTGCTCCACTAAATGGTCATACTACAAATGTCGTACTAGATTTACTTGAACATAGAAGTTTGATGAAATCATTTTTTGGTGTCAGTAATCTGGAATCACTTCTCTTAGAGGTAATTAGTCTTCTTAATTGATACAACATAATTTAGTGAGTATGAGAAGGCAAAGAATCCATATACAAAACTTTCTTCTGAGATGAAGAAAAACTATAAAGGAGAAAAGAGAATAGTACGTAGGGGGAAATATTGGCATCCATGCAACTATTTCTAAGGACATCAGAGGAAGTCTGAAACCTTACTCATGTCTAAATGAGTCCACCTGTTTCATTCAAGAGCTCTGATATGGATTATGGAAGAAAGCTTAAGCCTGATTGTGAAAGCTTTGTCTGCTGTGGAAAACTTTCAACCTGTTCAGAATGGAAAAAGGTCTCACAACATTTGAAAATGCAGATTTCGAAAGAGCAAACTATCCAAGGAGGTTGTGGAGGGATCCACACAACTTCCTTTCATATTCAATCCAAAATATCACATCCTGTTGTATGGAGATCTTAGATGAATTGGTTACTGAGCTTGTCTTTTACTCTGTCTCATTAACAAAGGAGGCTTCTAACTTTCCTGTGGTGCCGGGCATCATTCTCAAACCATTCTAGCTGCCTGGAGCTGCAACTTATGGCCAGTTATGTCTCTGTTGGGTTGGAACACTTCTCAGTCTATAATTTTCATACGTTGATACAGATCAACTGGCATGGGGATGTTTGTATGCTTAAAACTATGTCAAGCATGATCTTCGTTACTAGTTTGAAGTATGTGTACCATAGTCTTCCAGTGAATGGTGGAACAACTCTAGATATGCAAGAAATTGCTGGCTGGTTTTGTCTTAGGTGGAGAAAAACTAATTGAGTTCAAGGTCAACTAATTCTCCTTTTCTCACTAAACCACAATGTAATGTACTTTGCTTGAATTGATGCAAAATTATATTTCTTTCCAGCATAAGCATCCCATTACTTACCTATTGCTTATTTGGTGAGCTGTTAGCTCAATTGTTTGTTTACTATTTTCCTGTGCCTGGCTTATCTATTTTCTCTATTTTCACATACCAAATGTCTTATTCATGTAGCTAGAATCCTTCTATCCACTGCTTTTTATTCCTTCTACACTTCTTACATGCGTTTAAATATGTGGTAAAAACCCTGCAGACATCGCTTTGGGACAACATTCAACCCAACCAAGTTATAGGGGCTGCTGCTATCATAAAGGAAATTGATTGTCTGATCACAACAGTGAATGCAATTCTTAATGTTAGTGCAAAATTTTCATCTCCAATCACTATGGATAAGACGAGACTTTGTGGGTTTGCTGGGTGGTTTGATGTACATTTCCGAGTATGTCCGTGTACTAAAACCCAAACTTCTTTACAGGATAAAATTTCTTTGGATAATTAGAAGAAGTATCTATCCTGACTTTTTGTTTTGGGTGGTTTCCAGGGAAGCAAGGAGAACCCAGCTAGGTGTGAAGTTGAGTTGACGACTGCCCCAAGCACAAATAACCCGACGCATTGGGGGCAGCAGGTTTGTGTCTTGGTAACTAAAATGAAATGATATTTGTGGGGACAATGAGTTATGCAGTGTATCTTTAGTAATTGCAACAGCTTGTAGCTATTACTTGTTCAATGAAATAGCTGCTAGAGTGATTGCATGGTCAAATCTGATGGTTTTGGAACATCTTTTGTTTTTCTTCACTGGAGAAAAGAACTAACTTTAATAGTAAAGTAGTACCTAACGTGATAAGGACCCAAGATATCTTGCATTAGCAAAAGTCTTAACATGAGAAAATTCAAGAAAACTCCACTGCAAGGTCTTCGGCACAGCCGTATATTTAAAATTCCCTGGTCATACAGATCAAGTATCTTGATTTATGTGGTCACGTGGTTTTTTATTGGAACTGACTGTGTACCTGGAAATTTTGATAGCCTGGCTGCAAGTAAACTTTTTAGAGTAAATAATGCTGCTTAGTGACCTCAAAAGGTTTGTGGTTGAGGTCAATTGCATATAAAAAAGGGTAGCCCTGGTGCACGAAGCTCCCGCCTATGCGGGGTCCGGGGAAGGGGCGGACCACAAGGGCCTAAAGTATACAGCCTTACCTTGCATTTTGCAAGAGGCTGTTTCCACGCCTTGAACCCGTGACCTCAAGGTCACACGACGACAACTTTTACCATTGAGGTCAATTGCATATGAAACTGACTAAACATGAGTACTTCAGCTCCTCTTTTGTGGACTGCATCAATAGGTATCTTTTTATTAGACCTGAGAATGCTCGGTCAACTACATGACTACTTGGACAAATATATTTCAATAGTAAAAGTATTAACATGAATCTTTAATTGATTGGTATCAAGTTTACTTGGACTATATGCTGTCCTAAAATCTTAGCTTCTAAATTGGATGAAGTGGAGAAGACATTTGAAAACACATTTAAGTATAGAGTCAATCTTTGAGGTGGTTCGATGAGATCAATATGTTATATAGTTCTATAGGTTACTTGCTCTCCACAAAACTTGGAAAAATTTCATGGAGTTTCAAAGAACTACTACTACAGTATATGTTTTCTATGTACTAATTATGTAATTGACTATTCAATCAGTTTTGAGTTGACTGTTAATAGGGACCTCTCAAGTTGATTTTGAGTTCTAAAACCTTGGTTGGGTTAGAACATCCTCTGATAAATGTTTTACATGGTGGAAACAGGTTGCCACTTTAACAAAGACGACATTCTAGAATAATTCTAGGAGGCCATGGTTTACACTTATCTTCTGATCTAGAAATTCCATTCTTCTCCTACTTCTGCACATTAACTTTAACATCATCTTCAATGTTGATTGCTTATTGTATTGTGCTGTATCCTTTTTCTTCTTGTTGTTGCTTTGACAGGTATTCCTCTTACATCCTCCGCTTCGAGTTATCCAGGGGGATGAAGTATCAGTTGCCTTCTCAATGAATCGCTCTAAGGAAAACCATCGACTAATGGAAGTTGAGTTGGCCTGTGAGATGAGACATTCATCTGGGAAGTGTTTTCCACCTGTCACCTCCAAATTTTTTATAGATTGAAGGAGCAACAGGAATTTGAACTTATACTACAGGTAATCGACGTTAACCCTTGAAAAGGGAAACATGTAGATGAAAGAAATGCATCACTTTACATGTACCATGGGTTTTCAACTAAGCCTTATTGCTTTGGTATATGCCTATCATCTGGAATTACAATAGCATCTGTTACGACTTACTAGAGCTTTGCTGTGGACCAGAATAATCCTGTTTATCTGGTTCTTCAGGAAAAGCCACTGCAATAGATGGCATTACCTAGCATAATGAAATCAGATTGTTCCAGTTAAATTTTCATAACTGATTCAATAAAGGAAAAAAAGTGAAGTTTTGGAAGTAAAATCTTCTCTTTTAATGTTTACTGCATAATCTCCTTGAATAAAATTGTTTGAGTTCCCCTTCATAGATTTGAGAAATATTAGTTGGCTATTCCATGTTAACCTGAAGCTTCTTTTATGTCCTTTATTACTGAACTGAAAAGGTTGGAGAAATAATGCAAGAACCATCTGTTCAACTGCAGAGCTTTAGAAGCATCAGATTAAGATATATAGCTTCAGATCACATTGCCATCTATAAAATTGAGAGCGGAATGCAGTACTTTCTATCATCTCCTAATATCTCTTAGGAGCATTTCTATAAATGATTTTCAAAGTAGTCAGCAACTTTCATTAAACCAAACTTTGTGGTCTGCTTGACATACCTTGATTACTAATGATACAGTTTATGTTTGTGAATGATATCCAATATCTTTGTTAAAATCAAATTTGTGTCTTTTGGCTGACAATTGAATGAACAATTGAATTTTCCATATGATATGTTATATGTTGATAATTTATGAGATCGTTGAGTGAGGTTACTCAAGGAATCCAAGTGGGTTGGAACAAATGGAGATGCGCCTTGGGAATTTTGTGTGATTGGCGGGTGCCACTTAAACTGAAAGGAAAATTTTATAAGATGGCTGTAAGGCCAGTCATGCTCTATAAATTAGAGTCTTGAGTAGTGAAGGAACAACATATACATAGGATGAGTGTAGCCAAAATGGGGATGTTGAGATGGATGATTGGCACAACAAGAAAGGATAGAATTAGAAATGAAAACATTAGAGGAAATAAGGAGTAGCACTAATAAGTAACAAGATGAGGTAGATTAGACTTAGACGGTTTGGACATGTCGAACGGAGACCAAAAACTACATTGGTTAGGAGTGAGGCAATCCAAGTTGAAGGTGCTAAATGGGCAAGGGGAAGCCTCAAAAGAACGTGGATAGAAGTGGTAAGAAAATATTTAAGAACTTTGGAACTAAATAAAGACAAGATACTTAATAGAGGGGAATGGAGGAACAAGATTCATGTGGCCGACCCCTAATTGGGATAAGGTCTTAATGATGATAATATTGGTGATATATGTTCTATTTTGATGTAAGATTTGATATGCATATGCACTATGTAGTCACAGGTGTGACTAGTCACTAGGCGCAAAAAGGCTTAGCCTTGCGACTCGACTAAGGCCAGGCTAGTGGGTTTAAGGCGTAGTGCGCCTAGGCGTGCGACTTGCTGTGGCTTGCGCTTTTCGCGCCTCTGACTCCAGGTTCGTGACTTGCTGTGCCTTCCCCTTCTTCTTCTTCTTTTTCTTCCCAGACTTTCTTTCATCTTCTTGCTACCATCCTCATCTTCCATTGACAATTGAAGGTTTCTTGAAGTGATTAAAGGTAAGAAATTACATATTTTTGTTAGGTCCTATGTAGTTGCAGGCGCGACTAGTTGCTAGACACAAAAAGGTACGAGCTTGCAACTCGATTTTGGGTAGGCGCAAGTGACTAGTCGTGCGCCTAATGCGCCCCCGTTTCTGTGTGCCTTGCATTCACATTTGACACTTTTTCAATTGCAATTGGGGCTACAACCTTCAGATAGTGCATACTATCGAGCCTGCTTTGCCCCTTGGACCCTCACCGGGGCTGCCGCTTTGGACCCTGCTTCTTAGGGGCGCTGTCCCCAAAACCCCATTTGTTTTTGTAACAAATGTATAAATGACACCATTATAATGCTTAAAACAATTGATCCATAACATTGTTTTCATATTTTGCATATTTCTTTTCATTTTTCTTAAGTTTTGTTTCCATGACCTTATTTTTCTATATTTCTTACTTTAGTACTCTTATTTATTTTATTTTTTTGTTCTATTTGTTTGCAGGGTCCCTCTTATGATTGTTTGATTTGTTTTCATTCCACTCTAATAGATTCCTATACATTCCTGTATGTTTTCTGAACTTAATTATGTTTGATTGTTTGGTTTAACTGTAGGTTGTTGTTGTTCACATGTTGCTTTATTACCTAAGAATTCCATCTCACTCATTTGACAAATATTTATTCATATCTTTATATTTCTATGTTTTTTTTATTTTTTTTTGCAAATTTTTAGATTTATTCTGATTTAAAAAAAAAAAAAATTTAAAATCCTTAATTTTGCTCCTTGACACCTAGTCGAGCGACTAGGCGCGCCTAGTCCCTCTGGGTGCAAGGCACACCCCTTGCGCCTGTGACTACATAGCATATGCATTATAAGAACTAAAGGGGAGCCTTGGCACAATGGTTTGTTGTCGTGTAACCTTGATGTTACGGTTCAAGGCTTGAAAATAGCCTCTTGCAAAATGCAAGGCTGAGTACCATTGACCCTTGTGGTCCACCTCTTCCTTGGACCCCATATGCAGGAGCTTTGTGCACCAGGGCTGCCCTTTTAATGCATTATAAGAACTGAAAATTTGTTGAATTTTAGTAGAAAATTCTAAAACCAGGGGAGGATTTAGATGATCTATTAGCTGTTTTTTCTGTAGCAGCAAAGCACACATAAGTTTCTCCTATTGTATTTTCTAGAGAAAATTTTAAAGAAAATGAAGAAGAGAAGGACTAGAGAAAGAATTGTATTCTCATTCAATGATTTCTGATTTGTTTTACGACTGTTTATATAGACTCCAAAAGCTCCTACTCTGGTAATACAAAAACTCCTAATACATGACTCCTATTCATAGCAGTCAATTCTGTTATGATGTTTGTTCCATTTTGCGTATTGGAATAGAATGTTTTGGTTTTTCAGTAGTTAGTGTTCTATTTCACTATTTTTTTGGAAAAACATGAAAGGAATCTTAAGAAATTCCAAAAAATTCAGAAAATAGTCAAATGAATTGTTTGGTTCACTCTGTGCTAGGTCAATTATAGAAGTCAAATATAATAAGAATTGGGGGAGATGATCCTACAAATGAATTGTCTAGACCACTCAATGCTAGTCCCCATATTTGTAGCCATGTAGTTAAGAGGTTATACCATGGATGTGCATATTTTGCTTGGCGAACATGAACATGCAAAAGTTGTGGTCCTATTTCTAGAATAATCTAAACCATTCATTAGGTAAGCCTTCCTATCGTGGCTCATAGAAATCATTTTGGAGTGCTGGACGATTGTAAGCCATTAATTTGCATTGGGGTGTCATTATCAACTAAATTTTAACTAACATATAAGGAATAGACGTCAATAGGATGTTAGTGGAAATAAATTTATGTATCTTTAGATTAAAAAATTATAACTACTCATCTCTTGGGTGGGCCCTTACCCAATTATGTTGCCATCACATCTTTGAGCGTCAAGGTTATCAATAGGAGATGCACCCTTTCCCATGTGATCATATATTACACGAAAAAATTCAAAAATGTTATTCACATTCAAGTCACACATATATTTGTTTAATAAACAAAATAAATATCCATATCATAAAGAAAATCTAAATGAAACTTAGAAAAATTGATTTTTAATGTCTCGCACATCAAATCAAATACATCATTCCAAACTTTTAATTACAAATGAAAGTACAATCACAATTCACTATTCCCCATGCCTTGAAATGTTTGTGATATACAAATTGAAGATTCTGAACTCGTGTGGAGTTTAATTCTCAAACTCTTGTCGCTTGTACTCGAGAGTCGTGCCACCTCAGTTCACTTGGGGGAGAGGGGTGAGCCTTCGGGGAAGAATGTTCAGTGAGTCTCTTGAGCGAAAGGTTTATGAGAACTAAATATTTAAAAATACACAAAAAACCTTCAATGCAAGTTACTCTAAGCAAGAATTAAATAGTTCACATTCATGAAAACTTATTCAAGTAAACAACCATGTCAATCACTCTTCAAAAATCCCAATCATATATAATCATATCTCAAAGCGTAACATCAGCACAGAAAAATACATGACATTATCTCATAAAAATGAAATGTGATATGACAATGCCTAAATACAGTGGGTCATGCTCATGTCTCGATGCCAATGCAAAAGTGTAATTTCCATATTTCAACTGCCATCATCATCTTCACAATTAAATCTCGGTTTTCTTGTGACAAACCTTTCTATCAAACATGGCCCTACAACATGATTAAATTGCTCACTAGATTCATCACTCTTAGAGGATCCACACAATCTAAATCATATCTAAGTCCACATGATGACAACATCACTTTTTAATTTCGCCTCTTCTAGAGGACTCACACAATTTGGAATATCTTTGAGTCAACATATGATGATGACATTGGTCTCTATGTTTGTCACTCCCAAACGCCCCACATAGCTTGAAATATATCCGAGTCATGATGACGATGACATAGCTCTCTAGGTTTATCACTCCTAAAGGCTCCACAAAGTTTGATATATATCTAAGTCAACATGACGATGACATCGCTCTGGGTTCGTCACTCCCAGAGGTTCCACAGCTTGAAATATTTCTAAATGAACATGACACTAACATCGCTCTCTGGGTTTGTCACTCCCAAAGGCTCCACACAGTTTGAAATACATTTGAGCCATTTGCGGCATCAATAAAATTGCTTCTTAGGTTTGTTGCTCCCAGAGGATCCATGTAGTTTGAAATATATCGCTAGGTCATGTCTATTCTCATCATAACGCTATCCATACCATTTTGTATCTCATACCATCCATGAGTTTTATTCAGTATCATTTTCATCCACATAATGCCATAAATACAAGATAAAAATATACAACAATGTGCATGTTATGTATGTATGTATGTATGTATGTATGTATGTATGTATGTATGTATGTATGTATGTATGTATGTATGTATGTTCATTAACACAAGTATCCTAACTATAGTCACATAATTGTGAAAAATAATGCTTAGAGCATTCGTATTCTCATTCATTATATTTCTAACAAATGCGAGCATTCACATAATGCATTGAGTGTGCAACCGAGTTGATGCTTAAACCAAACACAGGTACCATACCTATGTTAATAAGTACTTCTCACAAAACATGATAGAACTTCTTTAACAGTAATAATGAATAAGGTTGTCCAATTACAGTATGGTCATGGATAATACCATCCAACTATATGAAGATCATGGATAAGACTATCTAACTACATTCATGATGATGGATAAAGCTATTTGTTTACATTTAAGATAATGGATAAAGTTATCCATTTACATGCAGGATCATTGATTAAGCTATCCTTCTACATTTAAGATCATGAATAAGGTTATCCAATTATAAATATACATGGATAAAAATATCTAACTACCAAGAATAAGTAGCATGGCAAAAGAAATTGAAATTAATACAAATCATGGATGAGTGGTTTAGCTTTAGCAAAATCGCAGATAAAATTATCATATATATCTTTATTATGAGTAACTACATTAGTACTATGGATTGTCTCCACTCTAATTCAATCAATTAGTGCATGTAAACAAAAAATCAAAGATTTTTGTTTGGATGAGGTAAAATTTTTGAGCCTAATTGTGACAATGAAAGAAATAATGGGCAAGATAAATTTGATAACTTGAATTCCAAGTTTAACCCCCAAGTCGCTTTCGGGGATTTAATCTAGTTATGATAACTGCCATTATTAAAATTAGAAGCAAAATATCTACCTTATTTGACATTTCAACTAGTATGTAGATATTTATACTCTAGCATAAAGCGATGATCTTAGCATCCATTTAGAAGGAGCTTATGCAAAGTTAAATTAAGTTATCTAAACTTACAACCCAAATACATAATAAATGAAGTGAAATATGCTTGACATTTCAATCTATGTAATTGAAGTTGCGATTAATTGCTAGGCGCAAGAAGGCACTAGCTTGCTACTCGAGTTTGGATAGGCGGAAGTGACATGAGTCGCACTGCGACTAGTGGCGCACCTGGTTGCGCCTAATGCACCCTTGGTTCCAAGTGTAGCGTAAGTGAAATAAAGCCCTACCAATTTATTTTTTCCCTTCTTCTTCTTCTTCTTCCCCATTCCACTGCTTCCTTCTTGCAAGAGTACTTCCATTGTTGATTGAAGCCCATTTCAAGTGATTGAGGTAAGATTCTAACTTTTATTTGTTTCCTTGTCTGTCTTTTAGTTTTTCTATAAAAATACGGTAAAAACAGTATGTTTTTTTCAATTTTCATGCGTAATGCTGTTTTTTCTTTGAAATCTCAACATATCTACATTCTAAAGCTAAAAGAGAGAACTTCTTTTCATTCTTTCCTTCTATTTTCTTTGATTTAGTGTATTATGCACTGTTTTTGTAGTTTTTTTTACCAAAAATGTAAAATACATCAGTAATTTGTATTTTTTGGTTTTTTTAATATCCATATTCTCACCATTATAATGCTAGAAATGACTAACTCATGAACTTCATCGACTCTTTTTTTGTTGTTGTTGTCATTTTTCACTACAAATAGCGGAAAACATTACGTACATACATGTATTGGTTTTTGTAGCAAATGTGTAAATGTCACCATAAGAATGCTAAAAACAATTTATCAATGAAATCTTTTAATGTTTTTTCTTCGCTTTTTTTTATTTTTCATTAAAAACAGTAATTTGTTTTTGCAGCAAATATGTAAATGTTACTCATTTGACAAGTATTTATTCATATCTTTATATTTCTATATTTTCTTTTTTTTGGACTTTTTTTTTGTAAATTTTGGGATTTTTTTGAATTTTTTCTTTTTTGAAAATTTAAATTACTTAACTTTTCACCTTGACACCTAGTTGCGTGACTAGGTGCACCTAGTCCCTCTAGGTGCAAGTTGCACCCCTTGCACTTGGGTGTGTCTTGCGCTTGTGACTACATAGATTTCGATTAAAAGAAGCCAAGTAATTAGTGAAGATTTTTTAGCTGACATAAACAAATGGGATCAACTGTTTGAAAAGAATGAATCATCCTAGATTATAGCTATCAGCTAGTGTTTGACCAATTCCAAGTACTTACAAGAGGAAATTTCATTTTCAATGCTTTGTCTAGGCAAAATCACATGACTAGCAGTAAGAATGGAAGGGAAATCCATGAGATTATTACATAATTCCAGTCCATACGTAAACCGCCCTTGATACTACTTAGAGCTAATGATCGACCAATTTAGGTTTCTAGTGGAAACTCAACTTTGATTTGCCTTGCTCATGCGTAATTGCATAACTAAGATCAAGAATGGAAAAAATCATCTAATGGTTGTGTATATTAGACAAGGGAGGGCATAAACACAAAACTAGAGTTGTGGAGAGATGCTATAGAGTCTAAAGGATTTAAAGTTAGCCGAACCAAGATATAGTATATGGAATACAATTTTAGTAAGAAGAGGAGTGGGAGTGAAGCATCGGTAAAGATTGATAACTAAGAAGTTTCTTAAAAAGACCAATTTTGATACTTGGGATTGATAATTCATGCGAGCGGAGAGATTGAGAGGGATGTTACCCACATAATCCAATTGGGTTAGAACAAATGGAGATGTGCCTTTAGAGTTTTGTGTGTTCGGCATGTGCTATTCAAATTGAAAGAAAAAATCTTTAGGATGACTGTAAAGTCAGCCATGCTCTATGGATTAGAGTGTTGGGGAATTAAGAAACAACATATTCATAGGATGAGCATGGTCAAAATGAGGATGTTGAGATGGATGAGTGGCAAGACAAGAAAGGATGGAATTAGAAATGAAAATATTAGAGAAAACTTAGGAGTAGTACTCTTAGGTAATAAGATGAGAGAAGGTAGACTTAGATGGTTTGGATATGTCAAACAAAGACCAAACAACACCAGATAGAAGGACTGAGTCGATCTGATTGAAGGCTCTAAAAGAGCAAGGGGAAGGCCTTAAAGGATGTGGATAGAAATGGTGAAAAATGATTTAAAAACTTTTTGACTAAATGAAGCCATGACACTTGATAGAGGGGAATGGAGGAACAATATTCATGTAGCCGACCCTTAATTGGGAGAAGGCCTTGATAATGATGATGATGATGATTCAATGGTTGTTTATTTTCAACCAATGTGCAGTCTTCTCTACCAACAGTCATAAAATAGTACGAGCTCCTAAGCTATGTAGTCACAGGCGCAAGGCGCAAGGGGTGTGCCTTGCGCCCAGAGGGACTAGGCGCGCCTAGTCGCGCGCCTAGGCATCAAGGCGCAAAAATAAGATTTTTAAATATTTAAAAAAAGAAAAAAAATCAGAATAAATCTAAAAAAATTGTTAAAAAAATCCAAAAAAATTAAAAAGCATAGAAATATAAAGATATGAATAAATACTGTCAACAATACAATAACAAGCTAACAACCTAAGGACTAAGGAGCTAAAGGTTAAATCAAACAATCAATCATACACTTATATATATAGAAGTAAGTTGAGTCTTGAGAAACATACAAATACAATAAACAATGAAATAATAGGGAGTAGCACTAGCAGCCAGGGAGGGATTACTCCCTCAATCTGCTGTCATGCTGTGGTCTCATGCTCATCATCATCGCCATCTTCTTGTAAATCCAGGAACAATAAACAATCAAACAATAGTTTTGTAAATAAAGTAAAGCAAATGTGAAAGTTAACTATTAAGACTTAATAGCTATTTTCCTGCACCTCTTCTTCCTCATCAGGAAGATCAAGACCATTATCATAATCATCTCCCTGAGAGATGTTGACATCCTCCTCCCCAGTCTCCTCATCGCCTTGCTCTTCTCCAATATCCTCATCTGGTTCTTGATGAGCATGAGCTTGAGATTGAGAAATGTGGCTTCCCCTCTGCCCCCTCCCTCGCCTCTGGTATTGTCTAGTGGATGGAGCATCATGTTCACTTGATTCTTCGGCAAGCTCAACATCTAACCAGGTGAGGTCATCATCTTGATGCACCAGATCATGTCCAGCATCTTCTGGAACAATCCATTCATCACTTTCGCCGACCTCTCTTAACAGAATAGGATCTGTATATGTTTGTATTTTCAAACAACCCTTATGTCGACGATGAAGGCGCTGATTGTATTGAACGAATACTAGATCATTCAATTTCTTAGAGTGCAGCCTATTCCTCTTCTTAGTGTGGATCTGAAAAAAAAAGAAAAGAAAAAAAGAAGTAAATATAAATTTAGAATACAATGAATGTTATACTAAATTACTAATAACTAATTACTAGTACTGTACTACATTTTAATATCTAAGTAGCTTACATTCTTGAAGACACTCCAGTTGCGCTCGCAAGGAGATGCACTGCATATCTGGGAGAGGACCTTAATGGCAAATATTTGAAGCTGTGGGACTTCAGCCCCAAAGGTAATCCACCACTCACCTACATTTTGGAAAAAAATTAAAGTTAAAAAAAAAAACTTAAAACATAGGATAACATAAAATATTTACAAGGGGCTAGGGTCTTTCTTTTGCGTATTGCCAGGTCATTGCCAAACAAGCCTCTAGCATGTGTATGAAGAGATATCTGATCTATCACCATGTCAGCCTCATCTCCATCATATAACCTATTAATGGCATGCATTAGACTATTCTTGATATCACCATTACGCCCAATTTCAATGTCATGGTCATAATAGATGGACGGGTTGAGGTAATATCCCACTGCATGTAAAGGCTGGTGAAGCTGAGAACTCCATCTACTGCTGATAATCCCCCAAACATGAGTGGCCTGGCGCTCATCCCCTGCTAGATTGGCTTGAATCTTGGCTTTGGCCCTAACTATAGCCTCAAAGATGTATCCCATCGCTGGCTTCTCCTCACTATCCACTACCCTCAACACCTCTAGGAGTGGAGCCATAATCTTCAAACAGAATAGGATGTGGTTCCAGAAGCTGGTGCGCGATACAATCTTTTCAACTCTTCTACCCTCAGGCCTTTTTGGCCATTTACTATTCATCCACTTTGAACAGTGGAACATTGCCCTTAGCTCTGTCTTGAAATTGTGGATGCTCTCTAGGCTTAAGAAGTTGGTGGCAAAGCGCGTCACTGCAGGCCTAACCAAATCCCTTTTTTTTGTAAACCTCCTCATAAGATGAAGGACATGTGTGTGGCTATATATAAAAACTGTCAACGCCCTACCTTCTGCCACAGTTTTCTTCACAATTGGTAATTTCCCTGTGTCCTCCAACATCAAATCAATGCAGTGAGCTGCATAGGGGGTCCAATATAAATGCGGCCCCCTCACCATCAACTCCCTTCCCACAGCAACGTAGTTGGAGGCATTGTTAGTTATGACCTAAAATACAAAAAAGGTCAAATTATATAAGATGAACTTGCAATATATGCTTATAAGCAATTTAAAATACTTAACAACTATTACCTGGACCACATTGTTCTCTCCAACTTCATCAATTACCTCCGTCAACATGTCAAGTATTAGGCTTGTACTTTTGACATGTGCAGACCCATCAATAGATTTCAAAAATACTGTCCCAGTTGGACAGTTCACCAAAAAGTTGACAAGGGTGCGACCCTTGCCATCGGTCCACCAATTTGACATGATGGAGCACCTATACCTATAAAGGAATAATACCATGGAGCACTCTTGTTGTTAGTATCAGTGTCACCTTAAGACTTAAAAGTAATATATACAAGGTTGCAAAAAAGGACACTGAACACATACCTAATCCAATCACCTCTACGCTAATCTATGTATTCTTTTGTCTCATTTACTTGCTTCTGAAGAAAATTCACCCTCAACTTGTGATACGAGGGTGCCTTGAAACCTTAGTCACATAAGATTATACGATATAAGATTAGGTAAAAGGCTAAACAAATATATAACTATTTATTATAAAAAATATAAGATATATACCTGGACCATGTTGCGCAATTGCCTCTAGCATGGTCTGAAATGAATGACTACGAGTAGCATTGAATGCAATGCTATGTTCATAGAACCAAGAGGCGATATAATTGCATGCTCTTGTTCTAAACTCTTTCTTGTATGCTCGATTCATTGTTGTCTGCTGCTGCATGGGTGCCTTTCCCTTCCCTTACTCTGGGTCTCAGGGTTGGGAGCAAAGAGTTGTTTGTTGTGCGGGAATCTTACGCCTCTTGTCCCCCCAGTAGAAATACCAGTAGGCATGGTGCTATCAATCTCCTGCACATCCTCCTCCTCATTATCATCATTCAAGCTAAACAAATTTTCTGGCTGTTCCATCTCCCTTGTTATTCTCTCTTTAGTCTCTTTCTTCTTCTTTGTTTCATTCATATAATCTAATTTTTTTTTAGATATTTCAGGAGTGACTGGAGAGCATTTCTTGGTATTCCTATGCCCACTTGTCAAATGTTGCTTTAATCTAAAAATTCCTCAACTATATCTATTCCCACATAGCTTGCACCATACCAAATTTTTATCATTTGGATCCCGTGCCTCTGCATATTCCCACCCCGGATCCATTAATCGAGAAGAAGCATTACTGGAGCCCCTTGAAGATGACATATTGTAGACTTGATGTATCAATAGGAATACAGGAAACTATTGGAGACTTTAGAGTGGAATGGAAAGTGGAATCAAATCAAACAATCAGAGATTTAAAAGAAAAAACCTGCAAACAAATGGAAAAAAAAATAAAAACGAAATAAAATAATTAACAGTACAAAAAAAAAGAAAAAGTAAGAAAAAGCATCAAAACATTGTATTGATAAGTTGTTTTTAGCATTCCTAGTATCATCCTATGATGACACTTACACATTTGTTACAAAGATGGAAAAAATAAAAAACCCTTACTGTTTTTTTATTGGTTTCTGTTAAAAAAAAAAAAAAAAAAACGACAGTAAAAAAAGAGAGTCAATTAAGCTCATGGGTCAATGGTTTTTAGCATTATGATAGTGAGGATATGCATATTTGCTTAAAAAAAATGAAAAAAATACGGATTACTGATGTATTTTTCATTTTCGGGTAAAAAATTCTAGAAAACTAGAAATTTACTGCATATTACACTAAATCAATGAAAACGGATGGAAAGAATGAAATGGAGTTTTCGTTTTTACCTTTAGAGTATACATATGTTGAGTTTTCAAAGAAAAAAGAAGCATTATGCAAAAAAAAATGATACTGGTTTTACTATTTTTTTATAGAAAAACAAAAAAACAAAACAATGAAAGTAATGAAGTTACAATCTTATGATTCTTACCTTAATTACTTGGAGTTGGATGGAAGATCAAAGGTTTACAAAGGAAGTATTCGAGTGGGGAAAAAGAAGAATGAAAAAAAAAAAACCCGGTAACTAGGGTTTTATTTTTAAGACTGTCGATGCGCTTGGAGTCGGGGGCGCATTAGGCGCAAGGCGCAAGTCGCATCCAGGCGTGCGACTAGTCCCGACTAGTCATGCTGGGACTTAAGTCGCTGCTCGTGGGGTAAGTCGAGTCGCATGCCATGCACCTTGCGACTAGTCGCTCCTGTGACTACATAGCTCCTAAGGAAGATTGGAGATTTTAATATAATTTGCTTGGCTCATCCATTTCCAACAGCGACATGCATTGATTTTTCCTCATTAGTCATCCCTAGCAACAAACTATCCTTAATGAAAAAGAAGATGGCAAGATACAATTCTGTTATATGACAAATCTTTTACAATAACAGTAAGTAATTTTAGACTTGTGTATTTTCCTTCTGAGGCATATACAAAAGCTTCACTTTTCGGTTCATACCAGCACATTAAGTGAAAAATTAAACATTTATAAAAAATTTCAACTGAAAACTAAATTTAAAATAGGGTCAACTTTGTAAATGAAACTAAAATAAACAATAAATCAGGGTATAATTCATATTAAAGATTAAGATTTTCTAGGAGAATCTTAAAAAACATAAAACATCAACCTTCATTATCACCCACCCAATTGATGTTCAATGACCATGATAGCTAGATCATCGCCTTTCTATTATAAATTCAAAAACCCATAATGGTAGGAAGTATGAAAATTGTGATCCAATCTAAGTCCACTCCTTAAATTGAAACTTTTGAGAAATTAGCGTATTTCTAACCTATTTCAAGAAGATCTAGATAAAAAATTCAAGAAAACACTCACAGATATCTTTGAAGTTTTCAAGCCTTTATTCAACATTTTTCTCTAATATCTATTTCCTTAAACTAATCACTATTTGATCCTTGCTTCCTCCAAGATCAAAGGTGGAGCTTTGGGTGAGCTAGAGTTTGAGTTGATCAAAATTTTGAGAGGGCAAGAGAAGGAATGGGGTACTCAAGTAACTTTAAGGATTTGTTGAGGATTCTCTTCTATGAGGGAATTCTTTCTCTCTTAATGAGATGCCCTTTAGGGCCTTCCAGTTTTCCAGTTTAACTAAAATATCCTTGCACATATCATTTGAAATCCTTTTCTTTTTTAATTAATCTCAGACCCATACAAGAATTACCATAAACTTGAAATGGAAAGTGATGTCTTCCTCTCAGGGCCTTTCTAATCTATTTTGAATTTTATTTTGTGTCAAATCGTAGCCTTGTTTATGAAATAAAGATTCAAAGAGTTATTTTCAATATGGTGGATTTCATTAGTAAGAAGTTAACATTATATGGAAGTTTGTTGCATTACCATACAGATGGGCATGGTTTTTAAACATGTTCTATGATAGAATTTTTCTTATGACAATGTAGGGTGGGAAGGTGCTTGGGTTTATGCTTCTCACCTAGGTATTTATATGATGGCAAATTACTTGAGTTGATTCATTGTAAACCTTATATTCCACAAGGAGCTGTTCTCAAATTAGGCCCTATAGTGTGACAAATTTCTAAATGGCCTAAATAAAAAAGGGCAGCCCTGGTGTACGAAGCTCCCGCCTATGCGGGGTCCGAGGAAGGGGCGGATCACAAGGGCCCATAGTAGGCAGCCTTACCTTGCATTTTGCAAGGGGTTGATTCCACGCCTTGAACTTGTGACCTCAAGGTCACATGACGACAACTTTTACCGTTGCACTGAGGCTCCCCTTCTCTAAATGGCCTAAATGTTGAGATCAAAATGATGCGGATTGTGCACACCACATTGCACGAGTTGGTCAATCAACGTGGCATGAAGGTGCCAACAAATTGAAAGAAAGTCTTTAGCCAAAAATCTACAAAAACACATGATCATCAGGTTAAGGTTAAAGATCATATTTGTGGTCCCATCTAGTAGGATATGATCCCCCTGTAGCATCAAAAAGTACATTCTTTCCCTTGTTTGCTCTAGGGAAGATTTGTCATCCCCGTCTTGCTCCTGAAAAGTGTGCACTAGCCAGATGTACTGTCCTAACAAAGTGTCCTGCCCTGCTGCATAAAAAGCAGCTCCCATCCACCTATCGAGACTCTATAGTTCTGTGCCCCGGGCAGTCGCATGTGAAACATCCAGCCGCTGTCCTACATTGTGTTGCTCTGAACATCCATGAAGCCTGCTATCATGGTGCTCCTGGGCTCACTTCGCTCACTCATTGTGATCGGCCATTCGGTGGTGCTCTGATATTGTCGTAAGATTCCTCAGATGGCAACTTTTCCTCCATATCATCTTAGCCTACTTTATTTGATGGCTCAGAATTGTGACCTCTCTTGCAACTCCTTTAGCTCTCTTGACCATGTTGTGCAACATGGTGTGCATGGTCTCCCTCGACACTGTCCCGATCTCTGCTTTTAGGCCATTTGGAAATATGTCGCCTACAGGGCCTTAGTCAAGAAAAGCTTCTTAATGAATTGAATGAATACAGTGAATCGGCTCAAGTACTTCTCCACTATGAAAATACCTTGGGTGAGATGCATTAACTCTTGCACCTACTTAGCTCGCATTGCCAAAGGGAAAACCTATAGTAGAATGCCTCTTGAAATTGTAAATAGGTGTATGACATTGCAACTAGCTTTCCTATGATGTTTACTTCTTACTAGTGGGATTGAAAACAACTATTAGGCTCTTTACTTCATAAACAAAGGCTATGATTTGACTCAAAATAAAATTCAGGAAAGATTCAAATGACCTTGAGAGAGGGGGACCCACTTCCCATTTTAAGTTTATGGGAATTCTTGTGTGGGTTCAAAATAAATAAGGAAGGAAAAAGAGTTCAATGGATATGTGCAAGGATATTTTGGTCAAACTGGTATACTGGAAGACCCTAGAGGGGGGGCATTTCATTAAGAGAGGAAGAATCCCCTCTTAGAAGTGCAGCCTCCGAGACTTCAATTGGTTGTGCACTTGCTTTGCTTGACAGTGTTGTGAGGAATGAAGCATGTTTTCTTCCAAATTTGCTCTCCGATTCTGGCATCCATTGCTCACATTTTGCACATCTTCCAAAGTGGTCTATAGAGTCTGCTCTATTGGGTGCCGCAAATTACATTAAGATTAGATGCCTTTTAGGAGGAATGGTAGCTTTGCTACCAACTAATATAAGAACTTATGCAGAAAATAAAATTGAAATTGTAGAACAGGGTCTGTTCTTCTCAACAGTAGACTCTGAACTACTTTTTTCCTGTTTTCCATTCCTCCTCTTCTCTCCTTTTTACTGCTTCCATTCTTTTATTGATTTTGACATGCATCAGCACAAATCCAATCTAGTTAAAGCAATCGTTCTCTCTTCCACACCCTCATTTTTCTTCCTTTCTTTTCATTGTAGATGTTGTTTCTTTGATAGTTGACAATGCTCTCTTCTTTGTCACAATAGCTTTTTCCTGTCAATCTTGTTTGAGCAAAGGAGTTTCATTAGAGAAGATGAAAACTTCATGCAAAGGACCGAAGAGACTGACAGTAAGGATTATAGTCATTTTTCATGTGATTGTCAAACACTAAGTGAAGATTGACATGTCTTTCTCCTCCAGATATGCTGTTGTTCTTCAATATTTCCTGGGTCACACCATTTCAAAGTGGATTTTCCTGTGTCTCAACATGATGATACACGTTTTCTATCTTCATAGAGTGTCAATCTATATTATGTTTGCATTTGTTATTCCTTACAACGAAGGGGAGCCTTGGCGCAACGGTAAAAGTTGTCGTCGTGTGACCTTGAGGTCATGGGTTCAAGGCGTGGAAACAGCCTCTTGCAAAATGCAAGGTAAGGCTGTGTACTTTAGGCCCTTGTGGTCTGCCCCTTCCCCGGACACTGCATAGGCGGCAGCTTTGTGCACTGGGGGGCTGCCCGTTTGTTATTCCTTACAACATAATTTTTCCCATCTCTCAGTATATGAGTGGGAACTTGTTTAAAGATAATTTGAGCTGACAAATATGCACGTCATTGTATCCATATAGTGGAGATTCGGTCTTTCGCTGCTTTCTCAAATGAGCCATCCCATCATTCAAAAATGAAAAGTTTATGTTAGAACATTTACAATGCAGATCTATTTTGTCTGAGTATTTCTTACTTGCATGAATTATAGCATTCCTTTCTCTGTGACCTGCCCATTTTTTGGTGATTGTTCAGAGCTCAGTAAGAGGAAGTATAATATGCTGGCATGGACATTCCGCATGACAAGTGTTTTTTTCGTCAAGTATGTTGACCTTGTATCCTTAACTGAGTCTGCTGATGTCATACGGAATGGTATCATCACAATGCATGTGGTCATAGTTCTCGTATCCTTAACTGAGTTTACTAATGTCATATGGAATGGTGTCATCACATTGCATGTGGTCATAGTTACCCATGAAAGTCTATTTGTTTATGCTGTGGAGCTTCAACGGCTTTTGTACTATGTTATTTTCTTAATTTTTTTTGTTTATCTCAAGGTCTTGTTTGTGAATATATATATATATTTCTTTTCAAAGGGCTCTTTGTGAATCATGTTCGGAGACAAGTTTGGTCATGTTTTGGTGAAAATCCCTTGCTCAAACTGCCTCACTCATGCTATGTTGTGGTTTTGTTCAAAATCAATAGGATGCTTGGCCAACCTTTCTGCTCAATTATTCCTGTAATCTGCTTGCTTTTAGCAGTCAAAGGTTATTACTAATAAGGACCGTAGTATTTGACATTCTTCAGCATTCAAGATGGACAAGAGCGCCGGTACACTGCTGCCAGATCCTGTAAGTTATTATGTGCCAATACTGGTGCACATGTGCAACAATCAATCTATTGCAACTTCTGTGAGTTCTGGAAAATCATTTTTGTGAGAATATGCATTTTTGCTGTTGTCGTCTGTAGGATCCCTTCGGATATGATTACTCTTGTCACTGATGAGAAATTTGGTTACCATCATCTTACCATCTTTTCCAGGCCATATTTCTAGAAATGGGTCGTGGACCGTACCGGTTGTTGCACCAAGCAACCTTTTGCAAAGGGAACATCTCTCTCTCTCTCACTCGTAAACGGATTTGGTTCAATCTTCAGTACGATTCCTGTATGCAAATGCTGATGGGGATTGCATCGAAATTCCCGAAAAATATGAGCTGCTAAAACTGCCTCTAGTTGCAATGATCTACAGCTAATTTCGTAGGCCTTGCTATGCGGAGATCATTCTTGCTTTCCCGCATAGAATAATGTAGTTAATTTTCGAACATCCAATAATCATACTTGAGCGGATAGATGCATAGGTTCGTACAAAGACCTATAAACCATTCCAATAATAGGTCATGCATGACTAAGACCTATATTGTAGACATGCATGACTAATACCTATATTTTAGAAGATTCAAACTATTCAAATAATAGGTTTTTTAAGATTTGGTTCACATTTTGGAAGATTTAAACCATTCAAATTATGGGCGGAAGTCTTGATCTTATAGTTATGAATGGTTTAAATATTCTAAATGTGGGCTTAATTCTTACATGGGTTAGATCTTACAAAATGTGGATATAAGTTGGGTAATAGTTTATAGAGAAGATGGAAGGGTTTGATGATCAAAGTAGCCTCATATGTTCTTTTACAGTTAAGAGATGATTGAATATAATAATGAAGGCATGGAGTTGTCCTTTCTACTAAAGAGATACATGTCAATATCAAAAGAGTATTCTATGCTTCTTTAGTAGCTTGTCACTTAAATATGTATTTGAAAAAGGAAGAATGCTAGGCAAAAGGCTCTATAAGGCAATTCCCTGGAAGCACCCTCATTTTTTAGCCCAACTTTGAATTATTGGACCTACTGATCTACATTCTCCACCCTTGTATGTCTCATAAACAAAAAACCACAATGGCACTTGAATTTGTAGCGTTGTTTGTATAAAATTTCTGAATATTTATAACTTTTTATAAAAAGCTATGCTTTTATTTAGATGTTAGAATTAATTAATTCGCTTACAAGTTTAAATATTAGATATCCAGGCTTAGAGCAATTGGGTGAACGAGTCTAATCATTTAAAGGTGGGCCCTTTCGTTGAAAAATGAGAGGTAGGAAAGTGCTCTATTGGGCCTTGAGCCGGGCATTCTTATTTAAAATCTTAAAAGGAGCCTTGTTACGGGTTTACTAGTAATGGAGACGAGTACTTTAATTAGCGAAGGCAGTAGCAATGTAAATAAAGTAGTCATAAAGGTTTCAATTTAATGCAAGCCAACGCGGTGACTGGTTCAGATCACCCGAAATTTGGGCCTGGTTGGACTTACCATATGAATGAAGACGTTGGCCTGTCCTGCCAAGGAAGGGAAGAGTGGTTAGCTGGAGAATGAAAAGTTCTGAAAGCTGTTGTATGCATTATGGCCTTCGATTTGCCGTAACGTATGTATCAGAAACCTTTGTCGGAAAGAACCACTGTTCTTTGCGCCTTTTGTTTAGTTAAAATAAATTTTGGTAGATTGGTATGCTTCTCAGCCTAATCATAATGCCTAATAATTCTCTAGGCTAGTTAAAATCTACAGAACGAGTGGGGTTTCATATCCCTTATCAAGAAGCAAGCATAAAAGGGGCAGCCCAGTGCACAAATATCCTCATATGCGGGGTTTCAGAGAGGGGTGGATCATGAGGGATCTATAGTATGCAGCCTTATCTTGCGTTTTTTTAAGAGGCTGTTTTCAGGTCTTGAACCCGTAACCTCCTCGTCATGCGGTGAGGAGTCAACCTTTGTCCGAAGGCTCTCCTTCTATCAAGAAGCAAGCATACTTATGGGAAGCATGCAAAAGCTTCACAGTCAAGTTGACCTCTCCACAGTAAGCCCAAGTTGGAGATGTCCTCATCACCCATGCCATTTTCTAGGTAAAAACTATTTGTCAAGCAGCTTGCTTCCCTTGAAAAACACACAAAATCTTACTGTAAGTGCTACACTGTCCTACGATAAGGTTGCTGAAGGAAAATCGAAGGAACCAGGGTGGTTGTGGGCCCTATTTCTTCTGAGGAAGACTCAAAATCTGTTGAGAAAATGAAAAACCATTCTTGACCAAACGACAAGAAAGTCATCATGCCTAAGCCTAAGTAAATTGTGAATAACTCATCAATTTGGAGCAAAGATTCCATTATCGGTAGGGTCCTTGACCCAGATCTACATCCTATGTTTGTTAGACTCACTCATCTTACCAAAAATCTGGGGCATCAAAGGTGGTTTCAATATGGTGGAGCGTGGCCTAAGTAATTTTTGGATACAATTTTCCTCTTCTGTGGAATTCACTAGAGGTCTCGCTAGTGATTCATGGATGCTTTCTTCCTCCTACATCCTGATCCAGATGTACCGGCCATTGTTTACCCCCATTGAGGAACCTATGCCCAAAATATAGTGTGGATGAAGTCACCTTTTCTCCCCTTACATTGTCGGTATGAAGAAAGCTTTCTTTATATTGGGAGGAAAATTGAAAGGCCAATAAAAGCAGATGTCGTCACCTATGTACCGGTACGTATAAAGGTTGATGAACATTATAGCATGGAATAGTAGAGGCGAAAGGAGCCAAACTTTTTGGGTAGCTGTGGAAGCTCTCATTTTGAAGTTTAATCTATATGTTATGTTTATAGTGAAACAGGTACCAAAATTTCAGCACATCAGCATTGTGCTCTCAAATGAATTTGAGTGTTGTTTTGTTGTCCCTTCATTGTTTCCCAGGTGGTTTACTGCTGTGAAAGAATGAAAAGATCAATTTAACTGTACTCTCCTTTTCCAGTATCAGGTTATTCACAGACAAGTTATCTATAGAGGGGACAATTGGTATCTTGTGGTTATGCTAATGTAGATGGAAGCATGACGAGGGATCTCTGGGTAGAACTCGACAGAATTAATTCAATCATAAGCATACCCTGGTGGATCATTGGATATACTATTTTATACATCAATAAAGATGCCCAGCACGAAATTTCCATTGTTAAGAGAATGAGATCAGTTCTATTAAGGACAGGTGGTATTGATGACCAAGAAAACTCTGGAGAAGAAGCATGCTTCAACGTTTCCAAAATACGTGGACTGCAACGTTCCTCGAATTTATGTGGCTTTCTCACCCTTCTTTTGCTCGAGCCATCAAGGACTGCAAACTCCTATGGATGCAGTGCTTTCGTTATGTGTAGGAAATCCCAAAATACGTGGAAGGTTTTGAGTGCATGGAACGGAGAAGTGTTTGGAGATGTCAATTTAAATATTGAAAAGCTCACGAATAAAATCATCGAATATCACTTGCGCCAGGGCGCATCTCCTCTGGCCTCGGATCATGAAGAAGAAAAGCTAAAATGTGAACCTCGTAATACACGAATACAAAAGGCAAAAGTGGGTTGCCTTAGAGAAGGGGATCTTAACAGCAGATTTTTTTCATGTGGTTGCGACATTCAGAAAAGCAAAAGCCACTATCTTTCATGTATGATATAGAGAAGGCTGTTTGTTATATGATTAGCGGGAAATCAGGAACTTCATTACTAGCCATTTTCAGCAGCATTATTAGGTGGAAATTGCTCTAGTTCTCCTCTTCCAGGTTCGATTTCTAATTCTCTTTCTCAAGAAGATAATGCGATCCTTATGAAACCTATCTCGTTTGATGAATGCAAACGAGCAGCTTTTGCTATGGATTCTATAAGTCAGTTAACCTCGGCTTTGCAAATCAAACTGGGAGATGGTAGGTCTGGATGTTTTCAATGAGAAACGGATTCAATTCATAATGCAGTGTGTTACCACTGCTTCCTCTGAAGTACTGGTGAATGACATACAAGGGGAATGGTTATATTGGGGCAGGGTTTTGTGCCAGGGCCATCCCCTCTCTCCTTATTTATTAATTTTATGTGCAGAAGTCCTTTGCGACATGCTTGAGAAAGCTATTAGAGAGAAGCGTCTGGATCCTGTCAAAGTCAGCAAGAACATACCCACGTCTCCTTGTGATCTTCTCTGGAGCATCTTTCAGGGACTGTGACACGATAAAGAAAATACTCAGTGATTTTGGCCAGGAATCGGGGCTGAGGATTTAATAATGATAAATGGACAATCCTCTTCTCAACAAACCTCCCTGTGCATCTCAGGGAATCAAAAACCCTATTGAAAAGAACTCGTATCTTGGTCTGCTCTGTATTGATGAGAAACTGTCTCCTCCACTTCTTTAAGAAAATTATTGATAGAGTGCAATTGAGGCTTCAAAAATGAAATAAAAACTGCTATCAAAGGCGGGATGCTTCAGCCTCATTAAATCAATTATAGAAGGTATGCCCGTCTACATGGTGTCGGCCTTCTCTATTCCCATAGTGATCTTAAGCCATTGGAAAATGTCAAAGAGACTTTCCTTGGAAAGGTAACTCCGAAGAAACAAAAAGATGCTGGGTTGGTTAGAAGGATTTTATGAAAGCAAATACTGTGGTGGATTAGCCACGAGAAACTTGAAATCCGTACAGGAAACCCTCATGGCCAGACTCACCTGGAAAATAGGCTCTGGCCATGACTCCCTTTGGGTTTCAGTTATGAAACGCAAGTAATTCACCAATTGGTGTTTTTGTGAGACAGAAAAAGAAAATTTGACTCATCTACCTGGAAAGGTCTAGTGGATATTATGAGTTAAAGGGTCAACTAGATGAGAAGTGGGAGATGGCGTATCAATCAATCTCTGGAGAGACAGCTGGTGTGGCCAAGATTCGTTAGAAAACCATTTTGTGGACTATCGTCTAGATTGTAGACCTTTAAATGACAAGACAGCTACCTTGTTCACCCACACAAGTCTAGCCGGAACTTCGAGCTCATCAAGCAGATCTGGGGGTAGGAAGTGATGGACCAAATTCAAATGATCAGAGTCCGTATTTCCCCGACTGTGGATAATCTAGTTTGGAATCCTACCCTGTCAGGTGAGTTTTCAGTGAAGTCAGCTTACCAATTACAATTATTCTGAGGCTATGAATAACTCAAGCAAGGACCCATTATGGAGAAGGATTTTGCAAACCAACATTCAAGGGTCAAGATATTTCTATGGCAGTCATTGAAAGGTAAGCTTCCGAAGAAATCTAACCTAACCTGGCTTTCGGATTTGGCTGATAAGATCTGCCCGAGATGTAAATCAAAAGAAGAGAGTTCCTCGTGTGTTTTGCAAATATAGGTATGCAAGAGGTTTGGGAACTTCTGGGGGTCCACATTAACAGTCAGAGTCAGAATATTAACTCCTTTCATCAAACTGTAAAAGCATGGTTTGACTGGGCCCCACACAAAGGAAGACCCAGGAACCTTTTCCTTCCGGCGCACTATCATACAGCTTGGTTCATTGGTATGATAGAAATTAGTTGGTGCACAGTAAGTTCTAAATTGAGTTAAAAGATTTATGTAGAAGAATGAAAGACAAAACTATTGAATGGGTGAACTTCAGTTCGTGTTATTCTTCAGATGAAGCATCTATCCTTAGTTCATGGTTTAAATTAGGAGTCACTATTGCCCAATCAAATTTCTCAAGATTAAGTGGAAGCCCCCTGATCAGGAATGGTTTTGTTTAAATTTTGATGGAGCTGCAATTCATTGCCCGGGTAAAGAGGGAGCCTTGATTCATGACGAGGAGGTGAGTTTATAGCGGTAAACAATCAAGTGGAATGGGAAGGAGTGTTAAGTGAGATTTTGCAGGCTGTCGAACTCAAAATTGAGAATTTACTAGTACAAGGAGATTCTGAAGTTGTGATTTCAACTATCAATTCTAGAAAAACTAGTCAAATAGAAGCTAAAAGATACTTGCAGGATTGTCAATGGGCTTTGAGAAAGATGAAGAATTGGAAAGCAATCCACGTTTGTAGAGAATGAAATAAAGCAACAGATGTAATGGTGAAGAAAGCCATTAACGCAACTGAAAAGAGTGTCTGGAAGCAAGTTCCACCTAGATGTTTGACCCAGATTCTAGAGAGATGTTATGGATGAGATAGAGGAAAGAAACTTTATGTAATTTCTCTCTTTGGTATTGTATATATAAAAAAGGCAGTCCTGTACTCCAGAGACCATCACATAATTTCTCCCATTTTTTTTTCTCTAAAAGTTAATAGGGGAGCCGACTTTACTGCACATGAAAACTATCATATATAATTAAAAAGGTTTACGCGAAGTTATATTTTATCGCTAATCTATTACAGCTGAAAAGGTTACACAAAAAAAATGATGCTTCTCTAATGCTTCTGATCTATGACAAAGATGCCCCTTTGACCTTGGACGGTTTTAGTAGGAGGATCTTCAATAATATAAGTAGAGTTACCATACCTAGGATTCTCCACCTTCTCATAATCCCCCCAAATGACATCTGCTTCTTCCTACAAGGTACTTATCTCTACCTGCCATGTCTTCGTCTAACATTACGGCAAGTTATGTAGGTAGTTATAACATTAAGACAAACAATGAACGCAATTCCTGCAATTTGAACAACCAATTGACGGAATCCTATATACACCTCACCCATGTTAAATTCATAGAAGCGGCCCATGTACTTGCCTTCAATGCCATAAAACAGGTGGTTTAGCTTTGGTTCAGCGAGGATTCCACTGAGAAGGCCTTCGAGCGTTCCAGGAACTGCATGAGTGTGTACAACGGTCGTGATGTCATCTACCTTCTCAAGAAGCTCATCTTTCTAGTGGAGAACCATCAAGATGTAGCAAGGAGTCGAGCCAGAGAACAACCCATCAGTATGGAATGCCCATCCTTGCACCATTCCTGAGAGAACGCTAATCAAAATGCTCAGGTGGATAAAAAGAATAACTGTGGCCCCACTACAATGACCAGTTGAATTTTCCTAGATCATGTAGATTACGTGTATGATGAACATTTGAAAGTTATTAGATCATTAATGGACATTAATGACTATGATCTTCTTTACTAGGCATGTTCCTAGATTTGCTCTCATCGAACATCATCTTGTAAAGGTTGGAGTTCCTAACAGAGACACTTTAGGTTTTTACATTGAGTAATTTTGTTTTTAATTAAGTATTGATTAGTCGAAGAAAAGAAAAAACAAGACAAGAAAAGAGGAACAAGTTTATCATGAAAGTTGGATAGTACCAGCTTTAGCGGTGATGCATATGAGATTAGTTATCATTTGTTCAATGGCTCCAATCATTGATGGTTTTTCGAGAAGGGAATGTCGAACAAGGCCAAACGAGAAGGTCAGTAGTAACAAATGTATGTTGATAACAGCTAAATATGCATCAGTATTGATGAATATGGGTCACCACCAATGAAGCCCGTCCAACCCAATTTACACCAAACTTGCTCCAATTAACATCAGACGATTATTGATAAGTGTTCAATATTGTTCAAAAAATATCTAATTGTAGTCCACGTATTATAAATTATAAGCATTATTTTAGGGTTTTTTTGAAATTTCATAACACATGCATTTTTGACATAACAATTCAGAAGTTTTATATTTGGTAGGTTCAGGAGCTAATCTAGAGTATGTAAATAATCATAATTTTCTAGGATTTAATCATGATTTGTACTCCTTTATAACTATTGAGAAGATGATGTAACGGACGAGATCAATTAACATAAGATTTGAAGATCAAGATAAAAAAAGAGATCCAAGGTCTACATTTTAACATTTCAAAGCCAGATCAAGGTTCAAGATTATCTTAAGATAAGCAAATGAAGTTCAAGGAATCAATTGGAAGAATTAAAGGTGACTAAAATGGGCAAGTGTAAAAAGCCATGCAATTCTATTACCTTTGCATGAGAACTGGAGCTATGAATGATGCTTCCTAGTTTAACAAGGAAACCTAAATTACCCATACGAGCCATTCAAGCCTTGAAGCCGAGGGAGTTAGCCACTTAAGTGAAGTCAAAGGAGCCATCAAAGTGAGACATAAAGCCAACTTAGTCAATGTGACAACCTGGGTTTTTATAACACTTTAAATTCTTTTAGAAATGTGAGGCCCCAAGTTTGAAAACAATTTAGAAAACAAACAACAAAAAAAGTTTCAATGAAATTTATTTTAAAACCCTAAGTGTCAACCATCAACTCACTATTTAATTATTTATGATTTAGTTTGATATTTAAATTTTAAAAACTCAAATAAAAAATTTAATTTTCAAGTAAACCTTTTAAAAAACAAGTTTACTTCTTAAGGACCCATCCAGTCGATAGGCATCATTACAAATCAAGTTCAAATACTATAGGTGTACATATGCAGCCCAAGTAAAATTAAAATATACCCTCAAACAAAGATGTCTCAATCAGCTACTCATTTGATTCCTCATCAGTCCTGTCCATCTCTCAATATTTGAGGCATTGCAAAAAGATCCCAATGCCTTAGCAAGCTATGCTTGGTAGAGGAATAAAAGGCATATGAAAATATAGAGAAACATTTCTTTTTATAATTAATAAACATTTCAGTGTATTGAAAACATTTTGCCTCAATAATTTCCATGGCTAATTTAAGATAATCTAGAACTTTAGAATATCAAATTCAAAAGCATTTTATGTAAATATCATGAATAAATCCAACAGTGAAATATTATGATCAAATCACAATTAGAATCTTGAATAAACTTCCTTAATAGATGTAAATATCATGAATAATTCCAATGATAGAATGTTGTGCACAAATAATAATCAGAATCACGAATAATGTTGTTGAACAGTCAAACAAGTTAAACAACGTTATACTCATAATGGTAGTGAATATATCCATTAGTGGTACACCCTTAACTATATGGGGCCTACACTCATCCAGTGACCATTGGGGTCACATCTATCCAGTTAATATTGGATATATATAATGGTCATGAGCTTATTCTAGGTACATCATCATGCCACATAGTCATGGGCACTATCATTTAGTCATGATCGTCACACTTGGATCACAGATAATATCACTCAGTAGTGATTGTAGCACTTGGATCGTAGATAATATCACCCAGTCATGATCGTAGCATATAGATCTCTAAGGAAAACTAAGCACACATGCTATCACTTAGCCATGATTGCAGCATTTGTGCAAAAATCATGGATTACTATGCTGCATCGTACATCTTGCACACTAGGATATGCCGCCATTCTTTTGCTGATACCACCTATGGAAGACGGGTTACTGCATTGCAGGGGAGGAAGCAGATTTGTTGCCCCTTGGGTAGAGTGTCTAGATCATATCATAACATAATCTCAAAGGGTGGGTGGTCAACCTACATCCCTCTTAGTAGAGTATCCACCAGGCCTAAGCCTTTCTAAAACAAAACTCTTAGGCCACCAGGCCTAAGCCTTTCTAAAACAAAACTCTTAGGCCTCCATGTTTGGATATAATACAACCATCAGGCTACATTCATGTCTCATATCAAATCCACAAAAATAACATATCACATGCATAGTTGGTACCATGTACTGAAAACAAGCTTATCTAACTATCAAAGCAAATAATGTGAAAGTAAAACATGCAGTGCATCCTTAAATGATGCTTTTCAATAACTAACATTCATTTTCAATCCATGGATTCATAATATAATAAATTTTCACATAAAATAGTATAACATTTTCATTTCATAAATCATGTCATAAATATTGCATGTATAATATTGCATAATAATCACCTTTTATAAATAAACCATGCAATTCAAATCTTATGCAATTATTGAAATTGCATTATAATATATCAAAACATTATGCTTATTTTAGAAAATTAGCTTCTTAAATTCCACCTACCTTGAATATGGGCTATCCCATTTCTCAGAATGATCAATGGTCTCAAATTTGACTCCAATCGATGTATCTGTCACGTCATATGTGCATATAATGTCATTTCCCTATCCAAATAATTATCTATAACTTATTTAGTCTTTGATTATCTTTAAGCACAATGATCTTATCTTTATAGATCTCTGATCATAGGTATATATCTTTATTTTTGTAATATCCTCAAATCATGATCAATGATTAAAGATCAATGGTCTATATCATCCATTTGTTGTCAATTTCTATTAATTTCAGCATGCCATACAATCTATTTCATATTTTAATATTTGATCTATTGATCTGACTATTATATTGAATTATGGTTAGTCAGATTAATAGTTCCAAGTCATCCTAACATCAAATCTTTGAATTGAAGGTCATCAGAACAATAAATTGTTAGATTAATCTAACTAATAATATAAATAGCTCAATTATGCTTCTCAAGGTTTAACCCAATCTAATCTTGTATATTTTATAGAATTTATATATTTTATTAGGCATATGTAAAATTTAATTAATTTAAATAAGACTCGGTAGTGTTCTTACCTCTAATCACTTAAATCCGTGTATGAAGTTGTGTTTGATGTGGCCTGATCGGGTTTGATCACCTTTGATAAAAAATTCAAGAATGAATGACTTAGATCAAATGCTAGATCTATAGTCAAAATCTAAATGGAAGTTCAAAATAGTGATTGATCTAGGTGTTAGGTAGTTGATCAAGGGTTAGATCATCTTAAAGGGACGGACCAACCATAGATCTAGGATTAGTGGTTGATCAATGGTTGGATCATAGTAAAAAGTCAGATTGGTCACATATCTGAGTTTTGGTGATTGATTAACGGTTGGATCATGTGGGGTATGTGGATTTGATCATGTATCTAACATTTAGTGATAGATCATGATAATGGATGGTCAGATCAGTCACACATCAACATAGTCGTGATCGTACTTGGTTATCATATTTAGATCACTATCGAATCTTCACTAACAGCTTAGTTGATGGGTTTTATTCCTCGAATAACAAGGATCGCGATGGATGTCTTGGATCAGTGGGATCCCTCCTAAATTGAGCAGTGGAAAATATCAATTTTCAAGGGCGAGTGTTGGTTGTGGGGCCCATCGTGCAAAACAGTAGGAGAGAAAGAAAGATAATGGGGGTAGCAGTGGTCAGTGAGGGTTGACCGCTACTCTAACATAATTACCACCTAAACTTGACTCAGAGAGGGAGACAGATGGGCAAGGGGGAATCAGGGCACATCAACCGGACCAAGGAAAATAGAAAGGGAAGAGAAGAAATTGGTGTGGTTAGTTGGTCAAAAGAGAAGGGAGATCAAGACGGCCGACCTCTTAGGAGTTGTTGGTAGAGAGAGAGAGAGAGGCGAGCGATTATGGCGTGCTAGCTACCTAAGGCAGGTAGTTGGGTCCTGCTGCACCAGTGAAGCAGAGAGGGGAACAGGGAAAGAGAAGCAGCCGACGGGTACATGCATCGGTCGTCTTGCTGGTTGCGCCGATTGACAAGGGAAAATAGAGGTAGGGGAGAGATAGAGAGGTCTGGTGCTGACCATTGCGCATGGATTTTCTGTGGCTGTGCCAGATAGGAAGGTCGGGAAGGGGGAGGCTAACAAGGTAAAGATCTGGCAAAGGGCACACTGCTAGGTCACCAGCGAGCAGCTCAAGGTTTGGTGCACCTTGGGTAGGGCGCATTGACCGACGAGTTGACCGAGAGACAGAGTGGAGGAAATAAACGCTGAGTTCACCATTAAATGTTGATTTTCATGAAATGTTTTATTTTCCCATTTATTATTATTATTTTATTAATCTTCTTAATTTTTTTTTTATAATCATTACATATAATAATTACAGTTGATGCATTTATGACCATTATGTCTTGTGTATAACTGTGTATCACGTCGTGTGGGTCTCACCTAAAGTTAATTTACTATTTTACTCACTTATTTAATTAAAATAATTATGAAAATTTCGTCTATACTTTGATTTTGACATAATTAGTATTATTAGATTTGTTTTTTTGAGTAGATTGCCAATATTGATGTTTCAATGGTCAATTCCATATATTTCATTAGTTATCTTTAAAAATTCAAATATTGAAAATTGAATTCCTCATTTCTTCTTTTTAATTCAATCCCTTCACATAAAGTGAATTAAAAATTAGGAATGTTACATCCTTCCCCCCTTATTGAAATTTTGTCCTTGAAATTTTTTAGTATCTCTATTATAATTATCTCAAGGATTGTCTTACTCCTCTTATTTTCGAATATTTCTAAATGCATCCTCATCTCATTGTAGATTTAAGTTCTCATAACTCCTTAACACTCATTGCTCTACTATCTCTTCCTATGTAGGTACGTCCCTAAGTTTTTATATCCGCATCACAACAATCACTTTTTTATTTCATGCTTTCTATACAATTATTAGGTATCATATTCAATTTGCTGTTCATAATTGATTAAGTATAATCCTCCTTGTTTCCTCACATATATACATATATATTAAACTCCATACCTTCAAATATGTGTCTAAATTTTTCATTAGAATACTCATTGTATAAACATACACTGTAGTTCATTGTATCTAGGAACTATACTGCTCACATGGAATTACTTTCCCTCAATCACAGTCAAGTTTCTTGATTTTCTTAATTTATCAAATATCATTTTACAATCATATTTGTATACAACTCTTAATATCTTCTTTAAGATTTTTTTTAGTGCAATCAATCCTTGACAAATTTCTAGTTGATTAAAACTGATCATGTAGTTATTTTATCATGGATGGAAGATTTATACTAATGTAGAGAATTATTTATTTGTCTTCTCCTGACAATGATTATTGATGCCCCTTATCAAATTATCTTATCTAATATGTATTCTACCTTCATCAATCCATCTAATTATTTCTCAAGATTTCTCAATTTTGTACATGTCATAAATATAAAATTCTTATCGTAAAGCTAATTCTCATCTGTTACTTCCACTATGAATACCCTTCTTTCTAATTGATTCTGACAATTATTTGAGACATTCTACTTATCCCAACATTTCAAAAGTTAGTTATCTTTGACCTTAGAATTTATTTTATTTGTTAATTCAATCTTCTTCAAGTCAATATAGATCTCTTAAACTTAATTCCACAATTTTCTTTCACTAATATTTCATCACCTTTCCAAATTGCTAATCAAATTTTTATAAGAACTTGTAATTCTTTCAACTCAAAATAGTGGTTTAATGAAGTAAACTAAATCTTTGTAATCATTTTTGCCCATCCCCATACTCATCATTAAGTTTCATACAACAAATGATTCATTCTATTCCACATTTATCAAAAGTTATTATTATAATTCATTTATAATTCTAGATCAACCTGCTTTATAAAATTTTTAACTTAACTTTTTCTAATCATTGAAGATCACATGTCTTATTCACTACCTTATGCTAACCACTTATAATAACTTTAATTAGGTGTCACTCTCATAAGGTAACATTTCATTTTAATCCATCTCCTTGTTCAATTCATAGGATGTAATGGATACTATATCATCGCTTATATACTAAGATCAATTATACTTTATACTTTATACATCTTCATACAACATAACATAAGATCTTTATATACAAATTTTCACTAAGCCCTTTCATAATATTTACTTAATAATTTGTCTATATTCCTGCTTAAATTCTCATTTACCTTCCATTGACCATATCATCATAGCCTAAATCCTTCTAACATAGACAATCTCAGAGTCTTCTACCCCATACAAGATCCTCACAATACCCTTTATGAAAATATTCATTGTCATTCTCAATAAATAGCCTCTATATCGTATTGCTCTATATAGAATACTAACTTGTTATATACTATTTCCACATTGTAATCTTCTATCTCAATGGCTTATTCATAATCATATTCAATTTCATGGTCCAAGATTAGATTGTTTCTATGTTTAAGCATTTCTTATATAACAACCATCAAATTTTTTTTTCATGCCATAAAATTATCAATAAGAGGTATCTACTAAGACCAACTTCCGATCTTTTTTCTCATAAATAATCCTTGTACTTTTCAAGGCTTTACACGTATTGTTCTCATATTAGAACTTGTACTTATGATGAGTTGTCTACATTAATAAATTATTAATCAACAATAAAAATTTCACTTAAAACAACTTACTCATATATTCCATACTCTAATTTCTTACCTTAAGAACTTTATCATTCTCATAAGAATTTACTTTTTCTTTATTTAATTATTTTCCTTTTTCCTTCACTATTTATGACTTCCAACTCAGTCATTTTTCATAATGATATGCATCTAATTTAGATATAATTTTCATTCTATCCTTGCAAATTCTAGCTCCTCTGTTAACTCCTATAAGTGGTGATTATTCAAATTTCAAAAATTTCTAAACGATTTGATCATTTAACTCATACCATCTTTATCTTTCACATTGGATTGTCATCTCAACTTGGACTTTTAGGACTGGCTATGAGTGGATGAACTTGGCTTTGACACCAGCTGTGCACCCTAGGTTCCAACAGTACGTATATTATCTACTTTGGTCAAAGCTTTACAGTTTTGCTCTTCCTTGTAAGGAAAATGTGTATGCACTGAGAGGGATACCGAGGTCTTATAACCAGCCTCTCTCTCTCTCTCTCTCTCTCTCTCTCTCTCTCTCTCTCTCTCTCTCTCTCTCTCTCTCTCTCTGGGACTAACTCTTAAGATCTCTTCAGCATACATTGTATAGCTTGGCATCCCTCCTCTGGACCTCCACCAAGACTGACTAGGCACCCTATCCCCCTTTAAGGAACACGCGTCCCTTCATGGCCACTTTAGGTCCAGTAGACCACATGTGGCTAGGCCCACCATCATGAGAGGAACTGGCTTTGATGCCAACTATAACACCTTAGGTTCCAATAGTATATATATATATATATATATATATATATATATATATTGTCCACAGCCTCACAGTTTTGCTTTTTCCCATAAAGAAAATGCATATGTATTGAGAGGGATACCTAGGTCTTATAACTAGCCCATCTCCCTCTCTTTGGGCAATGTGGGACTAACACTTAGGATCTCCTTAGCAGACATGCTGTAGCTCGGCATCCCTTCTCGGGACCTCCCAGCAAGACCGACTGGGCACCTATTGTAGTGGCTAGTGTTCCAATAGTGTGTATATTGTTTGCTTTGGCCTTACAGCCTCAAAGTTTTTCTCTTTTCCATGGAAAAAAGTGCACACACTAAGAGATACCTTGAACCCTTACAACCAGCCCAACTTACTTGCCCCAAGCAATGTGGGACTAAACTCTCAGGATCACTTGAAGCTTGTCATCCTGTAGCTCAACATCCTCTGAACCGCCCACCAAGACTATCCTCTAGGCTCCATCTTCCCCACTTAAGGAACATGCATTCCCACATGCAACCACTCTTTGGGTCCACCGAGCAACCACGTGCAGTCTAGTCCCACCATCACGAGGGGTCTGGCTCTGATACCAATTGTAGTGGCCAGGGTTCCATCAATGTGTATGTTGTTTGCTCTTCCCTTATGACCTCATGGTTTTACTCTTTCTCATAGGAAAAAAACATACATAATGAGAGAAACTCCAAACCTTTATAACCAGCCCAGCTTACTTCTCCCAAGCAATGTGGGACTAAACTTTGAGGATCACCCAAAGCTTTCATCTTGTAGTTCAACATCCTCCTTTTGGGACCATCCACCAAGACCGTCCTCTAGGCTCCCTTTTTATTAGAGCAAATTCTTCTCGTGATGGTGGGCCTAGATGCAAGTGGTTTGCTAGACCCAAAGTGGTCACGCGGGGATGTGTGTTCCTCAAAGGGGGATAGGATGCCTGTCGGTCTTGGTGGGAGCCCCTGAAGAGGGATGCCAAGCTACAAGATGTCTGCAAAGGAGATCCTGAGAGCTAGTCCCACATTGCATGGAGAGAGGGAGTTGGGCTACTTATAAGACCTGGGTATCCCTCTTAGTACATATGCATTTTCCTTGTGGGAAGAGTAAAACCATGAGGCTTTGACTATAGCAGATAATATATGTATTATTGGAACCTAAGGTGAACATTCAATTGCACATAGAAGTACACTATTTAATGAAGATTTCAAGAAATTATCCACAAGCTAAAATTGGATTTTAAGTGATAATTAGGAGGATTTTTGTAAGATATGCATATAAGGACCAATAAAGAGAGAAATTGAGTCACTTTCCTCTTTTTTCTCTCTCTTTCCTCTTTCCCTTTCTTGCCATTCCATGTAAAACCGTTGAGGAGGGATAGTTCCATGTCAAATTCCACAAAAAGTGGCACATCCCCCCACTTAGTTGTCTTAAGGTTCCACCATTCACTCCTCTCCACTTTTTAATTCCTAACTTCCAGCCACCTTCCTAGATTACCTAACTCACCCAACTACCTACTTTCCAAATCTCTATCCTAAGTTCCCTTCACCCATTAGGTCTCTTTAGAATGTTGTAACCTATATATTATAGGAGATTCCATGCATGAACTTTTAAGGAGTTCCATGCCCCTTTTTGGGCTAGTCATCCACTTGGTGTTCGTGCATTGTTCCTCTTCTATTCTAAGCACTTCAAAGCCCTCCTCTTTGGTAAAGATCAAGTCCAAGTATGGCATGGTCTTTATTCTTTGTTTGATCTTCAATTAGGTTGGTTTTCCTTGATCTTTTACATTCCTTGTTATTTGCTTTGTTCGTTGTTTCTTGCTTTAAGTTTTTCCTTGTCTCCCTTGCTTATTTGTATTTAGTTTTGTTCTTTAGATCCTTATATTCAAGGGCCTCAAATCTCTTGTAGTGGCAGCCAAGAGATAGAAGTCCTTAGATAAAGTTAGTTGTTCATTGAAATCTTTGAATTCCTTGCTTTTTTATTTATTTTTATTTCCTTCTCATCTCTTTCACCCTTCTTTCTCCTTGATTCTTCTTTAGATCACACTCATGTTACTTAGTGGATGTTGTATTGGGATTTGGGATATTTTCATGTCTTGAAGATGCACACTATTCTTTCTAAACTTATGTATTATGCACACCATCTTTTGTAGAAATTCCAATTCAATAAAGCTTATGTGTCATGCACTTTTCTTTACTTGTTCTTAATGCTTAAAAGTCCTTGATTCTTGATTTCCATACTATGGTTTGTGTTTACATTCCATGCATATTACCTTGCATTATGTATACCAAGTTGTTAATTTGATTATTTTAGTTGCATGCTAGGTTAGGTTTTTTCTAACATCGATTACATGTAGAGTAGTTTCTTTGTTTAGATTTAGGAAGTTTTATTTTTAGAAAGTTGCTATTTCATACATGTTTTAGTTTGTATGTTATTTCAATTCCTAGTTTAGATCAAACTCAAGTCGTTTAAGCAAGATTCAACCAATATACAAAAATGTGAGATTCCTTTTGGGATCAACCTCTCTCACATACAATTACTACATTGATTCTTGTGCTTGTGAATAATATTAAAGATACACTAAATATTGTTGGGGGAGCCTCTCTCTCTATCCTTTTTCATCCAAGGGGCCTACTTGGAAATTAGAAAAAGCTAAGTTTTGCTTATTGTACATTAAGTGTGTATTTGGAAATTTACTTTTTTTGTATTCTTTTATTTGATAGAAAAAAACTACACTAATTTTACATTATGAAATAGAACAAATATAGTAAAATCATATTCTCAAAATATGCACTAAGAATGGAAAAATGAAAGAGGGATCCAAATCAAAGTGTTTGTGTGTGTGTGTGTGTGTGTGTGAGAGAGAGAGAGAGAGAGAGAGAGAGAGAGAGAGAGAGAGAGAGAGAGAGAGAGAGAGAGAGAGAGAGAGAGAGAGCAAGAGAGTATTTTTATTATGGAAAGCTTTCTATGGCTTTTCACAACGTATGAAAGCCTAACATTCAATAGAGGCCCATATTTATGAAGATCCACTCCATTCGCACTATTAAGTACAATCTCAATGACTCATGTCTTGAAAATCTCATCCATTGGATAATTTTCCTTTTAAAATGGACTGTAAAGACTTTCACAATTCATTTTTCAACTAAAAGTATCATATACTAGAATTATCAAAGAAATGACGTTTTTAGGGCATGAGAGAGAGAGAGAGAGGGCAAGCCTCCACTACCTAATAAGCCATTGTAAAACCCACCACACCAGACGATTAGGGTTACCAATTGGAACTGATTATTTGCTATCATGATTGAATAAATTCAAACAGATAAAAAATGGAATATAAAATCCTATTTCTGGATGGGTACAAAATTGATTTTGAGTATTTGCATTTTCTTGGAAAGGATATGGAAAAAAGGCTCTTATCTATATATTATTTGATCCAAAATATGATTTTTATGGGACAAAGTACCCGTAAAATGTTTGGTAAACTATAATATCAATGACAGATAAATTAGTAAAAATTATACATGTATACACACACACACACACACACACATATGCATGCACACACACAAGCATATATATATATATGTATATATAGATGTGTGTGTCTATATATATATATTGGATTGATAAATGAAAGAGATTGTATTAATACAAGAATGACTTTACATACCTCTAACTTGCCTTTTGTTCAGACTTAAGTTATTTACCATGTTAGTAATGGCATAGATGGATTAGGTACCGATTTCATGCCTTTTGGATAATCTATTCCATTTTTTAATTGAAAATTACATCCACAGTTTATCTTAATTTTGTAGGTTAAAAATTAAAAAAATAAAATAAAATAAACTAGACTACATGTGTTCTTAACCTATCTAAGCATTCCTAACATGGTAACTTAAATCTAAACAGAAGGCAAGTTAGAGGTAAGAAATTGCTCTTGCATTAGTATAAGTGCAAACTATTCTTGTAGTTGTCATTACTTATGAGTGTGTGTGTGTGTGTGTGTGTGTGTGTGTGTGTGTGTGTGTTATAAAAATAGACAAAGTTTATAGGGAAATGACAAATCCAAGTGAGAACTTGAATTTATCTTATCCAAATGCACTTTACTTCTCTCTAGCTTGCCTCTTTTGTATATCTAAGCCATTCACCAGGCTGCAAATGTCTTTAATGGTCTAAGATAGTTAAAAATATATACCAAAGACAATTGTAAAACCATATTCTATCTAGTCATTTTTTGAAAATCAATTTAAAATAAGGTATCATAAATTATATAAATTTTTTTTTCTAGATGGTTTTCCAAATTGTCTTAAAAAAATCATTTAAGACGATTTCCTATTTGTCTTTAAAATAATTTTTGTAGAACTAACTTTGTGAAACTATCTTAAAAAATAGAGACATTTTAAGATAGTTTCAGAACACCATCTTAAAAGTTTGTACTTTTTAAGATGATTTTCTAAGATTGTCTTAATTAGTTAGTACTTTCTAAGCTCTTTTTTTGAAATTGTCTTAAAAGTGTTAGTATTTTGTAAGCGATTTTTTAAAAGTGTCTTTAAAAGCTTCTTAAAAATTATTAGTACTTGCTATATTGTAATGTTAATATGTTGTTCCAATCTTTTTGCTAATTTACCAATAGTATACAATGTTTTGTTGAACAAAAGCCTTGGCACAATGGTAAAGTTATCATCATGTGAGCTTAAGGTCATGAGTTCGAGGCATAGAAACAGCCTCTTGCATAGATGCAAGGTAAGGTTGCATACTATAGACCCTTGTGGTCCACCCCTTCCTTGGACCTAGCATGGGTGGGAGCTTCATGTACTGGGACTACCCTTTTTTATACAATGTTTTTGCTATTACAACATTCTTGCAATGTTCAAAGATATGGAAAAAGAAACTACAACATTTGCATTCACTTACACATTCAACATCCATGCCCAATCACTTCCAATATAAAAAATTCAAAGACATGATGAAAAAACTTCACAAATGCATACATCCACACTTCTCAATACACATTTAAGATAAAAAAAAAAATCAACATACACATTTAATATCTGTATCTTCTTGCTATTACAATCTTCAAAGATAAAAAAAAACCCCCCTAACATCTACAATCCATGCATTCACTACAACATCCACATTTAAGATAAAAGATTTAAATACATGAGGAAAAAAGATTTACAAGTAATGTTCAAAGATATGAAAAAAAAACTACAACATCTGCATTCATTTCCCCATTCAACAGCCATGCACATTCACTTCCCATGCAAAAAATTTAAAGATATGATGGGAAAACTTCACAAATACATACATCCACACTTCTTAACACACATTTAAGAAAAAAAAAATCAACATACACATTCTCTATATCTTCTTGCTATTATAATATTCAAAGACGAAAAAAAAAAAAACTCTAACATCTACAATCCACACATTCATTGCAACATCCACATTTAAGATAAAAGATTTAAAGACATGAGAAAAAAGACCTTCACAAGTACCTACATCTACACTTCTCTATATGCACCCATTTACTTCCACATTCCAACATCTCCTTATTCAAATAAACAAACCACATATATTTTGCATAAATGAAAAATAAAAGACTTATCCATGTAAATAAAGAAGCTTAGTTTGTGTCAGTTAATAAAAAGATTTACATTAATCAAATTAGTACAAATGCTCTTATTATTAAGGATGTATAGATCAGTCATAATTAAGAATCATCATATACTTAGCCCATTTGCATCTTGTATCATCAAGACTACTAGGGGTTAACCTTTGCTTACCCAATGAGGTAGCACCACTACCTGTAAGACAATATATTTAATTTAGTTAACACATTCTTTCAACTGGAATTCATAAAAGATTATAAAAAATGTAAAATGATGACTAGTCAAGTATCTTATGTTTCTCAATTGTGGGACCTTAGCACCATAGCCTATTAGGGTTCTCATGTATCTCATAACATAGTATCTACACTACTCATTAGCTTGTTGTCTAGGGCATTCGACAAAGAAAATATAAAATATCAACAAATATCATGTCTAATTATAACTTTAGTTTATATATAAAGTAATTGATTAGTTTTTTTTACCTTGACCATCTTCTAAGTGAGTTTTGGTAATTGTGCATTTCTAGTTAGTTGGGCGTATCTAAACCATACACTTCAAACTTATAATTCAAATGCATTAGATATCTACAAAAGATTAGTCATTATCTATTAAACCATTGTAATACATGAACAAATTAAAAACTTATTTACAATTTTCATTAGTGGGACATGAATATGCGCTGCACAAGAACAAAAATCAATGTATGCCACCATGTATATGTAGAACCTAGAGCATCCAATGAGACCTATGTACACAATCATATGAATTACAATTGAACTTTTCAGTTCTTAAAATACACACAGTGTGTGTGTGTGTGTGTTGTAGAACATAGTTTGATAAGATAACAGGTTGAAAAGTAAGAGTATTGTAGAAAATCCTTAAGGCTTGCCCCTTCTAGTAACAAAAGGACCTTGATAGAATATCTTTGACTCACCTTTTCATAAGTAACACCTCTAATTTTTATTTCATTTTATGCAAATTGATTGAATTGAAAGGAGAAATGCTAATTTAAGATTCCAAGATTTTAATTTTAGAAGGATAATTAATAAAGACATGGAATCAACCTTTTAAACATTTATATTGGCAATTTACATGGAAAAATGATTTCAATGACACTAAGTATGCTAAAATCGAAGTTTGTTTTAATTAAAGTATTTAATTTAAATTAAATAAAGTACAAAATGATTAATTGACTCTAAGTGGTACCCACATGATGTAACACACATCTTTGGTGCAATTATGAGCTAGATACATCAAGCATAAATGCAAAGTAAGTCTTCACTCATTAAATGCTATGATTGTTTGCATTTATGGTAGGTGATAATTACATGATATTTAAGTATTTTAATAAATAACGAAAGGCATTGATCCATTTTGATAATGGCATTCTCTCTTCTAAATGACAATGATAACAAACGCTTTGCTAGTTTATTACCCAACAGAGAGACAAAGAGAGGGGGGGAGGGGAAGGAAGAAGGGGAAGGAGAAGTAGAAGAAGAAAGAGAAAAGGAAAAGGAGGAGAAGGAGAAGGAAGGAAGGAAAGAGAAAGACAGAGAGCAGGGAAGGGAAACTAGCTACCAGAATTTGCTAAAAAAACCCAGTCACCCCAATGAGAAAGAAAAATGAGGGAGAATGGTGCATTCGAGGGAGATCAAGCTTGCCACAGAGAAAGGTGGCTTAGATTGATGATTCAAGTTGACCATCCTGTCCATCACGACAAGACAATCAAAAGCTATTTATCTTTCTTCAATCTAACAACATCTTGCTAGAAAAACTGGCTAGAAAAATAAAGAATTGAAGGTGGACAGTGAAACAAAGGCCCATTTTGGAGAATCAAGCTAGTCATCTTGTTCCCTGTCGCAAGATGAGTAAAACCCCTCAAGAATAGTTAAATTTTAACCATATTTGGTTGAAGAAATTAGTGGAAAAAGGGGCTCTAATGAATTGTTCATTACTACCCTACAATCATCATCTGCCCAAGATGCATTGGACACCTGCGACTAGAGATGTGCATAGCCAGCATGTAGATGCATGTGTACACACCAGTGCTTTATTTTCTCGGAGGGAATGGATGCAGTTGCATGTTAGAGACAGTGACACAAGTGGGTGTGTCTTGATGACCATGCCACATGCAGGTGTGCCTAGACTGTGCGTCACACACATAGTTTGTCCTTGTGATAGACCAATCTATCAACTGATTCATTTGCTCATATACCAATTTGTTTACCCACAAATCCTACCTGTTAATCCAAAAATTCAATTCTTTTGATTTGAACTATTAAAAAAGTACCTGAAACCTTCATTTACAAATCCAACAACTAATACAAACCCAATTTTAGATATGAGACATTTGTTGTAACCCTCTTGACATCACAAATAATATTTTTGGAAGAAATTGAGGATTTAAGCACATCTTGGACACTTGTTTAATGATGTAGACATAGTATAGCCTACATTGACTAGATTTGAGGCGATCAGATCCAATCAAACCACTTTAGATGCTACATTATCCTTGGATTTAAGTGATTAGAGGTAAGATCACCACCAAACCTTATTTAAATTGATTAAATTTCATTTTACTTATACCAAGCTTAATAAATTGTAGAAAACTTAAAAAATAAGTGTGATTAGGATGTATTAAACTTTAGGAAGAATAATTAAGTTATTTAATTTATTAATTAGACTAAATCTAATGGTTTAATTATTTCTACAATGGTATATTAGAAAAACTAGTTTATAGGATGATTTGGAGCTATTGATTTGACTGATCAGAATTAATCAAACATTGAAATATGAAGCAAACTATCTGTAAGTTAGATAATAACTCCCATTTAACATTTTGATATGGGTTTCTTATTATTCTAAAGTTGGAAACAACACCCATTTGACATTTTGAACTTTCAGACTTCATCTTTTGTGGTATGGAGGTCCTGGATAATGCTTGGTTTTTAAATTTACTCTTTTAAGGATAAAATTACCAAAATACTTTTTTTTTTTTTTTTTTTATCATTTGTCCTCTAGACCTACAAAATTATAAAATAAACCCTAATTAATAATACTAAAGTTAAATTATGGGCTAAAACTACTAAACAATGGGATACTCTATGTAATATTTCTAAATATATCAAATATCTCCAAACTTACATTTTGCTAGTCCTTGAGCAAAACTATAAAATTAGAACAAGTAAGTGAGAAAGAAAATATAAAAATCTTAACCACTTTAATAGGTACTATTGTCTATATTTAGTGTATGTAGAAAGCCTTTAAACCCCAAAGTTACCCCTAGTGGATAAGTAATAGTCTTGTAAGGGTTTCTAGAAATGATACCCATAAACATTTCAAAAATCATATATGAAAATTCCTTTACTTATATCAGAATTTTGTTTTATTTAACATTCATTAAATTTCTAACTTTAGCACACTACTAAAAATGAACAATAGTTCAAAATCTTACCCTTATACTAAAAATATTCCATTACTTTTTAAACATCGTAATGTGAGTGTGTGAGTATGTCGAATATATATATATATATATATATATAAAATTTTCAGCCTCGAAACAAGACATAACCTAAATTACCATTCAAAAGTATGCTTTGACTTTAAATCTCAGATGATATTCTTGTCACTCAGAAAGAAGTTTCATAGAGATGGGTAAATTTGTCATTAATACATGAATAGAATAATGTTTATCAAGGCCAAATTCTTACATACTTTATATGAAAGAATGAAAACTTAAAAGAATCTAATAATGGTCTCATGAAAAGATATAAACTACTCAGAATGATTTACTTTACCAAAATCCCTACTCATTCATAACCACATCCAAACCATACTGCCCCTAATATCAAGTTAAGGACTTTTATCAGGATTAAACAAAGGTTTAGGAAAGGGTTATCGAAAGAATTGGTATAAGGATATAAAAGATTGTTTTGAAAAATATGTAAAGGTCTTCTATAGTTGTATTCACAATTTACTTTCTACATATGAGAATAAACATTTCCTTTCATTGGCTATCTTTTTATTTTTATCATTTTTTTATGCTTTGAGTATAGCCTTTCTTTTCCACTTTTCTTCTATGAATCGTTTTTGAAGTTCCTCTCTTGAAGTGTATCGTTCATACTTTTTCTAAAGATAATCTTTCAACCATCTTTAGATATTTTCAAAACAAACTACGTAATGGATATATTATTAGGGTTGAATAAGGGCAATGGTTAATGGGTTCACAAAGAAAAAGCTTAGGAAAAAAGGATCAAGGGGTTAACTAGTGGAAACATAACATCGGAAGGTTAAAGGCTCAAGCTAGACCAAGGATGGCCTATATAATTTTCTACGTTTCATATGGCTTAAAAATGATTATAAACTCAAGAGATATATGATATAATAATTCAATATGATTTCTTAATAGTTGAACAAAACAAAGAATAATGAGACCAACTAGGAATTAATGTCTATTGAAGAAAACTTGGAATTTATGTATAATATATAAAAGGAGAGAATGGCTTTAATCTCCCTTGAGTTGTAAGTCTCCACTAAATTTCTTCAGGATCTCTAAGTAGTATTTACTCTTCAACCTAAACTATGCATATATGATTAATTTACGAATAAGTGTTCTTAGTTTAATTTTGTGCAATACTTTTGAAAAAGGATAAAATAGTGAACTTATTATATTCAAATCTATTAATAAGTTGAAGTTTAAAAATATACTAAATATTCAAAAAATATTAATTCTCATCCTTGTAAAGGAACTTATCATAAATTTTCATTTTCATTTCACTTTTAAAATAAAATGGTTCCAAAAAACAAAATGAACACACAAAAAATTAGAAATTCCCCACCCCCCATTTAAATTTAAATGTTGTCCTTAATGTTAGGAGCTTTATACCATGGATAAATGAAAAAAATAAACCTCAGAGGTAAGGGTGAAAAAGAAATGTACATGCACTCCCTAGATAGTGTATTGAACTATCAATATGGTCTGTTGAATGCTACATTTATATACACTGAATGTTGATGTAAATGAAAAACTAATATAATTCTCAAACCAAACTAACTAACTAACCTACTCGACCCTAGTCCTAAACCTAACTAGCCAATCTAATCTATCCTAATCATAACTCTAGCAATTAAAAAGAGGATTTTCTCACTCCATTTAAGAATTTTAGAGTAGTTAATGTACATTTTCCACCCCGAGATGGATGGTGATGATAAGAACCAAACATAAAAGAACAATGTGAAATAAAGTTTCATGGGACCAAATTGAGATGAATGGTCTCCATTGTTTGTAAACTGCGGAAACATAAGGTCCATTTCAAAAAGTACATAATATTCCTCCTCCTCCCTTACATTTTCCTATAGTTGGAGGTTAAGCTGGCTCTACATTTCCCTAAAAAGTTGTTCTTGTTCTTTTGGAGGTATGGAACCAGTGGGGCTTAACCCCTAAGTATCTTCTAATGTACATCCTATAGTTGATTGATGTTAGGCTAGAACATCAATCGACTCTTCTTCCTGCTCTCTAGTCACATGTAAGGTATTAGATGAACCTACATTTGCTATCTTATGATGGATCAAATAAAGACTATAGGTCTAAATTGGTTACATCTTCTACACTGGATGGTTCTAATTTAATCTCCAAAAATGTACAGGGACCTACTTAGGCATTCCATTGGAAAGTGTTCAATGATGGCATAGTATTTAATAAATCATGCACTTCATCAATGAAGGTGTCTATATCAAAATCAGAAATAAAATGAGTAAGACAGTCCTCGAGTGGATCTTTTTTAGAGGGTTGTAGGGGTGGTTGGAAATTTTGTATCTCAGAAGGATCGTCCAATGATATCTTCATTTTGGCATCAATATTAATGAGATTCTCATTATCATCAATTTGTTCAATTTCCTCAACCCTTTCTATAAATTTAGTACTTATTTGACCCATTTGGGATTCCATGTATGAAATAGATTGTTGAGCTAGTTTTGCATGTAACCTGTGTATCTTCTAATGATTGTCCCCTTTATTGTGGAAAAAAATGATTGGTATGGCTCATACGACTATGGCAATGGGGTACTTTGAAAGGGTTGAGTAGGGTGGAACCACAATTTTTGTCCTCCTTCATATTCTTGAGACCAAATTTGTTTGAAATGCCTAGTTGATCTAGGATAGTTGGTCTCGTGACAGAAATAATTGTTGGGGTTTGTGAATGCATTGTGGTGTATGTTTAAAATTACTTGCAAGCGCACAAATCAATGTAGTAATTTGCACATGAGTGAGGTCAATCCTATGAGGAATCTCATAGAATTTTCAATTGATTGGATCTTATTTAAGTTGCTTAACTTAGCCAAAAAAAGAGGATTTTGATTACACTAGGAATTTAAATAACATGGAGTGGGAAACATGCATAACATTAGAAACATGAACTAAAGGAAACTTTCTAAAAACAAAGATTTTCAATGGAATTAGAAACTTTCCTAAGTCACACGCATTCAATTAAAGAAACTAATGCAAAACTAGAATTAATAAATCCAGGAAACTTTACTTAAGGAAAGTTGCTAAAAATGAAACTTTCCTAAATTAACACTTTCTAATTCTAAAACTACTTAAAAAATAACATTTTCTAAAAAAAATAGTTAACAAAATTTTTGAATCTAAACCAAGATGCAACTAACTAAACAAGTAATGCTAAACTATCATGAAAAAAAGGAACAATAAACCACTTAAAGGGAAATCACCCAATCACCATGCACATGACCCATGGAGTGGTGTGCATGGTTCATTAAGTACAAATATGGATAAAATGCAAGAACTAACAGCTTGCCAACATGAGATCTAAGCAAAATAATAACTAAAATCTAAAAAGCTAAATGGGTTCCTAAGTAATATAGCAAATAAAGTGTATGGACTGCTGAAAATTATGCATGAATCATGAAAGGTAAAATTCTAGAAGTATAGTGCTCATGAAACTTAAACGAAACGGTATAAACTGATATGGTGCATGTGATTCAAGGCATGAAACATGATCATAAAGCCAAAAATGTAATGAACCTCATGCATGGAAATAACCAAGAGAAAGTTAGCAGGAATCATAAACTTATTGGATGGAATGTGGCACATGAATTGTGCACATGGGCATAGAATAAAGCTAAAAATTGTGCACTATTCTAATGCCTAGAACCTGATTCAAATAAAAGCATAAACACAATCCAACATTCTCAAACTAGTTTCATGTATCATGCATGTCAAAGAAATCAAGTGAGTAAGAGCATAAAGATGGGAAAGAAATTAATAAGAACTAGTCCTAAATCTAAGTGAGAAACAAGGAAAAGATGAATGGGAAAAAAAGAGATTCAAAGCTACTATCCTCTTGGCTGTCACTAAAGAAGAAAGATAATTTTGATCTTGAAGAATTAAGAAAAATAAGTAAGAGAAGTGGAAGCAAAAGTGGAAGGAGATCAAAGAAGAACTGTGTGTAGGAAACTTAAACAAAGAAAGCAATAAACAAGCAATGAAAGCAAGGTACTAACCTAGAATTGAAATACAAAAATCAATGAAATAAAGCAAGGAAAAGGTGTAGAAGACAAGGAAAGGTGGCCAATATGTATAATTCCAAAGGTCTAAGAGATCTCCAAGTAGATGTTCTTGATCCAAGGAGTTAGAAGCAACCCCTATGCATGGAATTCCATGGGCTATTTATTGAGTTTTGCTTTCCAATTTGATGAGATCCTATCCTAGAAAGAAAAATGAGAATTTGAATTAGAACTCTAGGTAGAATATTTAGGTGGTTGAATGGAGATAGAAGATTAGCAAGTGAGGTGAGGTTAGGTGTACTTTCTAAATATGGACAAAGGGAAGCGGGAGGCATTGAATTCCATCCTATGAGGAGGCATGGAATTCCTTTCCTTCAGGTATATCGCATGATGAGATAGAAAACAAAGTGGAAAAAGGTAAGAAAGTTGGAGGAAAGAGGTAGGAAGGTGAGGTAGTTGAGTGGGGAATGGAATTAGAAAGTGGAGTAGGTGGAGTGGGTGAAATTAGAAGGGGGAAGTTGCCACTTTTCAAGAAAGGTGGCCTAGAACTCCTTCCTTTCTAAATGTGTGATGTGGTGGGTAGGAAAGAGAGATAAAAGAGGGGGTGAAAGAGAGAAGGAACAAGGAAATTAAAGTTGGTTTCTCTCTTGATTGGTCCACTTGTGCATGCATATCTTACCATGTTGATTATCACTCAAATTCCTTTCTAAATATCCCTTGAAATTTACTATTTATCATAATATAATTGTTTCTAAATGTCCTCCAATCGTGTGGCTACATGTGGCATGGCTCTCATGTGGCTTAGTCGTTCACTTTGATGGCTTAATGCTTTCCATGATAGACTAGGAAACTTTATGTATGACTCCAATTCTCATACAAAAATGATGGAATTGCATGGCCTTTTGCACTAACCCATTTTAGTCACCTTTTATCTTCCAATTTCTTTCTATCTTGCCTTATGATGATCTTAACCCTTGATTTAGCTTTAGATTGTTGCTTTGGCTAGATCATCTTCTCAACACCTACAAAAGAGTGAAAACTTAATTAAATCCTAAAAAATTATGGTAATTCATATACTTACCCTAGATTAGCTTCTCAACATACCAAATATCAAATTTTTGAATGACCTATGTCAAAAATGCCTGTGTTATGAAATTCTAAAAAAATCTTAGAATAATGCCTACAATTTATAACATATGGTCCACTAATTGGGTATTTTTATACAAAGTTGAATACTTATCACACCCCAACCGACATTTTGCTAGTTGTGAGCAAAACATGCTAAAGATCATGAAAACAAAATGTTTCCCATTTTCATAGGTACTCATGATTGCATTTAGCATATGAAAGAAGCCCTTAAACCCCAAGGTTACCTATAGTGGATGAGTTAAGCCTCATAAGGGTATATAGTGAATATAGCCACAAAATTCAATAAGGCTAAGTCCTTCATTTTATTTCATAGAATTCTCATCCATTAGCACTCTATCAGCTTTAATAACTTAGTAAAGATGAATGAAAATTTTCACAAGTTATCCACATACCAAAGTCATTTTATTAAAGTTATATCTCAGAGTGTAGTGTGTGTACTACATAAGTAAGGACTTCTAAGTAGATATTCTCATTGCTCCATTGTAAAGATGTATTGACCTCAAATTCTTATTCGTATACACTTAGAAATAAAGCCCTAAGAGAAGAGGGGTTAAAGAAAATTTTCATATGTGAGCGAATTCAGCAAGACTAATGGTTCACATAATTTCTTTTAAGCACATATGGAACAAAAGGATAAGATCCCTATGAATAGATGCCATTACCAAGGCTAATAAGGGTAGTTCACTTTGATTCCTTCATATTTAGGCTAATAAGGGTAGTTCACTTTGATTCCTTCCTATTTATATCTTCTTTGAGGTTATGTCCCTCCTCAAGATCAATAGGTCATTAGATAGGATGAAACATAGGCTTGGATAGGTTTTCAAAAGAAGGCTAAAAGGATTCAATGTTTCAAATATGAGTAGAGGTCTTTTATAAATAGGCAATGGATACTTTAATTTGGTTTTTGGGTTAAGGTAATATGGGGGTTTTGAAAAGAAAAAGGTTTTCCAAGAAGCTTAAAAACTAGTGGTATACATTATTGGGTAGGCTTTATGTCTCCAGGCTAAAACTAGGATGGCCTATATCATTTCCTAGGCTTCTTAAAAGCCTATTAGATTCAATAAATGTTCAGGAAAGAATGTTAGTACTCCAGTTGTTTCTTATCAACTGAGCAAAACAAAGATACTAGGATCTCTCGAAGTTGATGTTCATTGATGAAGATATGAAATTATTTATATCCCTTAGAAAAATGATAGTCTCTAATACTCATTTGGGTATATGTCTCTGCTCTTTTTTCTTAGGGTCTTTAAGTCATAACTATCTATTAGTCTAGACTATGTACTATGTGTAAGTGTGTTCTGAGATTTAACTTTCACAAAACATTTTGGGACATGAATAAAATGCAGAATTAGCCATATGCATTTCTATTAAGAAGTTAAAGTAGGAGAAATACTAAAATTCTAAAAATCCAATTCTCATCACAACAAAGGAACTTTGACCTTAAAACTTTTGAAAACTAAAAAAACCTTTGGTTTTTGTTTTTTGGAAAAGAAGAAGAAAAACTTAGTAATCTTAAGCATATCTACACGTCCCAACTTGATCTAAACAATGTCCCCATTGTTTTGAAATATAAGACTCTATATGATAAATAGGTAACATAGAACAATGAGATTCTAAAGAAAATTCCTGGGTTGCCTTTAGTAAGCACTAAGTTTAACGTCTTTAGCTAGATCTACAATGTTATGATGAATGTAATGATGAATGCTAGACTCATGATGGATGTAGGTGTCATGGGACATGCTAAGGTAGGTTTTGTAGACTGGTTCATCTAGTAAGATTTCTTCTACTTTAGGATTTACCAACTCTAAATAAGGTTTCAACCTTTTCCCATTGACTTTGGAAATCTCTCCATCCTTTCTATCTAGATGGCCCCATGCGGGTAAATAGTATGTATGATGTAGGATTTAGTCCATCAGAATGGAAGTTTTCCTAGAAATTAGATACAATCTAGAATTATACAAGGGGACATTTTATCTTGGGGTGAAGGATTTTCATAAAATGTGTCTATCATGATGACTTTTCATGTGATCTTTGTATATCTTGGTTGATTCAATTGCTTCTTTCCTTAGTTCATCCAACTCAATGAGTTGGAGCTTTTTATGGGTCCAAGCAATATCTAGGTCAAAATTGAACTTTGTAATGGCTCAATATGCTTAATGCTCAAGTCCTACTAGGAGGTGGCAAGCTTTTCCATAGACTAGATGGTAGGGCGACATGCCTATAGGGGTCTTGTGTGTAGTACGATAAACCTATAAAACTTACTACGTCTTAAAGACTAGTCTTTCTTATTTGGATTGATTATCTTTACTAAAGTTCACTTTATCTCCCTATTTGACACTTTTACCTATCCACAAGTCTGAGGATGGTAAGGGGTAGCAATCTTATGGGTAACACCATATTTTTCATTAAATTCTCAAACTCTCTACCCCCATTACTAAATATAGCTTTTGGGGTACCAAAGCGTGCAAAAATATTTTCTTTTAAGAACTTGACCACCACCTTGTGGTCATTGGTCTTGCATGGTATAACTTCTACCCATTTGGATACATAGCCTATTCCCACAAGGATGTACATTTAACCAAAAGAGTTGGAAAAGATCCCATAAAATTTATGCCCAAACATCAAAAGTCTCAATGATAAGAATGTGGTTTAAGGGCATCATATTTCCTTTTCCTGTACTCCCTAACTATTGACATTTGGCAAATGCTATGAGGCAAGCATGTAAATTACTAAAAATGGTGGTCCACTAAAAACCACACTGCAAAATCTTTGCAACTATCCTTTTGAAACTGAAACGGTCCTCGCATGCATGGTCATGACAAAAGAAAATGATTCTATGATGTTCATTATCATGTATACATCTCCTAATGACCTGATTAGGACAATACTTAAATAAGTACAGATCATCCCATGTAAAGTGCTTGACATTGGCAATGAATCTTTTCACATCTTATTTTGACCAATGATTTGGCATTTGACCTGTGTCAAGATAATCCACTATATTTGCGTACTAAGGCAATAGGGAAATGTGCAACAATTTTTCATCTCAAAATGTTTCTATTATAGGCATATTCTTGCTAGTAGACTCCACAATTAATCTTGATAAGTGGTCTGTTGAAACATTTTCTTAACCTTTATTATCTCGAATTTCCAAGTCAAACTCTTATAACAACACTATCCATCAGATTAGCCTAGGTTTAGCATCCTTTTTAGAAAGAAGGTATTGCAATGCTGCATTATGATGACCTGGGTTTTTCAAATGCCTTTTAAGAATTATTTTTGAAAGGAGGGATCCTATTTTAAAATTTCTTTTAGAAAACAAATAGGGAAAACATTTTTCTTTTGAAAATAATTTTTAAATAACCCCAAGTGTCACATGATTGATCAAAACACATTAATGAGTTCTGAAATCAAACATTTCTATGTTCAAATATGATAAGTCAAAACTTATCATTTCCTAGAATTTTGCCCAATTATAGCCCTTAGTCCAATATATATTAAACATATTTATAAATGTATAAACTATTTATCATAGTTATATAACTAAATCATCTCTCAACATTTATAAAATATACAAATCATACATACACTCTTTATACTCTCCTTGATTATTTGGAGTGCCTCGTCTCAACACTCTTGCCTTTCTCTTCTTCATGTTTATCTATGAGTTGGTGGGGTTAGTATAGGGGAATATACTTAGTAGGTAAAACTAAGATCATGAATATAAATCAATGTAAATTTGTATCCATGCACTTATGCACACAGTGAAATATCCTTAGGAATGGTTCCTAAGGTTTATTAATATAAATTCATGATACATCATTTGCATACTTTTCAAACATTCCACCAAACATTTTAATATACCCGAGTACAATATAAGTGTAAGAATAATATGATATGTTGACATCAAAAGAGTACATATTAAACATGTGCACAAAATCAGTGATAAATTAGTTAGGCAATAAAATCTCAATTTAAATCACATATAGGAAAGTCCTTGTCAATTTATGGCAAACATATCAGTTCTTGGCAAACAAATGTACATATATCAAATATCAAATCATCCAAGGCATCGTCATGCTTGGTGGCTAAGGTATTTAAGACCCTATCACGGCTGTGATGCTAAAAAATTTAACATGCAGCAACTGCCCTATAATGGGAAACCATAACACTATAGCAGAAAGAATACATGGATCACTATGTTGCGGTAACTACCCAATAATGGGACATCGCATACTCAAACATTGAGGCCAACTACCTGAGACTTATCACCATCTCACATTGGAGGAGAATGGATGGCATAGTGTAGCCTTCCCATGATGCCACAATCGAAATCTAGCCACTTGGGCATGATGTCGAAATACAAACTTTTGAAAGGTGGGTGGCCATCCCTATAACTCTCCTGTCATAGTGTCCATCATGTGAAAGTGCCTATTTGAAACAAATCCTTAGCAAATCAATGCATGAAAAATCTAAGTACAATTGTACCCTCAACAACATATTAGTCACCCACAGATCACATAATCAGACCTGATCATGGTTTTAAAAATGTAAAATTTTCATTTAAATGCAAATGAGATGTCAAATATAAATAATGCACAAAATTTACTTAGAAATCAACTCATGCTATGCACCTTAACATTTTAAGTATAATCATAAAATCCCTTTATTTTTTTTATAGAAAAATTGATAGAGTTTCCCCTGTTTATAGGACAATGCTCATTTAATGCATGTGATGCAATTCACTTGATAGTCATCATTTCATGTCTAAATAAAAATGGAGACTCTATCTCTTAACAATCTCTTCACAATTAATGTATGAGTCATCACATAATTTAAATCATAAGGATGCTATATTTACAATCTCAATATATTTCATCAACTACAATTTAAGTGTAGTAATTACATGTATTTAACAAAACAATGTATAAGTATAATAAATGTGAAAACTTAGCAATCTTAGAATTTATCAAATTCACTTAAATCAATTACAGGTAAATTTGGATATTGATTGATAATAAAAAAATCACTGATCATGGCTTTTATCATCAATCAAGCATTAGTCTGCGAAATGTGTAATAAATATCATAATTTAGTCTCTTGATCATAGATTTATACATTAAAATTCTAATTTAAACTATTAGATTGTCCTTGATTTTCTATTTATCCTCATATCATATATCTTTGGGTGTTGGAAAATTCAATTCATACATCAATCAGCTATATATGATGTTCCAGGTCTAAATTACATAGACCAAAGCACTAAAGTGGTTAGATCTACAATTTAACAGTCAAATCAGCTTTTATACATTTAATAAGCTTTTCACTTATTATTTCTACCTCACATTGTCTTTAACATGCAATTCACATCATTAGATTCATAGATCTACTATATGATCCTATTTTCAGAGGTCAAATTTGTAGATATAGCACTATTCGTGAATCGTGTTTAGATAAAAAATTCAAATCAGATGATCTCAGGTTAAACTTCCATTTATACGGATGCATAATTCATTTCGTGAGGATTCTATCCATATAAAATTTCCCATTTTTTCCTTACAAAAAAATGATCATCATCGGTGCTGAAATCTTGTCACTATCACCACAGAAGATGATCGAAAAATGATGGCCACCGGGGACTATTACAGTGTTAAAAAATGCAAATTTTGAAGAAATTAAAATGTTGTTTTTGTAGATTGTGATAGTACCTTCACTCCCTTAAAATCTAGAGTGATTGTGTAGCCATTTTGTGTCAAAAAAAGGGGAAAATCTAATGAAAACCTAAGTTGGTTTTTCCGTCATTGCCGATGATGGAAGAAATGATGGGGAGGGAGATAGAGTGAGAGAGGAGAGGGAAAAGAGAGAAAGGAGAGGGATAAGGCCCATCCACTACCTGTGTCAGTGACAGTCACTGGTGGTGATGCAACACTAACTATTCATGGAAGCACAGTAACTTGGAGAGAGAGATGTTGCTTGAGAGATAAAGAGAGATGAGCTGAGGGAGAGTGATAGAGAGAGAGAGAGGAGAAATTGGAGAGAGGAGGCAGTGGAGCTCCTGGCCTCTTCCTTGCTTGATAAGAAGCCGGGTGGAGCTCCACACGTTGAGCTCCTCTTGGTTGGCCCTCTCTAATATTTAGTAAAATTTTAGGGTTTTCTATCTTTGACCTTCGTTTCATGCAAAAATAGTGTTGTTGGAAAGCTCTTGTCGCTTACATTCTGATTTTTGAGGTTTTAAAGTCAAATTCGAAGTATTTTGTAAGTTTACTTTTAAGATCTCAATTTTCAATGAAATTTAATTCTTCACTCCCCTTTCAATTTAAATCAAGATAAAATATAGGGTTGTTCCATTCTTGCCCCCTAGCCCTTACAAAAGAATTTTGTCCATGAAATTACCTTTTCACATTGCTATTCAAATAACTCTGGGTACACTCTCTTCATTTCATCCTTACTTTCCAGGTAGCCTCCTCAATAGAATGATGTTGCCAAAGGACTTTGAAAAATGGAATGGTCTTCCTCTTTAATGTGTGTTCCTTTCATTAAAAAAATTTGGATAGCCTTTTATTCAAAAGTCAAATCAGGTTGCAACTCTGTTGGTACATTTGTAGGTATGTGAGAAGGATCAAGCACATACATGTGTAACATTGAAACATGAAATACGTCATGAACATTTGTAAGTTGTGGTGGCAATGCCAGTCTATATGCTACTAGCTCAATTCTCTCCAAAACTTAAAAAGGAACAATAAATTTAGGACTCAATTTTCCTTTAGCACAAAACCTCATAATTCCCTTCATAGGAGAGACCTTTAGAAACATGTGATCTCCAATCTCAAATTCTAAATGTGTCCTCCTTCGATCTACGTAACTCTTTTGTCAACTTTGAGAAACTAAAAGTTCTTTTTAAATAACATTCACTTTCCTTAAACATTGCTCCACTAATTTAGACTTCATTAATTGTCTTTCCCCAACCTCATTCCAACAAGTTGGTGAACGACTCGGGCTTCCATATAGTGCTTCATATGGTGCCATACCGATGATAGTATGAAAACTATTATTGTATGTGAACTCAAAAGGGGAAGGTTTTGATCCAATTTCTTTTCCATTCAATTCCACAAGCTCTCAACATGTCTTCTAATGTTTAGGAGGTAAATTTGCTATCTCTGTCTAAAATAATGGTCATAGGTGTGTCATGTAAGCTTATAATGTCTTCAATATATAGCTTCGCCAAGCTATCTAAGGACTGCTTGTGTCAAATAGGGAGAAAATGTGTTGACTTTGTTAGTCGATCGACAGTCACCCAAATCATGTCATGTCCATTGAACGTCCTAGCCAACCCACTAATGATGTCCATAATGATGTGATCCCATTTCCATTGAGGAAGATCTACAGACTGTAACATTCCTGTTGGTCTCTAGTGTTCAGTCTTTACTTGTTGGTAGGTAAAACACATCGCCACACATTCTCCCACATTCTTTTTCATTCAATTCCACCAGAAATTTCTTTTCAAGTCATGATACATCTTGGTTCCCCCTTGTGAATGACATACCATGAGTGACGTGTCTTCTGAATGATTTCTTGTCTTAACTCTTTATTTGATGGAACTACCAATCTTCCTCTAAATCACACACCTCTATCTGAACTCTGTGTAAAGCCTTGTTTACTAATCAGTGCCTGTATATCCGTGTCTTCTTTTTGAGCCTGGAGAATATTTTCAACTATAGTAGATTTCACTATTAACTTGGCCACAAATGATCCTTTACTCTTATATTGAATTTTTGACTTACATTCAACTATATCCTGAAGTAATTTCCTCTTTCTGAAGAGCATTGCTGTTAATAATCCCTGAGTCTTCTAACTTAATCCATTTGCCACTACATTGGCCTTTCCTAGGTGATACTAGATAGAGGTCATAATATTTAAAATTTTCCATCCATCTTCTTTGCCTCATATTTAGATCTTGCTGAGAGAAAATTTATTTGATGCTTTCATGATCCATGAAAACTTCAAAATTCTCACCATATATGTAATGTCTCTAGATTTTTATGTGAAAACTATTGCCACCAACTCCAAATCGAGAGTGGGGTAATTCTTTGCATGTGTTTTCAATTGTTGAGAAGCATAAGCAATAACTTTATCGTGTTGCATCAATACACATCCTAGCCCTTTGTTTTATGCATCACAAAAGGCTACAAATCCTCCTTGCCTGAGGGAAGTGCCAAAATTAGTGTTGATGTGAGTCTCCTTTTTAATTCCTAGAAACTCGCTTCACATTAATCACTCCAAATAAACTGTGTCTCCTTTCTAGTCAATGCAGTTAATGGTATGGCTATTCATAAAAACACTTTGATGTATCTACAATAATATCCTACCAAACATAGGAAACTATGGATTTTTTTCATTGATTTAGGTCTTTCCAAATTCATCATTGCCTTGACTTTTGCCAAGTCCATAGCGATTCCATTTTTGGAAGTAACATGACCCAAAAATTTAACCTGCGCTAACCAGAACTCCCACTTGCTAAATTTAGCAAACAATTAATGAGTTTGAAGAGTACTTAACACTATGCATAGATGTTCTCTATGCTATGCCTTGCTTGTGGAATAAATTAAAATATCATCTACAAACACTAATGACAAATTTATCCAAATATGATTTGAAGACCCGATTCATGAGGTCCGTAATTATAGCTAGTGCATTTGTTAGTCCAAATGGCATAACTAAGAATTCATAATGATCATAATGAGTCCTAAATTCCGTTTTAGAAATACCTTCTTCTATAATTCCCAATTGATGATATCTTGGCCTTAAATCAATCTTAGATAAAATAGTTGAAGACTCTAGTTGATCAAAGAGTCATCAATTTGGGGAAAAGGATACTTGTTCTTTACTGTAACATTATTCAACAATCGGTAATCAATACACAATCACATGGATCCATATTTCTTCTTAATAAAAAGAACTGGTGCTTCCCAAGGTGAAACGTTGGGTTTGATAAAACCCTTGTCTAATAATTCTTGCAACTATATTTTCAGTTCTTTTAATTCTCTAGAGCCATTTGATATGGTGCCTTAGAAATAGGAGCTATACTTGGCACAAGTTCGATGGCAAAATCAATTTCTCTTTGAAGTGAGAATCCTTGAAGTTCTTAAAGGAAAGCATCATATAGTTCTCTAACAACTTCCAACTCCTCAACTTTAGGTTGTTCAGCATCCATTGCTACTACACTCGCAAAAAATGCTTGACATCCTTTTGAGATATGTCTTATTGCCTTCATGGCTGAAATAACACAGGCATTATTTGTATCTAGTCTCCCTTGGAATGAAATTACTGTTTGTCCTAGTACACAAAACATGACCTTCTTCCTATGACAGTCTATTGTCACCCAATTTATTGCTAGCCAATCCATTCCCATTATAACATCAAAATCCATGATATCTAATACAATGAGATTGGTCTTCAACTGCCTTCCCACTATCTCAATAGGTACATTTTGTATAAATTCATGACTACTAACTGATTCACCTACTTGTGTAGTTAAATCCAAGGCAAATCCCAAACTATATACAAGTAAATACACACAAGTTATAAAAATGCTAGAGATGAATGAATGAGTAAAACCTAGTTCAAATAAAACTTTAGCATGTATGTCTGAAATTAAAATGATACCTTCAATTACTTCATTTTAAGCCCTGGCCTGTTTAGAAGTGATAGCGAATACTCGACCTTAACTTTGAGGCACATTTTCTATCTTGGGCCCACTATCTATTTGTCTTCTAGGGCACTCATTCATAAAGTGTCCCTACTTCCCACATCTATAACATCGTATTTGTGGTCTCTGTTGTCTTGATCTAAAACAATGTGAACCAGAATGATAACCTTTACATCTTGGACATTGTTTCCTTTCCTGTCCTATGCTTTGTTTGGCAACATGTGGTCCTTGGTTTCTATGTGGGCCCCATGAAGAAGATGAAGAAGGGTGCTTAGCCCTACCTGAGCATCCTAGAACAGTAGTATATTTCTCTTTATCTAGCTACTCTACTTGATTATGCAAGTATTCCTCTTCAAAAATAGAAGCCATTTCTATTGCTTTTGCTATGGTAATAGAATGTGTCCCCATAAGCTTACTCCTCAACCTCAGGTGTAAACCATGAACAAATCATTATGCAACTTTCTTATCTGAAGTACAAATATTTGGTGTAAACCTCCTCAATTGTACGAAATTATTCTTGTAGTGTAAGACTATAAGATCCCCTTGTTGTAAATTCACAAATTCTCTCTCCACTCTTGATTGAACATGGGGAGGGAAGTGTTTATCATAGAAGACCTTTCAAAAATCATCCAATAAAACATTACTTGGTTGAGGAAAATAAGTCCTTTGTGCTATCCTCCACCTTTTCTCTTTTGGAGTTTCCATAGCTTCAAAAGCTTTTTCAACCGAATATATCCATTCCTCTATTGCTTCTAGGTCACCTTTCCCAGAAAATGCTTAAGCCATCCTCTGGAATCATTCTAGTAATTTATCTAGCTTGCTAGCACTACCTCCTAAAATACCCTCACCAATGCTCGATGCAGGAATGCTCGGTATAGACGGTTCCTGAACTTGGTCCTATTGTTGCAACATATACTGTTTAAAGTTTTGCATCATTTGCATCATAAAATTTTCCATATGAGCCTCCTCTTTTGGGGTATCATTGGAAGAACTAGCAGACTCTACAGTCGCTTTTCCAGGATGCATCTGTTTTACATTTCATAAGATATTTCTATATGACTCACTTTCTTAACTAACATCTAAACAACCACTTCTTACTTGCTGACTGTTTCTAACTCTTGACATGTAGGACTGGTTATAAAAAGAATATCTGGGCTTTGATACCAACTGTGACGAACCAGGTTTTTCAAATGCCTTTTAAGAATTATTTTTGAAATGCAGGATCCCTATTTTAAAATTTCTTTTAGAAAAAAACAAAAAAATAATTTTCTTTTGAAAACACATTCATGAGTTTTGAAATCAAATATTTTTACTTTCAAATATGACTAGTCAAAACTTATCATTTCCCAAAATTCGGTCTAGTTATAGCCCATAGTCCAATATTCATTAAATATATTTATACACATCTAAACTATTTACCATAGTTATATAAACTACTCAGTCATCTCACAACATTTACAAATGTGCAGATTATTCATATACTGTCTATACTCTCCCTGACTATTCCGAGTGCTTGGTCTCAACACGCTTGCCTTTCTCTTCTTGACGTTCATCTGTGGAGTTGGTAGGGTTAGTATAGTGGAATATACTTAGTAGGTAAAACTAAGATCACAATTATATGTTAATGTAAATTTGCATCCATGCACAAATGGACATAGTGAAATATCCTTAGGAATGGTTCCTAAGGTTTATCAATATAAAGTCACAATACATCATTTGCATACTTTTTAAACATTCTATCAAAGGTTTCAATTCAGCCAAGTACAATATAAGTGTAAAAATAATGTGACATGTTGACATCAAAAGAGTACTTATTAAACATGTGCACAAAATCAACGATAAATTCGTTAAGCACTAAAATCTCAATTTAAATCACATATAGGAAAGTCCTTGTCAATTTATGTCAAACATACCGGTTCTCAGTATGGAAATATAAATATATCAAATCTCAAATCATCCAAGTCATAGTCATGCTTAGTGGCCAAGGTATCTATGACCTTATCTAGCTCGTGGTGCCAAAAAAATCAACCTGTGGCAACTGCTCTATAATGGGACACCACAACACTACAACAACTACTCAATCATGGGACATTGTAGCAAAAAGAATACATGGATCACTATGTTTCAGCAACTACCCAACAGTGGGACACCACATACTCAAATGCTAACACCAACTACATGAGACTTATCACCATCTCACATGAAGGGACCCCTCAGTGTAGCCTTCCCATGATGCCACACTCAAAATCTAACCACTTGAGCCTAGTGTTGAAATACCACCTTTCAAAAGGAGGGTCGCATCCCTATAACCCTCCTATCATAGTATCCACTAGGCAAAAGGGCATATTTAAAAGAAATCCTCAGCCAACCAATGCATGAAAAATCTAGGTACAATTGTACCCTCAACAACATATTAATCCCCCCCTAATCACATAATCAGATCCTGATCATGGTTTTAAAAATATAAATTTTTTATTTAAATGTGAATGAGATTTCAAATATAGATAATGCATAAAATTTAGTTAGAAATCAACTTATTCTATTCACCTTACCATTTCAAGTATAATAATAAAATTCCTTTATTTTTTTTTATGGAAAAGTTGACATAGTGTCCCCTGTTTGTAGGACAATGCACATTTAATGCATGTGATGTGATTCACTTGATAGTCATCATTTCATGTTTAAATAAAAATGGAGACTCTGTCTCCTAACCATCTCATTCACAATTAATATATGAGTCATCACATAATTTCAATTATATGGATGCTATATTTACAATCTTAAAATATTTTATCAACTACAATTTAAATGTAGTAATTACATGTATATAACAAAACAATGTATAAGTGCAATAAATGTGTATAAGTGCAATAAATGTGAAAATTTAGCAATCTTAGAAGTTACCCACCTTAATTTGATGGCTCAGATTCATTAAAATCAATTACAGGTAAATTTTGATGTTGATCGACAATCAGAAATCATGGCTTTTATCATCAATCAAGCATTAATCTAAGAAATATGAAATAAATATCATAATTTAGTCTCTTGATCATGGATTTATACATTAAAATTCTAATTTGAATAGTTAGATTGTCCCTGATCTATCATTTAACCTCATATTAGATATCTTTGGGTGTTGGAAAAGTCAATTTCATACATCAGTCAGTCATATTTGGTGTTCCAGGTCTAAATTACATAGATCTAAGCACAAGAGTGATCAGATCTACAATTTAATGGTCTGATCAAATTTTAAATATTTAACAGGCTTGTCACTTATTATTTCTACCCCAAATTATCTTTAACATACAATTCACATCATTTGATTCATAGATGTACTGTTTGATAGTGTTTTTAATGGTCATGTTTCTAGATCTTGTACCCTTCGTGCATTGTGTTTAGATAAAAAATTCAATGGTCACCGGCACCGAAATCTAGTCACCATCGCTAGAGAAGATGACTGAAAAATGGTAGCTCTGGGTATTGTTATAGTGTTAAAAAATGCAAATTTTCAAGAAACTAAAATGTGGGTTGTAGATCATGATCTTATCTTCCTTCCCTTAAAATATGGAACAATTTTGTCACAGTTTAGTGCTAAAAAGAGGGGAAAAATTGATGAAAACCTAAGTTGCTTTTTCTGTTGTTGTTGATGATGGATGAAATGATAGTGAGAGAGATAGAGTGAGACAGGGTAGGGAAAAGAGAAAGGAGAGGGAGAAGGCTCTTGTCCAGGTGGGTTTTCTACCTGTGCTGATGACAATCACCGATGGTGATGCCAATGCCCACCCACATAGAGAGAGAGAGAGAGAGAGAGAGAGAGAGAGATGCGATGAGGAAGAGTGATAGAGAGAGAGAGGGTAAACCTTCACATGTCAAGTTCCTCCTGGTTGGCCATCAATAGGGCCCATCAATAGAGAAGGGGTGCCATTATCCATTTGGGCCCCTTTGATATATAAGGTTTTAGGTTTTTATTTATTTATCTCTTTCTTGAAAAATTAGTGTCACTGGAAAGCTCTTGTTGCATACATTCTGATTTTTGAGGTTTCAAAGTCAAATTTAATATCTTTTGTAACTTTACTTTTAAGATCTCAATTTTTAATGAAATTTGATTCTTCCCTCCCCTTTCCATTTAAACCACAATAAAATATAGGGTTGTTAAATGCATGATCCGAATATATTATGACCTTAGATCCTAACAAGTAAGATCTAAACTTATTCAGTACAAGTACAACTGCCAACAACTCTTTTTCTATAGTTGAATAATTAAGATGGGCATCCTTGAGTGTCTTGCTAACATAATATATCACATGGAGAAAGTTTATCAATACGTTACCCCAATGTAGTCCAGATCGAGTAGTCTAAAGCATCGCACATTATTTGAAATCGTGCACTCCAATATGGCGGTCAAATAATAGGTGCAAAGTTAATTTGACATTTAGGTACTCAAATACTTTCATACAATCTTTATTAAAGTCAATGATTACCTCCTTTGTAAATAAATTACATAGGGGCTTAGCAATTTTGCTAAAGTCCTTGATGAATCATCTACAAAAACTAGCATGACCTAAAAATGAGCAAATTTATTTCACCATCCTTAAAGGAGGAAGGTTAGAGATTAAATTCACTTTGGCTTTGTCTACTTCTATGGCATTAAGTGATATGATGTGTGCTAGAACAATACCATTTTTAACCATGAAATGGTGTTTTTCCTGGCTTAACACTAAATTCTGTTCCTAAGACTAGCAAGGACAAGCTTTAAATCGTGCAAGCATTCATCAAATGATAATCTAATACTGCAAAATCAGCCATAAAAACTTCTAAGAAGCTCTACACTAGATAAGAAAATATGCTCAACATACTCCTTTGAAAAGTAGTTGGAGGATTACAAAGTTTGAAAGGCATATGGCAGTAGGCAAAGGTCCTAAAAGGGCAGGTGAAGGTAGTCTTCACCTAGTCCTTAGGTGCTATGGGGATTTGTTTATAGCCAGAGAAACACTTAAGAAGCATTAATAACCATTGGCCTATGAATGGAAGAGGAAAGTGGTCTTTCCTCAGGACCAAGTTTAGTTTTTTGGTAATATTTACTAGCTCTCCACGTCGTGGTCATGTGAGTGGGGATTAACTTGTTATCCTCATTTTAGATTACTATGACTTCGAACTTCATGGGGACAACATGAACGAGGTTGACCCAAGTACTCTCAGATATAGGGTAGATGACACCCACATCTAGGAGTTTAAGTATTTTCTCTCTCACTACCTCTTTCATATTAGGCTTTAGTCTTCCCTATGTTTCTCTAGATGATTTAGCATTTTCTTCTAGGGGAATTCTATGCATAAACACATCATTTTTAATCCATTTGATGTTCCCTATGGTCCATCTTAAAGCTGTCTTAAATTATTTGAGAACATCAAGAAGCTACCTTCCTATTCTTTATCTAGATCTAAGGCTATGATTATAGGAAAGGATTCATCAAATCCTAAGTAAGAATCTTTTAGATTTATTGGGAGTGGGTTAAGGACCAAGGTAGGTGGTTTTTCCACAGATGGTACTGAGATAGAATTGGAAGGAGGACCCACTAAAGGTCCCCTTTTGAAGGTATCCATTATAGGTGTATCATCTAAAAGATTATTTACCTCATCAACGGACTTGTCTATATCAAAATCATAGTTAAAGTGCACTAGACATGCCTCATGTGGGTCTAGGATAGACAACGGTGGATTAGCATCATGAAGTAGCCCTTTGATTAAATTGATTACATGATAATCATTTAGGTCTAGATGCTAATGATCGGCATTAAAAATATTAACCTTGACTTTCATATTGTTGAAGGATAATTTCATGACACCATTTTTATAGTTGATGATGGCATTGGACATTACCAAAAATGGATGTCCAATATTATCGTGATCTAACTACTAAGGTCTGACATAGGCTGGGTATCCTGGACAATAAAATCTACAGCTAAGTAAAACTAATTCACCTATATTAGAACATCCTCAACCATACCATGTGAAAACTTTATTGATCTATCTACTAATTGCAACATGGTATTGGATGGCTTAAGGTCACTAAGCCCATGTTGCTCGTGGATAGAGAACGGTAGTAGGTTAACACTAGACTCTAAATATAATATTGCCCTATCAATTACATGGTTTCCAATAACACAAGAGATGTTAGGACACTTGGGTTTATACACTTAGGAAGGGTCTGGTGCTAGATTAAAAAGCTCACCTACTTAGCATGGAAGGCTTTCTTGTGTACATCAAGCTTTCGCTTTTGTGTGCATAGCTCTTTAAGAAAGTTGGAATAAGAAGAAATATCTTTGATATCATTGAGTGATGGAATATTTATTTGAACATGTTTAAACACATCCATTATTTCATTGAAATTTAGTCCCTTTCTTAGCCTTATTCAACAACTAAGGGAATGGGGCTTTAGGTACATAAGGTGCCTCCACTATAAGCTCAGATAGAGTGAGAAATTTTTGTCTTTTCTCTTTCTCCTATGTCCTAGCTGGTTTAGTCTTCTTTATAGATTTTGTAGTCTACCCTACTTTGTTATCAACTTGATAGCCACTCCTAAGGGTAGTGATAGACTTTGCTTGCTGATGGGGTCTTTGTGTATGTGAATTGGACCCTTTTCAAACAGTCCCTTAGGGTTTGAAATTAGCTGACTAGGAAACTATCCCTTTCCTCTATCATTCAATGGAACAAACAATTGGCTCATTTGCATTTCTAATTTTGCAATAGCTTGGGAATTTATAATTGATCCTTGTGTACTCTCATTTTGGATATTGTGTAAGTCCTTATTAGTATCCTCTTGTTTCTTAAGGGGCAATTCTATATTGCCCTCGGTTTATGGTTTCTTTGGTTGATGAGGAAGCTAAAAACTAGGTGGCTGTAAGAACTGAAGCTTTAGGAAAGTTCTGTGCAGAGGGTTCATAGATGGACATCCTTGGTAATTGTTCTTTGACTATGACAAGTTAGGATACCTAGACCATCTTGAATTATAGGTCTCAAAGTATGGATTATTTTAAGGATTGTGATGTGCATTCAGAGCATTCACTTGTCCGAAAGAAGTTCAATGTGCACATTGTTCATGGACAAGTGGAAGTTATGTAAGATGGGTTAAAATAAATAGAACAACCCTCTTGTGGAGGTTTGGTGGATGCATTGGTAGCTATGGTGGCATTTACTTTAGCATTCATTGCCTTGAACATATTCTCTACCAAATGTCCCTCTACAGAGTCTATCCTAAAAGAGTTATTTGTGGTCACTTTTATTTCATACATCTCCCCCTTCTTTTGAGTATATGTACTTCTCTCTCTCCTATTAGAATATTCCCATTGTTGTGAATTTTCAACTAAAGTTTGGAAAAACTCCTAGGCCTTTATCTCATTTTACAACATGAGGGCCCCTCCACTAGCAACATCAACCATCTATCTATTTTGAGTGTTATTGCCTCATAAAAGTACTGAACTTGCTACTATTTTTCAAATCTATGGTGAGGATACTTTTGCAGCAATTCATTCTACCTTTACCAGTATTCATAATATTTTTTGCCATCTCTTCGTTGAAAATTGATAATCTCCCTGCAAGGGCATTGGTCTTATGGACGAGCAAGGATTTGTTCAGAAACATTTTAGATAATTGGTCTTATGTAGCAATGGAACCGACCTCTATACAATTCAGCTATGATTTGCCTTATCTTTGAATGAGAGAGGGAAAAATCTAAGTCTAATAGAATCATCCTTAATATTTAAAAATATGAATGTAGTACACATATCAAGGAATTTTTTGATATATAGGTATGAATCCTCTCTCTCTCTCTCTCTCTCTCTCTCTCTCTCTCTCTCTCTCTCTCTCTCTCTCTCCACCATAAACTGTTGGGAGTAACTATATGACTCTAGGTTTACATTCAAAGTGGTCTGAATTAGATGGTGTTAAGGTGATGCATGATGGTGTATTTAGTTGGAGTGGTGCATAGAAATCTCTAATGGCCTTGTGCTCAACTACTATTAGCAGGTGCATCATGGCGTTAGGAATTTGATTTCTCAACCCTTGCTTATGGGTATGTTCAATCTCAAGGTCTAATGGTACTAACTTAGTGTTTTGAGATTGACGACCTTGCATGCACTATAATGAAAAACCTATGTAAATAATGCAACCTAACTCTAAATGTGACTCCTAATTCTATGTGATGCACAATCAATCCTAATGGTTCACTAATGAGCTATTTTGGTAATCTTTTTTAATCTATAGGGTGGTAGCTTTTAGATCTAGATTTAGATCTAAACAGCTCCTCCTTTTATCCAAGCTCGACTATTAATGACTAGTTAAGTCTTGCTCTAAAGTGGTTAATACAATTCTCATGAAAGGAGCTGTTTAGACCTCAACAACCATCAAAGAAAGGCATGGGAAAATAACTTGGATTCTGGATACCCACTATAACCACAATGATTAAGAGCCATCAGAGTGATAATAGATCCCCTCTTTCAAAACAGATCCCACTAGCTTGAAATCCTAAGTCTTGTACTACTTGATTTTAAATTAAGCTTTAAGGGCGCTCACAAACATATAAGGAATTGATTTAATTACCTAGGTGGGCTAAGGATCTACTGAAGAAATCCAGTCCTTATCTTATGAGGGTTTTGGTGTGGCCCTTACTACCAATGTGAACATCCACCATAAATAAATTAAATGTACAATGCAATTACAAAAAAGGAAACCAATGCCTACATATATGCTCTCTAATAAAGTAACCTTTGTTAAATAGGTGCAATCTAATGCAACAACTTAAATAAAATGCAACAAGTATAATGAATGACCCTAATCTATGTGAATTACACTACCAACCGATATGCAAACTACACTCAATGCAATTACACTAAGAAAATAAAAGAAAGGGAGAGAAGCTTACAGTGGGGTTTCTGATAGAGATCAAGTGTGGCCATCTACCCCATACTTGGCATGTATTATTACAACCAATTTAAAATGAAATAAATAATTGCAAATTACAATGGGGCCTCACTATAAGTTCACTTAAAAACGTAATCTAAGAAAGTAAGGAAATCCTAATTAAGTTGATGAAGCTTTGGCCCACAGGATTGTCGTTGCTCCTTTTGCCAAATTTCCCTCACACATAAATAAAGAAAGATGATCAATTTGTTGGGAATTAGAAAATTTTGCAAGAATGAAACAAAAAACCTATTCTAATATTATTATTAGAGATAGACAATCTAAACAAAGATCCAACCACAAATCCATTGCTATTCCCTGATGACAGTGCCAAAAACTTGATGTATGTTTAAAATTACTTGTAAGTGCATGAATCAATGCAGTAATTTGCATGCAAGTGGGATGGATCCCATGAGAAATCTCACAAAAATTTCAATTGATTAGATCTCATTTAAGCTGTTTATCTTAGACAAAGAAAGAGGGTTTTGATTAAAACAGGAATTTAAACAACATGGAATGGGAACATGCATAAAATTAGAAATATTAACTAAAGGAAACTTTCTAAAAATAATAATTTTCAATGGAATTAGAGAAATTTCTCATTAACATACATTCAATTAAAGAAACCAATGCAAAACTAGAATGAATGAATATAAGAAACTTAAGAAAACTTGCTAAAAAATGAAACTTTCCCAAACTATCACTTTACTAATCTTAAAACTTTCTATAAGATAACACTTTCTAAAAATAAATTAAGAAACTTTATGAATTTAAACTAAAGGGCTACTAAATAAACAAATAACAATAAACTATCATGAAGTAAAGGAAGAATAAACCATTTAAAGGGGACATCATCGAATCACCATGTGCATGACATAGAGTTGTGTGCATAGTTCATAGAGTAGAAATATAGCTAAAATGCATGAGCTAAGTTCTTACTAATGAGGGATCAAACCAAAATAGTAACTAAATTATGTAAAAAGCTAAATGGATTCCTAAGGAATCAAGCATATAAAGTGTATGGACTACTGAAAATTATGCATGAATCATGAAAGGTAAAATTCCAAAAATATAGTGCTCATGAAACTTGAATCAAATGGTATGGATTGATATGGTGCATGTGATTCAAGGCATGAAACATGTTCATAAAACTAGAAATTTAATGAACATCAAGGATGGAAATAACCAAGAGAAACTTTGCTTGAATCATAAACTTTATCAGATGGAATTTGGTACATGATTGTTCACATATACACAAAGAATAAAGCTAAAAATTGTGCACTACTCTAATTCCTTGAACTTGATTCAAAGAAAAGATTAAATATCCTCCAATAATCTCAATCTAATCTTAGATATCATGCATATGAAACCCAAAAAGAAATTGAGAGAGTGAGAGCATGAAGATGGGAAAGAAATAAACAAGAACTAGTCCTAAATCTAAGTGAGAAACAAGGAAAAGATGAATGGGAAACAAATAGTTTCAAAGCTAATATCCTCTTGGCTGTCACTAGAAGAGGAAAGATAACTTTCATCCAGAATAATTAAGAAAGAAAAGTAAGAAAAGTTGAAGCAAAGTGAAAGGAGATCAAAGAGGAACTATGTGTAGGAAACTTAAACAATAAAGAAAGCAATAAACAAGCAATGAAAGAAAGGAATTAAAACAACATACCAACCAAGAATTGAAGTGCAAAAACCAATGAAACAAAACAATGAAAAGGTTTGGAAGACAAGGAAAGGCAGCCAAGATGTTAAAATCCAAAGCTCTAAGAAGATCTCCTAGTAGATGTGATTTGATTTCATTGAGTTAGAAGAAACCCCTCTAATTGGATTAGGCATATAATTCCATGGGGTATTTATAGAGTTTTGCTTTCCAATTTGATAAGATCCTATCTTAGAAAGAAAAAGGAGAATTAGAACTAGAACTCTATATAGGAATGATAGGTGGTTGAATGGATATAGAAGATTAGAAAGTCAAGCAAAGTGAGGTGAGTTAGGTGGACTTTCTAATTATGAGCAAAAGGAGGCATTGAATTCTAGCATAGGATGTGGCATGGAATTCCTTTCCTTAAGGTTTATCACATGATGAGATGGATAAAAAGTGGAGCAAGGTAAGAAAGATGGATGAAAGAGGTATGAATGTGGGGTTATTGAGTGAGGAAAGGATTAGAAAGTGGAGTTGGTCAAGTGGATAGATTTAGAAGGGGGGAGGTGCCACTTTTCAAGGAAGGTGGGGTGGAACTCCCCTTCTAATTTTCTAATATGGTGGGTAGTGGTGTAGCTTTAAAATAGCTTGCAACCGTATGAATCAATATAGTAATTGCATGTGAGAGAGGTCAAACCACGAGGAATCTCATGGTTTTGTTTGTTGGTTGAATCTTACTTAAATCACTTATGCTAGCCAAAGAGAGCTTGGATTTGATCTAAAATAAGAATTGAAATTACATGCAAACTAAAACATGCATGAAATAGAAACTTTCCAAAAATAAAACTTCCTAAAACTAAACAAAGAAACTAATCTACATGCAATGGTTAGACAAAACCAAAGCTAGCATGTAACTAAACTAATCAAATAAACAACTTGGTGTGCATGATGCAAGGTAATGTGTATGTGATTCATGGCTTCACATGGTGCGCATGATTCCAAGAGCATAACAATTTAGATTCAAATAGCTTTAAGCATTAGAAACTATTAAGGAAAAGTCTACATAATCCATGAATATATTGGAGTGAAATTATTACATGGAAAGTGCGCTTCTTACATGGAACATGGAAAAGAACATTGCGTCTACTTCAAAGACTTCAAACTAACCCAAAACTAAAGCCAACATTAATTATGCAATTTGAAATTTCATGCAAGTGAAACCCAAAGAGAAATGAAGTGACTGAAAGCATGAAGATGGAAGCAAAGAACAAGCAAAAGATAGGGGAAAAATAAGGTGATCAAAGTAAGGAACAAGAGAACAATAAGATAGAAACAAAATGGATTCAAGATATTGTTCTCTTGGCTATCACTACCAAAGAAAAGGTAACTTGAATCTTGAATAACTAAGGAATAAAAGTAAGAAATTAGAAGGCAAAACTCAAAGAAAGACAAGGAGAGAAAACTTCACCTAGAACAAAGAAGCAACAAAGCAACAAGAGAGGAAAAGAAACTTATAAACCAACCTGAATTGGAATGCAAAAAAAAGAATGGATTTCTAAACTTGAAGGAAGCTTGGAGCACCTTGAAGGATCAGCCAAGGTGGGAGTGTTGAAGGTTGAGGAGGATCATGTAAGGAAGGAGGCGTGGAAGGCTTGCTAAGGTGAGGCATCTCCACCCTTCTATGCCTTAGGCATTGAGTTCCTTTGGTATTTATAGATGTTGGGAACTTCTCCCAATAGTCCTAATGAGGAATGGATGATAAAATGGTGATTGAGAAAGAGTTTGGTTAAGATAAGACATCTAGGAAGGTGAGTGGAAAGTGGAATGAGATAGATTTAGAAGGTGAGTGGAAAGTGGAATGAGATAGATTTAGAAGGTGAGGTAAGGTGGGATTTTAAGGATAACCAAAGGGATAAGGATAAGATAGATAAAATAAGAAACTTAGGATGAGAATTAGAAGTGGGACTCTAGGATAGGAAAGTTAGGTGGTTGAGTGGAGATGGAAGATTAGGAAGTGAGGTGAGATAGTTGAGATTGACTTTCTAAATATGAGTAAAGGAAAGGGTGAGGTGCCACCTTTCAAGGGATTAGGCATGAAACTCCCCCTTCTTGGAAGGTGTTTCATGTGCAAGGGTGGAAAGTTGGAGTGGAAGGTGGGAAACCCTAAAATGGGACTAAGGTGGGAGGTATAGCTTTTTAAGGAGGTGTCCCATGCATGGAATTTCAAATTGGAAAGTGATGGAAAGTTTTAAAAAAGAAAAAAAGAAAGAAAGAAAGAAAGAAAAGATGAGGGGTTCTCTCTTGATTGGTGCACCTATGCATGCATACCTTACCCCATACAAATCTCCCTCAAAATCTTCTAATTATCCTTAGAAAATCACATTTTTAGCATGAATAATTGCTTCTTCAAAGTCTTCCAATCGTGTGACTCCATGTGGCATGGCTCACTTTGATGCCTCATTTGACTTGGCTGGGGTAAAACCTCTGCAAAACGCAATATAGTTTGTTTGAATAATCTTCTCACTTCCTTCAAAAAGCATAAAAACCCTAATTAAATTCTAGAAAATTATGATGAATCACATACTTACTCTAGATTAGCTTTTGAACCTACCAAATATCAAAATTTTGAATTATTAGGTCAGAAATGCATGTGTTATGAAATTCTATAAATAATATAGAATAATGCCCTATAATTTATAACACATGGACTACTAATTAGGTACCTCTGATCCAAAATTGAACACTTATCAGGTAGGAAAGAGAGAGAAAAGAGGGAGGAAAAGAAGAAAATTGAACTTTGTTTCTGTCTTGATTGGTCCACCTACACATACATATCTTACCATGTTGATTATCACCCAAATTCCTTTCTAATTATCCCTTGAAATTCACTATTTAGAATAGGATAATTGCTTCTAAGTGTCCTTCAATTGTGTGACTCCATGTGGCATGGCACTCATGTGGATTGGTGGCTCACTTTGATGGCTTAATGCTTGATGACTTGAGTGGCTAAGTCCCTTGGCTACAAGGCATATGGCTTGGCTTCCTTAGTTTTCCCTAATAAACTAGGAAACTTTATGTATAGCTCTAATTCTCATGAAAAAATGATGGAATTGCATGGCTTTTTGCATGGGCCCATTTTAGTTACTTTTTTTTTAATCTACCAGTTGGTTTCTTGCTTGCCTTAGGATGATCTTACCCCTTTATTTAACTTTGGAATGTTGAAATTTAAGTCTTTGGCCCTCTTTTGATCTTGATCTTCAAATATTATCTTACTTGATCTCGACTGTTGGATCATCTTCTCAACACCTACAAAAGAGTAAAAACCTAATTAAATTCTAAAAAAATATGATTATTCATATAGTTACTCTAGATTAGCTTTTGAACCCACCAAATATCAAAATTTTGAATCATTAGGTCAAAAATGCATGTGCTATGAAATTTCTAGAAAAACCCTACAATACTGCTTATAATTTATAACACATAGACTACTAATTGGTACTCTTTATACAAAATTGAACAATTATCACAATCTCCAACTAACATTTTTCTAGTCCTAAGAAAAACATGAGAAAAAGTATGAAGACAAAAATGGTTGACCTTTTCATAGGTACTCACGATTGCATTTAGCACATGCAATAAGCCCTTAAACCCTCATGTTACCCCTAGTGGACGAGTTAAGCCTCATGAGAATTTACAGTGAATATACCTACAAAATTCAATAAGGCTAAGTCTTTTATTTTGTGTTAGATAATTCTCATCCATTAGCACTCACTAGCTTTAGCAACTTAATAAGGATGAACAAAAAATTGCACAAGTTATCCAAATCCATTTTATTACAATTATATCTTGTGGTGCAGTGTATGTATAACTACATAAGTCAACATTCTAAATGGATATTCTCATTGCTTGAATGGAAAGATGTCTTAACCTCAAATTCTCACTAGTATACACTTAGAAATAAAGTGAAAAGAGTTCAATTTTGTATAAAAAGTAGCCAATTAGTAGTCCATATGCTATAAATTATAGGCATTATTCTAGGTGTTTTTGAAAATTCATAACACATGCTTTTTTGACTTAATAATTCAAAAGTCTGATACTTGGTAGGTTCAAAAGCTAATCTAAATAAGTATGTGAAATTTTATTAATTTTTAGAATTTAATTAGAGTTTTTGATCTTATGTAGGTGTTGAGAAGATGATCAAATGGTTGAGATTACGTAAGATAAGAATTGAAGATCAAGATCCAAAAAGGGTCAAAGACCTATATTTCATCATTTTAAAGCTCAATTAATGTTCAAGATCATCTTAAGGCAAGTAAGAAGGCAATGGGAAGAATAAAAGATGACTAAACAATCCCATGAGAAAATCCATGCAATTCACCACCATTGCATGAGAATTGGAGCCATATATGAAGTTTCCTAGTCTAACAAGGAAACCTAAGGAAGCCAAGCCATTTAAGCCATGAAGCTAAGTAACTTAGCCACTCAAGCCATTAAAGTATGCCATCAATCCAGATGAGAGGCATGTCACATGTAGCCACACGATTGGAGGACATTTAGAAGCAATTATCCTATGCTAAATAGTAAATTTCAAGGGATAATTAGAAAGGAATTTGGGTTATAATCAACATGGTAAGATATGCATGCATAGGTGGACCAATCAAGAGAGAAACCAAATTTAATTTCCTTATGCTTTCTCTCCTTTTTCTCCTCTTTTATCTCTCTTTCTTACCCACCACATCACACATTTAGAAAGGGAGGAGTTCCATGCCACCTTCCTTGAAAAGTAGTACCTCCTCATCTAATTCCACCCACTCCACCTGCTCCACTTTCTAATTCTATTCCCCGCTCAACTACCTCACCTCCATACCTCTTTCCTGTGACCACCCAGGTTTTTATAACACATTTTGTAATACATTTTTCAAAGGTAGGGCCCTTAGTAATAAATTTTTTTCTCAAAACAAAGCAGTAGAAATTCTTTTCTTTAGAACTTGTTTTAAAAAACCCAAGTCATCACTTCATACGTAACATAAGTAAAATTTTTGTACAAGATAAAATTCCATTGAAGGAATATACTTCTATTAAATTCTAGAATCCATTTAGTGGTTCACAATACAGCTTGGGTATCAATATAATACTTGTCCAAATTACATAATCCAAATTTCAAGGCTCACCATACAATAAAAATTCTCAATACAATACAATGCTTTCAAATAAAATACATGTCTTCAAGGGATATACCCTGATTGATTATTCTTCCAAGTCTTCTTAAGTCTTGAGCTCCTAATTCTCCTTCTCTATATCTAAGATATTATAAACATTCAAACATTTACAATATCTCAGCAAGCTATTCTTGATAGGGGATTTAAGAAGCATAATAATTTGACAATATAATCCTAATACTTCATAATCCCAATATTCATACTCATGGATCAATCTCTTTACTTGGTCATATATGTACATCCTTACACATACATACTCTATACTTTGTATATATATATATATATATATATATGGTCAAAATTGTGAAAAATAGTTAATATATCAAAACATAATCATACCCAATTTATACTGAGTTGATAGATCATCTAGACTCTACTGGACATACTCCCTCATTTGGGAAGTATCGGTAATCCACGATTACCAGGCATCTCATCGTGCCATATCATAAGGCATTTCACTATGTCATGCATCATAATGCAAAAATACTCAAATTGCTCCACCCAACTTTTAGCCTCATTTAGGCTTGATATCCATAAAATAACAAGTTTCAGAGAGCAGGTGGCCAAACCCTACTAACTTCCTAGCATAGCATCTCCAAGCCTATGCTTATTTAAAACAAAACCACAAGCCTCCATGCTTATATGTAAAGTAAGTCTCATACGTATCAGACAATCTGTGCGTTTACTTAGGGATGGAATATCTTCTAGTTCCATATTCACTTATAGTCCATTCCTCAATCCTAACTTAACCATTTCATATGTGTTTGGTTGGATCACAAGGGTTTCATGGGATTTAATACAAGTGTTAACATTACACTTGTTAACATTTCTAGACATAAGATCATGTATTCAACATGTAGATCCCATGTAGATGCATTCATAAAATCCTCTTACCTTCAAGTAGTGATTCATCTCTTCAAATCTTCTATGATCCTGATTGACCTATGAAATTTGTAAATCCATACATACTGTCAATATATATACAATACTAATAATCCTATATTTTTGATCCCATCTATATTCTTTTTTATTTTTTATTATCTTGTCCTTTGATACAAAGGATATAGATCTTTTGTCCTATCATGATCTATCTTCCTCAGATAGTGTCTATCCTATTGATCAATAGATCTGATGGTTAGAATGATCTTCTAATCTTTCAGATCTAAGTATTTTCTATTCTAAGCCTTTGTGTATTCCTTTCTTTGATCTTTATCTTTCATAGATCCTTTGATCAACAATTTATACTTGTTGATAAAGATCAAGGGCTTAAATATTCTATCATCTAGTTCTTCTTTGATCTAAGTTCAGTTGTTTGATCATCCCTAAGGGGGATGATCTTGGTTCTCTTCCTTGAATCATATTTGATCAAGGGTTTGGATTTTCTATCTAGATTTGGCTAATACATACATACATGGATACATAATAAAATACGACATTAGAAATCTTATTGTTCTTGATCATTCAAGATCCAATGGATCTTGTTTGATCATCCTTATCTCACTTAAATTTTTTATTAGGGTTAGATACTTTACTAACCTTTAATGCTATTATTATTATTTAACTAGTTAATATTTTATTGGTTGAAGATAGCTTATTTCATCCTAAGTATAGACAGCTCCTCTTATTTCCAATTGACTAAGGCTTATTAGCTGAATGGTTGAACACAGTGGTTACTTCAATCCTTATGTAAGGAGGCATTTAGACCATAAAAACATCAACGAAAGGTAGGGGAAGAGCTATAACATCTCTAATTTTTTCTAAGAAAATTAAATAAATATTAAAATTGAGAATTTTAATGAAAATGAGGCTGGAATATTAGGGTTATTTAGAATGTACTTCTTATAAAAGTATAATCGAGGGATAAGACATGTATAATTGAAATTGAACTTTGTAAACCCTACAGAATGACTGTAAGCATGACAAATTCTGAATTCGGATTAAAAATCCTTAATTTTCTTCATTTTATGGACAAAAGGGTAAAATAGTAATTTTACCCAAAATCGAGATCTGAGACATCAAAATTTACAATGTACTGAGAAATATGAATCCAACGCTACTAAGTACACTCAATTCTAAGATCATGGGAATAAACCTTAATTTTTATACATAAAGGGCAAAATGGTCTTTTCACACTATGTGGGGCCCACATGAGGCCCACAAGGGACTTAAAAAGGAATCCTATGGCCAGCTCACATGACATCATGGGTCAAACCCCTACCAGCTGGTCTTGGAGAAAAAAGGTGGTGGGAATCCAAAAGACAATTAAATAATCAAAAGAAATTAAAGTAATGATTTCAAGTAATTATGAAAAATTCAAAACACCTCTATAAATAGCTCATAAAAATCCTAAAAATTTTCTCAATGCTCCTCACGAGGTCCCTTAGCATGTACAAAAATCCCAGATCCAGAAATGTTCCCCATCTTGCCAAGTTTCTTTTCTTTCTCTCCTTCTCTCTTAAGCCCTGTGGGAGTGTCCACAGATGCACCATGCACTCCAGGTGTAGTGGAGCTGTCTGCCACGTCCATGGATGCGTTGTCCCCTATGAAACTGGGTTTTCACTTGGAAACCCTATTTCAATTAAGCATCAAAACACAATCGTTGAAACACAATCTTCACTGTTGGATCTAGTCGGACAAGGATTATCTACAAAAGCCCTTTGGTTCCATGATGATCTATGTCCGAGATCTCTAAAAAAATCAAAACGAAATCCAACTCAGTACTGTTTATCGTCTCCGATAGTTTCGACATGTTATTATGGCCAATCTGGCTGGTAAACATAGATCTTGTACTATTTATCGTCTTCAGAATGGGGTTATCTATTAAAGCCTTAAGGTTTCCCACCTTCTCCGGTAACGGAAATGGAGAAATTTCTCCCTGTATATATTTGCCGGCGTCTAAGTTATCTTCGTCTTCTCCGACTGGTTTTCCTCCTCCAGTAAACTTCTCCCCCTCATCCTGGAACAGGTAAGTACCAAATTCTCCTACTTCTCCTGCTCAGATCTCTTACTTCTCCTACTCAGATCCAAATTCTGAGCCGTTGGATAATTTTCTGGGGCCCCAAAACCTTAGGAGATGAGATTTGGTCCCTTGAAAGTTATGGACGGAAGAGATCTAGCCATGGGCGATCCGACGGTCCAGATCTGGATGTCACACCCATAGCTGGTCACCTCTGCCCGATAACCTGAAGAAGACGATAACGGGAGAGGGTCGATGATCATTCCCGAACCTGTAACCCAGATCTGATCTGGGCCGTCCATTGTGTTAACTGAAAATTTGTTTTTGCAATTCAAAGCTCGATATAACTCTGATTTTAGATCTGAAACCTGCTATGGATTCCTTGTATCTTCTAGAATCCATTGAACTCATTTTATATGAGTTTTAAATTGTATTTACATGATCTATTTAGTAAAATCCGTGCCATTGATCTTGGATCATGGCCCAGATGACCCCAAAATTAAAATCGAAACTGGTGGATGTGTTCATAAGGTCCCAAAACCTTAATAAACATGATCATAATATAAATTTGGTGTCTGTAGATTAATCAAATAAAGAACAACAGTAAGAGTGAAGTTTAGCCCTTAAAACGTGTTGAAAGCTCCAAACTTGAATTCTGATCTCAATTGAAATCCAAATTGAGATCAGAAAGTTTTTATGGATTCCTTGTGATAATTGGAACGTACTAAACTAATAAAATTGTAATTTTAATTAATTAAATTTTCTGTAATTAAGTGGATACGTATACTAACATCCTTGATCTATAAGATCTAGGATGATTAGATTAATCAAAACTAGTTGAATGATGATATAATAAAATAATATGATAAATAAGTGGTTTATATGTAATTCAATAGGCATATCGTAAGAGATCTAGCCTTAAAAGGTACTAAAATCCCTAAAAGTGAATAGTATCTCCTAGATCAAGATGATCCAGGATTATTGGACTGTATTGATATATTTTGATGACGATCTTGAGATAAGATCATATGAGTTTATGGAATGGATGATGAGGATTTGGGCTAGATCAAGATCTATGCTCTTAAATGGGAGAAAGTAACTTAAGATCTCCTTGATCGGGTAGATCGAGGAAGATCAAATCAATTGATGAGATACATCAATGACCTAAGGATGAAATTACATCAATAAGAGGTATTAGATCTAAAATAAAACGAAGGATCAAGATTTTAAACCCTAAAAAGATGAAAAATGAATATGGATCAATAAAGACCGTTGGATCATGATAGCATGTTAGATTTCTATTTGAATTATTGAACATTATGATAATTGTCTTTCATTGCTTAGTTGAGTTAATCATAGAATTATTTATTTAATTTTTTATTTATGCTTTTTATGCTTTAAATTTATGCTTTAATGCTTAAGTAATGGAAATTTCATTGAAATTGTAATTAAATGAAATTAGAAGGAAAGGACATTTACATGGAATGTATGACATGGACTTAATGATAGTAAGGACCACAGTCAGTAGGATAATATAAGAAATATAAATCCCTTAGTCCAAATTAGGAGCATAATAAAACTCCATTAATGACATTTAAGTTCATGGATTTAATTAAAATCAATTAGAAAGAGTACTTAGGATTAAATTCTCATAGGAACCTTATGAAAGGTTAAGCTAGGGTCATTCTAGTGGATGGTGAACATAGTGGTGGGGGTTATCTAATAGAGCCTTGCTCTTTTCCTACCTTCCATTGACGTTTATGAGGTCTAAACGCCTCCTTACATGAGGATTGAAGTAACCACTTTGTGTTCACCCATTCACCTAATAAGCCTTAGCCAATTCGAAAGAAGAGGAGAGGTCTAGAGCATAAAAGGTTAGTAAATTACCTAACCCTAATAAAAACTGTAAGTAAGATAAGGATGATAAAAAAAGATCCATTAGATCTTGAATGAACAAGAACAATAAAGATAAGAATATTATATTGTACATAGTATGTATGTTATAGTTCATTAGATTAGATAATCCAAACCCTTGATCAAAGATTATTTAAGGAAGAAAACCAAGATCATCCTCCTGAGGGATGATCCAATAACTGAACTTAGATCAAAGAAGAACTAGATGATAAAAGATCTAGGACCTTGATCTTTATGAAGAAGTATAGATTGTCAATCAAAGGATCTATGAAAGATCAAGATCGAGGACATGGACACACAAAGACTTAGAGAGAAAATACTTAGATATGAATGAATTAAAGATCATTCTAAACATTAGATCTAGTGATCAACAGGATTGTCCATAATTTTTATATATTGACAGTATGTATGGATGTACAGATTACATACATCAGTCAGGGTCATGGAAGATCTGGGAAAAGGGATCACTACTTAAAGGTAGGAGGATTTGATGAATGCATTTACATGGGATATATATGATTGAACCCATGACCTTATGTTGACAACAGTAATATTAATACTTGTATTAAATCCCCTGAAACCCTTATGATCCAACCAAACACATATAAGATGGTTAAGGACTAGACTATAAGTGAATAGGGAACTAGAAGATATTTCAGCCCTAAGTAAACAGACATATGGTCTGATATGTATGAAATCTATTTTACATACAAGCTTGGAGGCTTGTGACTTGGTTTTAATAGGCATAAGCCTAGGGGATGCTATGCTAGAGGAGTTATAAGGGTTTGGTCACCTGCTTCTTAAAATTTGATGATTTGATGATACCTTGCCCTACGAGAGGCTAAAAGTCTGGTGGGGCAATTATGGGAAGGCCACCACTATGAAAGTCTTGTCTCCTCGTATGGGCAATGACATAATATTTTCCACCGTGGTATCAGTGGTGAACAGGGCAGTTATCCAAGTGCGTTAGTACGGATCAGACTGCAGCATGGTAGCCCTTTGATTATTTTGCATTATGATGCATATGAGAATAGGGATAGTGAAATGCCTTATGTTTTAGCATAATGAAATGCTAGGTAATTGTATATTACCAATATTTCCCAAGAAGGAAAATTCCCAGTGTAGGTTTAGCTGAAATACTGAATTCTCAGAATGGAAAGAATTGATCAGCTTAGTTGGGAATGATATTTGACTACTTTCATAAATTTCACTGATTTACCCATGTATAGTATGTATGTATATGGATGTACATAAATTACAAGGTAAAGAGCAAAGACATGAATATGTTTAGGGATAATGGGATTATGAAATATTGGAATTACATTGTCAATTATTATGCTTCTTGAATCCCCTAGCAAGCATTGCTTGCTGAGATATTGTAAATGTTGCAATATCTCAGATACAGGGAAGGAAAGTTAGGAGCTCAAGACAATTGAAGACTTGAAGAGAATAATCTTCAAGGTATACACCTTGAAGACATGTATTTTTATTTGTTGAGAGTATTGTATTGTAATGAGGGTTTCATTGTATGGTGAGCTTTGAGTTTGGATTATGTAATTTGGACAAGTATTGTAATAGATTTGGCTGTACTATGAACCACTAGATGGATTCTAGAATTTAATGAAAGTATATTCCTTCAATAGAATTTTATCTTGTACAAAATTCTACTTATGTTATGTATGAAGTGATGACTTGGGTTTTATGAAGCAAGTTCTAAAGAAAAAGAATTTCAGCTGCTTTGTTTTGCGAAATTTTTTTACACTGTTAAGGGCCTTGCCTTTCAAAAATACATTACGAAACGTGTTACAAAAACCTGGGTCGTCACAAGAGCGAGGCTCTATTAGAGAACCCCCTTAACTACCATATTTAGCATTCACTAGAGTGGCCTTAGCTCAACCTTTCATAAGGTTCCTATGTGTATTTTTACCCTAAATACTCTTTCTAATTGATTTTAATTAAATCCATGAACATTTAAAATGTCATTCTTAGGGTTTATTATTCTCCTAGTTTGGGCCAAGGATTTTATAATTCTTATATTGTCCTATTAACTATAGGCCTTACTAATATTAAGTCAAAGTCATTCACTCATCTTAATTGTCCATGAATCTCTATATTCCATTAGTTTACATTTTTGGTGATTTATGCTCATTATACCTTAACAACTACTTAGCATTTGAATCTACTAATAAAATTTAACAATAAATAAATCATAAACTTTAAAGAATACATCCAATATAGATTTAACAACTATTTATACTGATATGCTTCCTATGAATGTAACTTAACCTAATGAAATAAATCTATTCTTAAACTTGCATGATCCAATGTTATGAAATACATGAAATTTTACTACTAATCTAATGAAATCATACTAAAATCTCAAATTTAAACTAATATAGCCCTAAGATAATTAAATCTACCAACCTAATAACAAACTAATAACATTTAGAGCATAGCATGCTAAAATTTAAGAATTACACTATCATGCTTTCTACTTTATAACATAAATCACATTTACAATTCTATTATCAAATAAAAGACAATTAAACTCATTAGATTAAGATTATTAGAAACTTTTACTTATGATCCAAACATTAGATCTTAGATCTTTTCCTTTTAATCAAGGGTTTTAATTACATTTAGGGCTTTTACTCCATTAAGATCCAAAGATCGTATCCACTTATTTTTATCACATTTGATCCATGATCTAATTGGATTTCATCATAATCCCATTCAGACATCCCATCCAAAGGGTCTGATCATGCTTGATCATATTGATCAAGTGGGCCCCTTTGTATTTTTAGGGTTTTTCTACCATAAAGGATAGATTCCTTATTTTATGTTAGATCTATCAAAATAAATCATGAATATTGCTTCATTTCAACATTATATCATCATTGCATTAGATCCCCAAGATTTGATCATCTTAGATTTTGATGATCATGAAAATTAGAAACTTAATTCCTAAAAACAAAAAGTTTCTTTAAGAATTTTATCAATTTAGAAACTCAATTCCGAGGGTCCAGATTTGATCTAAGCCTAGTGGAACAGACAGCTATGATCAGTCGGGCAGAGCAGGTTAGTCGGGCAGAATGGTCTGTGCACTCCCGTGACTGGGGCGCATGTCGTAACGCGTTCTTGGGATCGGCGCTGTCATGTTGTTGTTCTGTCGGGATGGTGTCACACACGAAGTGCGTTCACGGAGATGCTCCCACAAGGCACATTTTTTTGCAGTGTCCCGAGATTCGGTCTTTTTAGGAAGATCGGACAGTCCTTTTAGATCGTCCAATCAATTCCTTTTCAATAAAAGGCTCAAAACTTGATTAAATTGCAAGAAAATTATAACCTAGGGGTTTTGGACCCTTTTGGATTGATTGGATGGCTCAGATTTTCCATCTGATCCATCCATCATCAAGAATTTAAGGGTTCTTATCCTTACTTGATTTTTATTATTTTTAACTTAAAAATTATATAAATTAACATGAAATAAGTGTGGGAAGAATTTACATGTACGTGATTGGAGAAAACGTAGGTTTCGCAGCCCAATTTAAAAGAATATCCTCTTAATGGTAAGATCGCCCAAGAACCGCTTGTCTTGTGATTTTTTGTTGTTTGAACTGTTGGATCATGATATTTCTTTCATGATTTTATTGATAAGGTAGTCTAGGACAATCTGAAAGGTGGGATTTATGAGATTTGATTTGGAACAGAGTGACTAATTGAATTTAGGTCTCTTATTTCCATTAGAGAGAGGAGAAACAAAATGAAAGAAAATAGATTTTTGGGAGTTTTGGAAATTTGGGAATAAATCTAGATCTAGTTTTGTGGGGGAAGCAAGATAATTTTGTGATAAATTTTATGAACACTTTTGGATGATTTTTGGGGGTGCATTTATAACTATTTTTGAAATTTTTATAATTACTTGAAATAATTATGTTTCAATTCTTTTGAATGTTAAATTAACATTGGATCCTCCACTACCACCTCCTTCTCCACCATCAGCTGGTAGTGGTTTGACCATTCATTACATGTTTTCTGGCCGTTGAATTCATTTGTGGGCCCCATGGAGGTGTGAAAGGAACATTTTGCCCTTTTGTAGAGAAAAATCTATTTTATTCTCTTGAACTCGGAATTGAGCGTACTTAGTGGCGTTGGAATCATATTTTTGAGTACATTCTACATATTAAAGTCTTAGATTTTTGTTATGGGTAAAATTACCATTTAACCCTTTTATTCATAAAAATAGAAAAAATAGGGATTTTTCATTTTAATTCAGAATTGAAAGTACTTAGTGTCATTTCAATCAATTTTTCTAGTAATTTCATAATTTATAAGTTTTAAATCATGTTTTAATCTCTATAAAAAGAGAATTTTCAATAACCTAATATTCCAGCTCGGAATTTCTAAAAGTTCAAACTAAATTGATTTTCTCAATCAATTTGCAAAAATTGGGGTTATTACATTTCCTCTTTCTCACCTTATTCTACTTTATTTCCATCTCATTATGTGATATACCTTAATAGAAGGGATTCCGCAACTCATCCTCGGCCGGAATTCCATGCATCCCCCCTTTCGTTTTCTCATAACGAGAAAGTCCACTCACCCACCGCACTTAACCTTCTAATCTTCTCTATCCAATCAACCACCATACTTTCCTACCTCAAGTTCAAGTTCTAATTATCCTTTTTCTTTCAAATATAGGATCTTATCAAATTGGAAAGAAAAAACTCTATATAAACCCATGGAATTGCACACCCAATTCAAGTAGTGGGGTTGCTTCTAACTCCTTGAAATCGAGCACATCTGCTTGGAGATCTTCTTATGGTTTTGGACTTTAACATCTTCACTGCCTTTCCTTATATTTCACAACTTCTTCCTTGCTTTATTTTTTTGTTTAACTTCCATACACATAATTTCTCTTTGTATTCTCTTTCTTTGCTTCCATCTCTTACTTTTCTTGCTTAATTCTTCAACATCAAAGTTATCTTTTCTCTTTTAGTGACAACCAAGATCATAGTAGCTTTGAATATCTTTGTTTCCACTTCATCTTTTCCTTGTTTCTCACTTTGAATTAGGACTAGTTCTTATTGTTTTCCTTTCCATCTTCGTGATTTTAATCTCTTGATTTCTCTTTTGGGTTTCACATGCATGATATCAGAGATTAGATTAGGATAATTGGAAAATGTTTAACCTTTGATTTGCAATTTAGATCTTGCTTAAGAAGAGTGCACAATTTTCAGCCATGTTCTTTATATATGTGTAATGCTCGAGCAATTTACGCTATTAAAATTGGACATTCTATGGGAAATAAACTGTGCTAAATGTTTTACTTTATTTAAAATAGTAATTGAATGAATTTGTGAGGAAACTTAGTACCATTAGATTCTACTCGAAAAATGGAATCCAACGCCTCAAAGAATGCCGAAAACAGAGTTCGTATGAAGAAGTTACGGCCGTTTAAAGATCAGGGGCAGTTCTGTAATTTAAACTAAAAACGAAAAAGAACGAAAACGCAAGGGGCCATTTTGATAACGGCACCCCCTGTCATCTTCCTCCTCCAGATTTCTCTAGAAACCCTCCTCTCACGATTTTTCTAGAAAACACCAGGGGAAATGGCGGCACCACCATTGAGGGGCACCGCCTTCTTCCATCTATAAATACCCTACATCCCTTCTCTTCAAAATCACGATTTTTCGGTCATTTGGGACTGGTTTCCGGCAAAAATCGGAAACCCGTCTTAAGCCAGTTTCCCTACGTCTTTTGGCAATGGCCAGGCCCTAGTCAGGCCGGCCATTCTCCCCATTCCCCTCTTCTCTTTTCCGGTCTTGCCCGACATTGGGGTTTTTCCCCTTCATTACGGGTTCCGGCGACATAGGATTTTCAGGCAGAAAGAGGGAGCCACACCACCCGAAGGAGGGCGTCCTCGGCTACCCAGGTAAGCCCCTCTTTCCCTTTCTCTCTGGTCTACTCTCCCCAGGCCAGATCCATGCCGGATTTGGTTTTTTTCAGCCGGTTTTTCCAATCGGATTTCCTGGCCGAAAAACGTCCCAAGCCAGTTCTAGCCGGCCCTGTACGAACAAGGCGTCCCAGGGATGCCATGCTCCACGTGCGCCTGGGACAGGGTCCTTGGGATGGGTTCCATGCATACGACAGTGCGTACACTGTCCCTGGTGGATGCACGGGGTGCCCTGGGAGCTGAGACGCACCATGCTACACCAAAGGTGCATCCGTGCGATGCCATCTAGGATACGGGTCATAGCGCGTCACTTGGGCATGCATGTGCACGTGCAAAACGCGATCCCTGGCACGGCCTTTGGGTGTGCACGCACGTGAGGCAGTCGCGGTTCAACCGGGATGCACGGGTGTCCTGGGAACTGGGACACGCGGAACTAATGAGACATATAAAGTTAGGATCAGAGGACAATTTACGGAGTTTAACTATTGAATAGTAGATCCATATCATAGGATCTAGCCTGACAATGAATTAGGTAAGGACCATGGACCCTAAAAGGCAGATCTAGCGATCTAATGTCTAAATAGATGGAAATTAATAAGGACTCCTTGTATCCATTCATATCTAGGAGTTTATAAATGAGACCCAAGGTCAGGTTGAGTGATGAAGAACGCGACTCCAGGAGACTTCGAGGTAGGTGCTCTATCGCTACTAGACTTTTTAAAAAAAATAACCTATGATTGTTTTGAGAATGCATGTTTTAAGTTTAAGTTATATGACTTGTTTAGTATGACTTAATTTTATAAACGACTTCAGCATGCATATGACAAATACATTATGCATAGACATGCTTTGCAAACAATTGCATATATTGCATGATTTGTGAGCATTGAGTTTTTGTAAAAATTGCATGTCCTTGAGGGTTACCAAAAGATGTTGGAGTGCCCAAAAGACACTGGGTAAGCAGTTGTGAGGGCTAGGTAGTTGTGAGGGACCCAAAGAGAAAGGTTTTGAAAAAGAGGTTTTTGCTGGTTTGATCATATGTGATTTGGGCTAGTAAGCTCGTGGGCGCTATGCTGAGAGGTCTGAGTTGGCCTCTCAGCCTCTACCACTATTAGGTGGAATAGGTACCACGCCCAAAAAGGGCATGTCCATACATCGATTGCATGTGGTACAGGGGGCTGCCACTGGTGTCACGGCATTGGGTCGATGTGTCATATGCCCCGTGGAGGCTATGACCGAGTGTCCCCAAGTACCCGGGGACCACACGACGGCGAGGTCGTGGGCATAGTGGGCCCTATGGTTTGAGGATTTACTTGCATTGCATATGGCATGACATGAGGTTGGTCGACCATACCATATATCCATGAGTTGGATTCAGTAGAGCATCTTATGCATATCATTATGTTTATGATACATATATATATATATATATGATACTTTCGACTTGGATTATGCGATTCTTTATGTCGTCAGTATTCCGATTCGATAATGGTTTTTAATATCGATATTGAACATGGTTGTTTGAACATGCATATGATTTTAAACATAGCATGCATTGCAAAACTAGTAGTGATAGACTCCTACTGAGTATAGTATATACTCACCCTATCCTTAACATTTTTCAGGATAGCTCCATTCATGAGTAGAGGACGCATCAGGAAATGTTAATGCTACGAGCAAGTAAATCAAAAGAGACAATTATACAGGTAAGTAAACACTCTACCCTTTGGACATGTATTTGTATTTATTTACAATTGGGCTTTGAGCTGTGACTGGATAGACCTGGGAAAACATTTATGATTTCTGAAGTTTTTCAAAAACTACTTTGATTGTTGAGAAAGCAAATGACACTCGGGGTTTTTAAAATGAGTTTAAAACAAAAGATTTTCTGCTGCATTGCATGGTTTTCATAAAATGGTTTTCAAATAGGGATGCATCCCGCCTTAGGAATTAGATATTGCATTTAAAAATGCATGGGAAAACCCGGGTCGTCACAATATGTGCACCACTTTTTTATTTAATTTCAAGTCAATGAATAAACTTGTTTGATGACCATTGTTATTGACTATTTCTAGTAGTAAAGTGCTTCAATTCTTGAGTGTTATATTCCATGAAAAATGCTTACTAATTTGCTTTCCATGTCATACTATATTTGAGTTTCATGTACACCATGTTGCTGGAATTTTTCATCTCATATTTCATGTGCAATGACTAGTAGACCATACACTTTGTTTGCTTGAAATCTTAGGAACCCATTTGGATTTTTAGTTGGCTTAGTCTGAGCTTTGATTATTTTGAATGTTAGTTAGCTTTTAATTCATACTTTTTGGCCATCTTTCAGTCCATGAACCATGCACACACTTTCATGGTCATGTTCGTTGTGATTGAAGTTCATGTCTAAATTGTTGGTTGATTCTTTGCTTAGGTTAAGTTTAGACTTTAGTAGTTACTTGTTTTGCATCTTAGGTTATTTTAGATTTAGGAAAGCTTCAATTTTTGTGAGTTTTCTTAAGTAAAGTTTCCTAGATTCATTGACTCTAGTTTTGCATTAGTTTCTTTTATTGAATGTATTCTAGTGAGGAAATTTTCTAATTCTATTGAATATATTTATTTTTAAAAAGTTTCTTTTAGTTGTAGTTTTAATCAATGCATGTTTCCAGTTCCATGTTGTTTAAATTCCTAGTTTAATCAAAACCCACTTTCTTTGGCTAAGATAGGCAACTTAAATAAGATCCAATCCATTGAAAATTTTGTAACATTCCTTGGGGATTAACCTCTCATGCATGTGAAGTACTATATTGATTCGTGTGCTTGAGAGTAATTTGAAACCTATACCAAGTTGTTGGCATCATTATAGGGAATCACAATGGATTTGTGGTTGGATTATTATTTATCTCTAGTCATAGTTTTAGGTTGCATTAGATTAGGGTTTTTGAATCGTATCTATATATTTTGCTAATACCTCACAAATTGACAATCTTTCTTCATTTTGTGTCAGGGAAATTTGGAAAAAGTATCGTCAATGGTCCCCTGGGCCAAAGCTTCATCATCTTAATTTTGATTTCCTTGTTTTCATAGATAGGGTTTTTGAGTGAACTTGTAGTAAGGTCCCATTGTAATTTGCAATTCTTTATTTCATTTAAAATGGGTTGTCATAATACAAGATGCTTAACACGCTTGATCTTCATTAGAGTCCCCATTGTAAGCTTCTCTAACTATCTTTAATTTTCTTAGTGTAGTTGCATTTAGTGTTTTTTGAATATTGGTTAATTCATATAGTTTAGGGCCATTTATACTTATTACATCTTATTTAGGGTTGTTGCATTAGATTGCACCTATTTGATAAAGGTTACTTCTTTAGATAGTATGTAGGTAGGCATTTGTTCCTTTCCTTGTATTGTATTGCATGTTTACTACTTTATGGTTGATGGGAAACATTAATAGTAAGGGCCTCACAAGAACCCTCATAAGATTTGGATTGGATTTCATCACTAGATCCTTGGCCCACCTAGGTAATCAAATAAATTCCTTGTATGTTTGTGATTCTAACCTTTAAAAGCTTAATTTAAAATCAAGTAGTAAGAGACTTAGGGTTTTGAGTTTGTAGGACCTTTTAGAAGGAGAAGATCTATTGTCACTTTAATGGCTTTTGAGCATCATGGTAGTAGTGGGTATCCAAAATACAAGTGATTTCACATGCCTTTTGTTGATAGTTGTTGAGGTCTAAATGCCTCCTTTCATGAGAATTGTATTAACCACATTGGACAGGAATTAATGATAAGCGATAGTTGAGTCTGAATAAAAGGAGGAGCAATCTAAATCTAGGTTTAAAAGCTACCACCCTGTAGATTAACAAAGAGTCACATTTAGACTTAGGTTGCATCATTTAGATGGGGTTTTCATTATGCTGCATGCAAGGTTGTTGATCTCAACACACTCATCTTAATTCCATTCAATCCTGAGATTGAATGAACCCATACGCAAGGGGTGGGATATCAAATTCCTAACCCCATAGCAGACCCACCAGTAGTAGTTGCGCACAAGGCCATTCGAGATTTCTATGTGCACTCAAGTTAAATACCCCATCATGCATCACCATACCACCCACAGATGCAGGCCACCTTGAACTTAAACTTGGAGTCATACAGTTGCACCTAAAATTTATGGATTCATACTTACATATCAAGGAACTCCTTGATATTTGCACTACATTTAGATTCCAAAATGTTTCATATGATTCTATTATACTTAGGTTGTTTTCTTTCTCATTTAAAGTTAAGGCCAAATCATGGTTAAATTCTGTAGAGGTCAGTTCCATTGCGACATGGGACCAGTCGTCTAAAAGTTTCTGAACAAATTCTTCCCCGTCCATCAGACCAATGCCCTTTATTGGGATATTATCAATTTCTAGCTTAGAGATCATCATCATCAAGAACTTATCCCAATTAGGGGTAGGCCACATGAACCGTGTTCCTCAATTCCCCTCTATTAAGTATCATGGCTTCATTTAATTGCAAAATCTTTAAGTCTTTTCTCACCACTTCGATCCATGTTCTTTTGGCCCTTCCTTGCCCTTTTAGAACCTTTGACTTACATTACCTCACTCCTTCTAATTGGTGCCATTTTTGGTCTTCGTTGGATAAGTCCAAACCATTTAAGTCTATCTCCCTCATCTTGTTACCTATTTGTGCTACTCCTAAGTTTCCTCTAATGATTCCACTCCTAAATCTATTCTTTATTGTGTTGCCACTCATCCATCTCAAAAACCTCATTTTTGCTATGCTTATCCTATGAACATGATGTTCGTCAACTACCCAACATCTGATCCATAGATCATGGCCAGCCTCATAGCCATGCTATAGAATTTTTCTTTTAGTTTGAGTGGCACTTGCTAGTCACACAAAACTCCAGATGCCATCTCCATTTTTTCTAACCCACTTGAATTCTCTAGGTAACCTCCTTCTCAATCTCTCAACTCATGAATCATCAATCCTAAGTACCAAAAGTGGTATTTTATAAGACTTCTTGGTTATAAATCTTTACTGGTGCTCCACTCCTGCTCCTCTCCTTGCTATAATTGCATTCCTTATACTTTGTCTTAGTTTGGCTGATTTTAAATTCTTTAGGTTCTAATGCTTCTTTCCATAAGCTTAGCTTTGTGTTTATGGCCTCCCTTCTCTCATCAATTAAAACTATATCATTTGTAAATAGCATGCACCATGGATTCTCCATGTGCAAATGTTTGTTAACTCATCCATAACCAATATGAAAAGGTATGGGCTCAATGCCAATCTTTGGTGCAATCCTATAATGATTGGATAATCACCAGTCTCTCCACTAGTGGTCTTAACATTTGTTATCACTCCCTCATACATATCATTAATTATTTCTATATGCCCTTGCCTTCTATATTAACTCTCCAGGTACCCTATCATAAGCTTTCTCTAATTCAAAATAGACCATGTGGAGGTTCTTTCTCCTCTCCTTATATTTCTCTATCAATTGTCGTAGTATGAAAATAGCTTCCATGGTAGACCTTCAAGCATGAAACCAAATCAGTTCAAAAAGTTTCATAGTGTGGCTGATAAGTTTTACCCCCCGATGTGCAACTCTATATGTTTCCTTTATTCTTATAAATTGGTACGATAGAGCTCTTCCTCCATTCATCAGCCATTTTATTTGATTTTATAATCTTGTTAAACAACTTTGTCAACCAAACTACTCCAATAGCTCCCGTATTCTTTCAAACTGCTATTGGTATAACATCAAGCCCCAGGGCCTTTCTTGATCATCTTTTCAAGGCCTCTTCCACTTCAGCAAGTTTAAACACATTTTTCTCACCTTCTCTTGATCCTAGTCGATAATAGAGATCATCATATGCCTAGACTTTAGCCTCACTTAGTATTCTCTAGGCAACCATTTTAACATTCTTATATTGTTCATAGTTTTCATTATGTCTAGTCTTCTGCAATACTTTAAAACACACCCATTTTTTCTTAAAAACTTTTGGCACTATTTCACTCCACCACCAAGTTTCCTTTACTAATTTCCTTTCACTTAGATACTCCTAGGACATCTTTTGCGACCTTTTTAAAGGACTTGGCCATATTAATCCACATGGTGTTTACTTTTGTTTCATTGTTTCAGTTTTCTTCTACCATCAACTTATTTGTGCGTAAGCTTATTTTCTCCCCTTTTAAGTTCCACCACTTAGTTTTTAGATAACTATTATGTTCATTTCCTTTATTTCCATCTTTTAATGTAGATATCCATAACCATTAACCGATGTTGTGAGGTTAAACTCTCACTGGGTATCACCTTACAATCCTTACACATTGATCTTTTAGTATTCCCAAGTAAAAAAGGTCTATTTGGCACTTTTAAAGGTTGTTAAGTGTTCATCCCACTTCTTAAAGAATGTGTTTGCAAGGGCCAGGTTATGTGCCAAAGAAAAATTGAGAATAATTTACCCCATCTCATATCGTCCTCCGATACCAACCCTCCATGTACCCTTTCATATCCTTCCTTTTGATTTCCTACATGGCCATTTAAGTATATTCTTATAAATATCCGCTATGTGTTTGAAATTTCTTGCATGACTCCCTCCATATCTTAGCAAAACTATGTCTTGATTATATCTTCTAACGTTACTTGTGGTGCATATGCACTTATAACATTTATGATCTTCTCTCCTAGAATAAGTTTTATTATTATAATTCTATCAGTAGTTATTTTAATGTTTACAAATTTATCCTTTAATTCTTTTTTCCATAATTCCATTTTAGTTATTATCCTTTTCTATGTTCCATAGCTTATACCCATCGATTTCTCTAGTTTTAGGCCCTTCCACTCGATTTCCTGAATACAAGTGATGTTTACACTCCTACATTTCATCGTATCTACTAACTCTAGACTCTTACTTGTCAATGATTTATATTCCAGGTGGCGATACGAATCTTATGCTCTTGAGCTAGCCTAATTACCCATGCACGTCTCGACCCCCATGACATGAACCCATGCCTACATTCCATTGCACCTGGGTTCTAATGTAGCACATCATTTCTAAGGGAACACTCTAGCAGCCGTTGCCCATTTCCACTACACTCAAGATGGGATGTAGCGTGTTGCTTCTAGGGGAATGCCTTAACAACCCTTGCCCATTTTTCACTGCACCTAGGATTTGATGCAGTGCATCACTCATTGGGAATGTCGTAGCTTAAGGGAATGTCTATGATCCATTCATGTCATGTTAGGGTTGGCATACTTTGAAGAAGTTGAAGATGATTTTCATTATTTTCACTTCTTACTTACAAAGTAGTATACATATGCATATTCATTTGTAATTAAGAAGAGAAAATAATGAAACCACCTTCAACTTCTTCAAAAAGGTTTTACTTGCTAGCTGGCACCTAACACAACCTCCTCCTTTTTTAACTGGGCTTAGGATTGACATCGGTGGAGTTTCCAGCTAACATATGATGAACATTATTATGAATGTTAGGACTGGTGCAATGAATTGTTGCAATAGTGTGCTAATCACGGATTTGAAAAATGGCAGCAAGTTCAATACTTCTATAAGGCATTAACACCTCAAAATAGACATATGGTAGATGTAGTTAATAGAGGGGCCTTCATGGTGAAGCATGAGACAATGGCCTAGGAGTTTATCCAAACTTTAGTTGAAGATTCCTAGCAATGGGATTATTTTAATAAGAGAGAGAGAAATACCTAGCCTCTAAAGAAAAAAGCTTGTATGAAATTGAAGTGACCACGGATATGTCTTATAAATATGACTCCTTGGTGGGACAAGTGGACAGGGTAGAAAATATGTTCCAAAAAACTGATGCAAAACTTGATGCATTTGTGGATGGAGGTGCCTCCACGAAATCTCCACAAGATGGTTGTTCTATTTGTTCCAGCCTGCCACATTTAGCTACAACTTGTCTATCTAATAGTGTGTGCATCTAACATCCATTGGCCAAGTGAATTCTCTAAACCTAGATATAATCCATATTTTGAGACCTATAATCCAGGATGGGCTAGGCACCTAACTTTTCATTGTCAAAGAACAATTACCAAGGAGGACCATTGTTGTTGTTTTAAATAAAACTAGTAAGCATAAGAATCATTTGAAATATAGCATGCTAGTGAGGTTTATCCCACGAGGAGTTGCACTAATATGATGCTAGTGATCCCTACTTTAAAGTATCTAACCTAGCCAAAATTCAAGAGATTTTTACCCTAAACTAAGAATGGAAAATAATACATGGAAATGGAAACTAAGCAAAATTTAGAAACATGCTAAAATTGAAAACTTTCCTAAAATATGCACTTTCGAAAAGTAAAACTTTCCTAAATGATTCTAAATCTATGAATTTCCTAAAAAAAAGAGTTTCCTAAAGTAAGAACTTTCTAAAAATGAAAATAAGTAACTTTCTTAAACTGAACTTTCCTAATGTGTAATTATTACAACTTTCTTAACTTAACTTTCCTAAGCATGAAATTAAAAACTAGCCTCTTTCCTAATCATGCAACTTTTAAATAAAGTAAGTAAATTTATGGGAAAGAAAACTTTAACAACTACAGTTTAAGCACAACATGCAAACAAAGTAATTAAGATCAACACTACTAAACTACTTTCGTATCATGAATGAAGGCAACAACTTGAATATTAATTAATCAACAACTTTACAAATACTAAAGCATGCATTCTAACTTAACATTAACTAAGAAATCTAAAGAACTAATTGGGTGCTTGAAAATTCAAGTGAACATAAAGTGCATGGTGTTAGAAATTCAACAAAATCATTCGTGAAAAAAATTGCACCAGCATAGTAGTTGAATCATTCACTCAATAGAAAGTGTAAAACATGGAACTCATCAACTCTAATGTAAGAAAAAATTCAGAATGTAAACTATTAATTGTTAGAAATAAACATGCATTGAAAACTCCAATAAATTTTATTGAATTACATCAAAATCTATTAACATAAAGCTCCCATACATGTAATGAAAATTTGAAATTAAAATCCTATTTCAATAAAGTCCACTTGATCTTAACCCACCCACAACTACAAGTTAATTATTTTTCAATTGTACCAACTATCATTCATGAATAAGCATGCTTGAAATTCAATGGAAATTCTAATAGAATAATAAGGAACAAACTCATGGAAAACTAAGAGAAGAAGGCTGGCATTCAAGGAAACTAAAAAGAGAACTCAATGGAATGAAAGACAAAGGGAAAAACTAGATTCAAGATGACTTCCCTTACCTATCACTTCAAAGGAAAACCAGCATTGAATTATGGTTTTTAAGGTAAGGAACAATAAAGGAAATTAAAGAAAAAGGCTATCATGAAAGTTTAAGATCAAACAAAAGAGAAGGTGAGACGAGTCAACCTTAAAAGGACAATCAACTACCCTAAGGTTTAGGCACAGAATAGCTTGGAAGCTACTTCATACCTTAGGAAGAGAGTGGAACCCAAAGGAGATCCAAGGAAATCAAGTAAAAGGGCTGAGAGATAGGGCTAAGGAAGAGGACATCTCCTTCTATGGAGGATTTTTTTTCCTCGTGTAAAGGTCTCTTTTTCTTTAGTTTGGTGCTGTTTTCATAGTTTTTCTTCTAATTTTCCCATGGTATCCTAATAAGAAGTGTGGTGGGGATGAAACATGTTATTTTGGATGGCTAGAATAGGGAAAAGGTTAAGGTTTTCAATTAGGAAACAAGAGGTTTGAGGTGGCTGCCATGTTGGGGTGGAGTAGGTGGGAGAAGTCACCTATTCCGGATCACTTCTCCCTCCTCAAAAATCATTGGAGGGTCCTCCAAATTAGGAAGGTGGGTGAAGTGATATGGTAGGAAAGAGATGGGAAGAAGAAGCGAAGGCGGGAGGAAAGTTAGGCATAGGAAAAACTTAGGAAAGTGAGGTAAGATGGGAAAATTTGATTGGTTAGGTGATTTTCTAAGGACATGGGGTTGGTTGGGTGGTTAGGATGGGAGTGTAGGAAGGTAGACTAGTTATGGAATTGTATGACTCTTGAATCAAAAGTCAAATTTTTGGTGGTATTTGGTGGTGAGGTGGAAAATGATGAAAAGGTGGGAAAAAGTGAGAAAAACATCAAAATTAGAAGGCTCTCATCCTATTTTCCCATATTCCAACTTATCCTAATAGGATTTTCTCTTGATTTAGCTTAGCTTAATGGCTTTGATGGCTAACTTTGGGGCTCCAATGGCTAGGCTTCATGGTTGGCTTAGATGGTTCTCTTAGCTTGGCTTCATGGCTCCATCCCTTGGTTGGAGTGGCTTGAATTGTTTGGCTTAGATTCCTTGTCACCTTCTCCCATGGCTTATATGGCTAAAGTGGCTTACATGCAACCCATGCAAAGGTGATGAAAATGCATGGCTTACTTCATGGGCCCACTTTGGTAAACTTTAACACCTTTAATCGCATCCATTGTTGGTCTAAAACATGAACTTGACCTCTAAATTCCTATTGGATTGATGATTCTTAGGATTTGACTCATTCTTTTAATATTGATCATCAATATTCATCTCAATTGATCTCAGCTGTCAGATCATCTCTCCAAGACCTTAACTAACCAATGAAAAACTCCACAAAGCGTAATATAGGTCATTCGGCATTCATTCCACTTCCTAAAAAAGAGTAAACAAATAATAATTAAATCCTAGAAAAATATGATTAATTGCATACTTACCTTGGATTAACCTCTAGACCTACCAAATGTCAAACTTTTTCTTCATTAGGTCAAAAAATGTATGTATTACTAATTTTTGTCTAGAAACCCTAATTTAACCTATAAGTTGTAACACAAGGATAACTCATTGGGTTTTTTTATGCAAAATTAATCATTTATCAGCCATCTATGATCCCCTCTACATAAAACTTTCCTAAAGCTTCAGTTCCCCTCTAGCCACCTAGTTTTCAGCTTCCTCCACAACTAAAGAAACCATTAGTTGAGGACAATATGGAGTTACTCCTTAAGAACTAGTGATACTAATAAATCCTTACACAATATCCAGAATGAGAATATATAGAGAGAAACTATCAATTCCCAAGCTATTGCTAATTTAGAAATGCAAATGAGTCAGGAAAGGTAGGGGAAGGGACAGTTTCCTAGTCAGCCAATTCCAAACCCTAAGGGCTAATTTGAAATAGGGTCATGTTCAAGTAGACCACATGAGGAAGCAAATTCCATAACTACCCTTAGGAGTGGTCGTCAGGTTGATAATAAAGTTGGAAAAACTAAGAAAACTATAGAGGGGAATGAACTAGCTAAAATATAAGAGAAAAAGAAAAGGCAGAAACCTTCCACTCCATCTAAGCTTATAATGGAGGCACCTTATGTGCTTAAAGCCTCATTCCCTCAATTGTTAAATAAGGCTAAAAGAGAACTAATTTCAATGAGATAATGGATATGTTTAAACATGTTCAAATAAATATCCCATTACTCAATGCCATTAAAGACATTCTTGCTGATGCCAAATTTCTCAAAGTGCTCTGCACACAAAAGCTTGAGCTTAATGTACAAAAGAAAGCCTTCCTCATCGAGTAGGTGAGTTCTTTGATAAAACCCCAGGCCCCTCGTAAATTTAGAGACCCAAGGTTTCCTACCATCACATATGATCTTGGAGATCATGTCATTGATAGGGCACTAGATTTAGGGGTCAGTGCAAAACTATTGCCATACTTTATTTATGAGCAACTTGGGCTTGGTGATCTTAAGGTAACCAATACCACTTTGTAGTTAGTAGATAGATCAATAAAGATTATGCTTGGCATGGTTGAAGATGTTCTAATACAGGTGGACTAGTTTTACTTTCTTGTAGATTTTTTTTTGTCCTAGATACCCATCCTATATCAGACTCTAGTAGTCAGATCCCGATAATTCTTGGATATCCATTTCTGGTAATGTCTAATGTCATCATCAACTATAGAAATGGTGTGATGAAGTTGTCCTTTGGAAATACGAAAGTGTAGCTCAATGTTTTTAATTCCGATCATCAGCATCTAGACCTAGATGATTCCTATGTAATCAATTTAAATGAAGGTCTACTACAAAATGCTAATCCACCATCATCTATTCTATACCCACTTGAGGCATATCTATCACACTTTAACTATGATTTTGATATAGACAAGTCCATTTATGAGGTAAATAATCTTTCAGATGCTACACTTACCATGAATACCTCCAAATGGGGACCTCTAGTGGAACCACTTCCTCCAAATTTTGTCCATATGCCTTTAGTAGAAAAACCACCTACCTAGGTCCTTAAGAAATTACTTGAAAATATGAAATATTCTTATTTAGGACCAGATGAATCCTTGTCTATCATCATAGCCTCACATCCAGGTAAAGAAAAGGAAGGTAAGCTTCTTGATGTTGTCAGAGAACATAAGCCAACCTTAGGGTAGACCATAGTAGACATTAAAGGTATTAGCCCTGCTATGTGTGTGCATAAAATTTACCTAAAAGAAAGTGCTAAACCATCTATGGAAACATAAAGGAGAGTAAACCCTAATATGAAAGAGGTAGTGAGGGACGAAGTGCTAAACTCCTAGATATGGGTGTCATCTACCCTATATCTTTGAGTCAGCCCAATTCAGGTCCCCAAGAAGTACAGAGTCATGGTAATCTGAAATGAGGATAACAAGTTAGTTTCCATTCGCATGACCACTAGATGAACAGTTTGTATAGATTACCAAAAACTGAACTCAGTCACGAGGAAAGATCACTTTCCTCTACCCTTTATTGACCAAATGTTGAAAAGATTAGCTGGTCATAGCTATTACTACTTTCTTGATGGATACTTTGGCTAGGACTAAATCCCCATAAAACCTAAGGACCAGGAGAAGACTACCTTTACCTTCTCTTTTGGTACCTTCACCTACTGTCGTATGCCTTTTGGACTTTGTAATGCTCTAGCTACTTTTCAAAGGTGTATGTTGATCATATTTTCTTATATGATGGAGAGGTGTTTATGGTTGATTTTTTAGTCATTGGTTCTTCATATTGATGAATGCTTGCAACATTTAAAACACGTAGAATTCATCCAGGGGAGAATGTTAAACCATCAAGGGAAACATAGAGGAGATTGAGCCCTAGTATGAAATTGATGGTGAGAGATGAAGTGCTAAAACTCTTGGATGTTGGGGTTATCTACCCTATATCTGATGGAACTTGGGTTAGATCAGTTAAGGTAGTCCTTGAGAAGTCAGGAGTCATGGTAATCTGAAATGTGGATAAAGAGTTAGTCCCCACTCACATAACCACTGGGCAGAGAGTTTGTATATATTACCAAAAACCGAACTTGGTCAGGAGAAAAGACCATTTTCCTCTTCCATTTATTGACCAAATTCTAGAAAGGTTAGCCGATCATAGTTATTACTACTTTGTTGATGGATACTTTGGCTATAACAAATCTCCATAGCATTTGAGGACTATGAGAAGACTACCTCCACCTGGCCTTCTGGGACCTTCACCTACCGTTGCATGTCTATTGGACTTTGCAATGCTCCAACTACTTTTTCAAGGTGTATGTTGAGCATATTTTTAGATATGGTGGAGAGGTCTTTAGAAGTGCGTATGGATAATTGCTCAGTATATGGTTCTTCATTTGATGAATGTCTACACAATTTAAAAGTCCTCCTTTCTAGGTGTTAGAAAATGAATTTAGTGTTAAATTGGAAAAATTATCATTTTATGGTTCAAAATGGTATTATTCTAAACCACATCATATCTCATAATAGCATAGAAGTAGACAAAGACAAAGTGGATTTAATCTCTAATCTTCTTCCTCCAAGGACAGTGAAGGAAATCTATTCATTTTTAGGCCATGCTGGTTTCTATAGATGATTCATCAAGGATTTTAGTAAAATTGCTAATCCCCCTTATGTAATTTACTTGCAAATGGGGCAAACTTTGACTTTGATGATGATTGTATGAAAGCATTTGAGTGCCTAAAGGCTGAACTCACTTTTGTGCCTATTATTTGACTGTCAGATTGGAGTGCATCCTTCAAAATAATATGTGCAATCAGGTCTATGTTGGGGAAGCATGTCAACAAACTTTCCCATGTGATATATTATGTTAGCAAGATCCTCAACAATGCCCAACTCAATTATTCCACTACAAAAGAAAGAGTTGTTGGTAGTTGTTTTTACCTTGGATAAATTTAGATCTTACTTGCTGAGATCTAAGTTCATTGTCTATTTGGACCATGTAGCATTGAAATACCCTCTTTTTAAGAAGGATGCTAAACCTAGGCTGATTTGATAGATACTTTTGTTGTAGGAGTTTGATTTGGAAATTTTGGATAAGAAAGGTTCCAAAAATGTTGTACCAAACCATTTATCCAAGTTAGTTGTGGAGTGTACTAACGAGAATGTACCTATAATAGAAACTTTTCTATATGAACTGTTGTTGCACATTTTTCAGTTGCCTTGGTATGCAGATATAGTCAACTAATCAATCACATGTCAAATGCCTAATCATTGGTCTAAACAAGATAGAAACAAATTCACTGCTAGGGTCAAACACTTTACATGAGACGATCCATACTTGTTCAAGTATAGCATTTTCTTTTGGCATGATCATGCATGTGATAGCAATTTTAGTTCCAGAAAATAGTTGTAAAGATTTTGCAATGTGGTTTTTATTGGCCCACCATTTTCAAGAATTCAAATGCATATTGCATAACATGTGCTAGATGTCAATAGTTAGAAAGCATAGGAAAAATAAATATGATTCCCTTAAACCCCATTCTTATAATTGAGCCTTTTGATGTGTGGGGCATTGATTTTATAAGACCTTTTTGTAATAACCCCAATTTTTGTAAATTGATTGAGAAAAATCAATAAAGTTTGAGTTTCAGATATTTTGGGCTGAAATATTAGGGTTATTTAAAATATAATTTTTATAAAAGTATAATCAAATAATAAGATATGTAAAATTGAAATTAAACTTAGCAAACCCTTCAAAATGACTGTAAGCATGACACATTTCGAATTTGGATGAGAAATCCTTAAGTTTTTCATTTTTTGGACAAAAGGGGTAAAATAGTAATTTTACCCAAAAATCAAAATATTCCAAAAATCAAAATATGAAACATCAAAATTTAGAATTTACTGAGAAATACGAATCCAACGCCACTAAGTACACTCAAATCCGAGATCATGGGAATAAAACCCAAAAATTTTATGCATAAAGGGCCAAGCGGACTTTTTACACAATGTGGGGCCCACATGGGGACCACCACGTCCCCAACAACCAATTTGATCAGAAGCCCATGTGAAACATGGGTCAACAAAGATCAGCTAGTCATGGGTAAGAAAAATTAGGCATGAGAGCATTGAAGACTTTCATGCCATTTTATATTAAAAAAATAACATATTATAATCATGGAAAAAGACCCAAAATGCCTATAAATACAACCCCAAAAATCTTCCAAAAATTCTCATAAAATCCCCAAGAAATTATCTCCAATCTCCTTGAAAAATTAGATCTAGATCCCTCCCCAAAAACCCAAAATTTCCAAGAGTTAGATCTCTTTTCAACTTGTTTTTCTTTTCAGATTGGAACAAGAGACCTAAAATCAATTAGGCACTCTGTTCCAGACCTAATTTGATCAATTGTACCGTCCAAAACTTCCCACCATATCTATTCTACAAAAACCCTAAAGAAATTTCAAGATCCAACGGTTCAAACAACGGTATTTGCAAGAAAGGTAGATTTTAGGCTATATCTTCATCAACAAGGTATTTTTTTAAATTGGGCATATAAATGAGATTTCTCTCCAATCAAGTAAGTGGAAATCCTTTTCATATATGTTTAGTATTTTTTTAATGTAATTTTTATTTTACTGTAATTAATTTTGGTAATAAAAAGGTAAAAATAAAGTAAACAATAGAACACTTAATTCATGATTATGAAGTGCTCAGATGAAAAATCTGACTCTACTAATCAATCCAGAATGGTCTAAAACCCTTAGGGTAGAAGCTTCAGAAAGATCTAAGCATTTTTGGACCCTCATTTGAGAGAGATTAATTCTGGTGGGCCTAGATCAAATTTGGACCCTAAGAACGGCTGAAAACTTCAATTTAAGATTGTGGAGTCATATGAACTCCAAATTGAGATAAGAAAGAAGCTATGAAAATCTTGTAACGTCTAGTTTCTAATGAAGTCATAATATTTCTAAAATTTATTTCTGTATTTTTCTGTATTTTGGAAATAAGTGTCCAATTTCTAAGATCTTCAAGATCTGAGGTGATCAGATCTTGGAAATTTATTTTAGTGATGATATAATAATGTAATAAAGTAATATATATGGTTAATTTGGACAGATCTTGGATAAAATAGGAGATCTACCCTTTATGGTAGAAAAACCCTAAAATAAAAATAAAAAAATACAAAGGGACCCACTTGATCAATGAGATCAAGTATGATCAGATCCTTGGGATGGATTAAAGGGATGATATTATGATGGAATCTAGTTAGATCATGGAGGAAATGTGGCAAAATCAAGTGGATATGATTTTTGGATCTTAATGGATTAAAAGCCCTAAAGGTAATTAAAACCCTTAATCTATAGGAAAACACCTAAGATCTAATGGTTGGATCATATTTAAAGGTTTATAATAATCTTAATAAAATTAGTTTAATTGTCTTTTATTGGATATAGAAGTGTAAATGTGATTTATGTTTTAAGTTTTAATTGTCTTTTATTGGATATAGAAGTGTAAATGTGATTTATGTTCTAAGTTAGAAAGCATGATAGTGTAATCTTTAAATTTTAGTATGATATGCCCTAAATGAGTAATTTTTTAGTAGATTTGATTATCTTAGGATCATGTTAGTGTAAATTAGGATTTAAATATGATTTCATTATGATAGAAGATGTGTTTCATAACTTAGGATCATGTTAGTTTTATTTCACTAGCTTAAGTTACATTCATAGGAAGAATGTTAGTATATAGTTGTTAAACTTATATTTGATTTATGCTTTCAAGTTGATGATTTACTTATTGTCAAAATTTATTCAATTGTTAAGATACAAGGAGCATAAATCACCAAAAATGTAAACTAATGAAATATAGAAATTCATGGACAACTAAGATGAATGAATGATTTTGACTTAATAAGGGCTATAATTAGTAGGACAATATAAGAAATGATTTATCATTTCCTTGGCCCAAAGTAGGAAAATAATGAACATCCATGGATGACATCGTGCATATCCATGGAAATTAATTAAAATCAATTAGAGAAGGGACTTAAGGTAAAGAGCTCATACGAACCTTGTCAAAGGTTGAGCTAGTATCACTCTAGTGGACTCTGAACATTGTCGTTATAGGGGGTATACAAGAGCCAAGTGCTTTTCCCTCACCTCCCATTGACGTAAGAGAGGTCTAAACACCTCCTTACATGAGGGTTGTATTAACCACTTTTTGAGCAGACTTTAACTGGTAAGTACTGGTCATCCTGAAATAAGGAGGAGTTGTCTAGTGATAGGAAGAAATAAATTATCTTCAACCAAGTAAGACACTAACTGGTTGAATAATAATAATAAGAGCATAAAAGGTTAGTAAATTATCTAACCTTAATAAAAACAGTAATTAAGATCAGGACGATCAAACAAGATCCATTAGATCTTGGATGATCAAGAACAATAAGAATAAGAACACTATATTGTACTTAGTATGTATGTTTAGTAGTATACTTGTTATAGTTCATTAGATTAGATAATCCAAACCCTTAATCAAAGGTGATTCAAGGAAGAAAACCAAGATCATCCTCCATAGGGATGATCCAAGAACTAAACTTAGATCAAAGAAGAACTAGATGATAGAAGATCTAGGACCTTGATCTTTATCAACATGTGTAGATTGTCAATCAAAGGATCTATGAAAGATCAAGATCAAGGAGATGAACATACAAAGACTTAGATATAGAAAAATACTTAGATATGAATGATCTAAAGATCATTCTAAACATCAGATCTTGTGATCAATAGGATTGTTCATAATTTATATATTGACAATATGTATGGATGTACAGATTACATACATCAGTCAGGATCATGGAAGATTGGGGAAAAGAGATCAATCCTTAAAGGTAGGAGGATTTGATGAATGCATTTACATGAGATATTCATGATTTTACTCATGATCTTATGTTGACAAGAGTAATGATAATACTTGTAGTAAATCTCTTGAAAACCTTATGATCCAACCAAACACCTATAAGATGGTTAAGGACTAAACTATAAGTGAATAGGGAACTAGAAAATATTTCAGCCCTAAGTAAACAGACATATGGTCTGATATATATGAAATCTATTTTACATACAAGCTTGGAGGCTTGTGAGTTTGTTTTAATAGGCATGAGCTTAGGGGATGATATAGCTATAGGAGTTATGAGGGTTTGGCCACCCGCTCCTTGAAATTTGATGATATGATGATACCTTGCCCAATGAGAGGCTAAAAGTCGGGTGGTGGCAATTATGGGAAGGCCACCACTGTGAAAGTCTTGCCCCCCCATACGGGCAGTGACATAATATTTTCCACCGTGGTATCAATCGTGAACAGGGCAGTTATCCGAGCGCGCTAGTACGGATCGACCGCAAAGATAAAGCAACCTTTCTGATTATTTTGCACTATGATGCATATGGAAATAGGCATAGTGAAATGCCTTATGTTATAGCATTATCAAATGCTAGGTAATTGTATATTACCAATGTTTCCCAAGAAGAGAAATTCCCAGTATGAGATTAGCTGTAATACTAAATTCTCAAAATGAAGAGTATTGATCAGCTTAGTTGGGAGTGATATTTGACTATTTTCACGAATTTAACTGGTTTACCCATGAAGGGTATGTATGTATATAGATATACATAACTTACAAAGTACAGAATATGTTTAAAGATAATGACATTATGAAGTATTGGAATTACATTGTCAATTATTATGTTTCTTGAATCCCCTACCAAGCATTGCTTGCTGAGATATTGTACTTGTTGCAATATCTCAGATCCAGGGAAGGAGAGTTAGGAGCTGAAGACTATAGAAGACTTGAAGAGAATAATCTTCAAGGTATACCCTTGAAGACATGTATTTTTCTTTGTTGAGAGTTTTATTGTATGGTGAGCTTGAGTTTTGGATTATGTTGTACTAGATTTGGTTGTACTGTGAACCACTGGATGGATCCTGGAGTTTTAATAAAAGTATATTCCTTCAATGGAATTTTATTTTGTACACAAATTGTACTTATGTTATGTATGAAGTGGTGACTTGGGTTTTCAAAACAAGTTCTAAAGAAAAGAATTTTCGCTGCTTTGTTTTGCGAAAAAATTTTACACTCTTAAGGGCCCTGCCTTTCAAAATACTTTACAAATCATGTTTTCAAAAACCCGGGTCGTCACACTTTTCCCAACTCTTTTGATTATCTATGCATCCTTGTGGGAGTGGACTATGTCTCCAATTGGGTGGAAGCTATACCATGCAAAACCAATGACCATAGAGTGGTGGTCAAGTTCTTATAGTAAAATATGTTTGTGCACTTTAGTACTTCAAGTGCCATAATTAGTGATGGGGGTAAACACTTTTGTAATAGAGTATTTGAGAACTTAATGAACAAATACCCATAGAATTGTTACCCCTTATCATCCTGAAACTAGTAGATAGGTAGAAGTGTCAAATAGGGAGATAAAGTAAATGTTAGAAAAGACAATCAATCCAAATAGGAAAGGCTCATCTTTAAGACTTAATGATGCTTTATGGGCCTATTATACTCCATACAAATCCTCTACAGGTATGTCATCCTACCACTTAGTTTATGGGAAGGCCTTCCACCTCCCAGTATAACTTAATCATAGAGCATATTAGTCTATTAAGAAGCTTAGTCTTGACTTAGATATTGCTGGAACTATTGAAAAAATCCATCTCAGCAAGTTGAATGAACTAAGGAAAGATGCATATGAGTTAGCCAAGCTATACAAAGACCGCATGAAAAGCCACCATGATAAAAATATTCTATGCAATTCCTTTGCCCTAAGATAGAAGGTCCTCTTTATAATTCCGTATTGCATGTAATCCCTAGAGAACTTTGATCCCGATGGACTGGACCTTGTAATGCCTGAGCAATTTACACTATTTTTAACGAAAATTGAACATTCTATAGGAAATAAATTGAGTTAAATGTTTCACTTTATTTAAAATAGTAAACGAAGTAATTTGTAAGTGAACTTAGTACCATTAGATTCTACTCGAAAAATAGAATCCAACGCCTCAAAAATCACCCAAAACGGAGTTCGTATGAAGAAGTTACAGCCATTTAAAGATAGGGGTATTTCTGAAAATTAAACAGAAAAATGGAAAAACGAAAAAGGAGGAAAAACGTAGGGGGCCGTTTTGATAATGGCACCCCCTGTCGTCTTCAACCTCTAGACCCCTCCAGAAACTAGTTTTTCCCAATTTTTCTAGAATACACCAGGGAAAATGACGGCACCGCCATTGAGGGGCACCGCCTTTCACTCCTCTATAAAAACCCCATCTCTCCCCTCTTCAAATCGCGTTTTTCCAGTCGTTTGAGACTGGGGTTTCCTGCGACAATCGGAAACCCATCTTTCTGCATTTTTTGACAACGGCCAGGCCAGCCATTTCCATTTTTCTCCATGCCCTTTCTCCTTTCCGGTCTGGCAATAGGGTTTTCCCCCTTTCTTCAAGTTTTTCGGTGAGTAGGAGGTTTGGAATGAAACGGGGTTCCACCACTGGTGATGGGCGTCCCTAGGCGACCCAGGTAAGCCGATTTTCTCCACTCCCTCTCCGTTTTGCTTTCCCCAGGCCAGATCCACACCGGATCTGGTACTTCCCCAGCCATTTCCAGCCAGGTTCCTGGTCGGAAAACACTCCAAGCCGGCTTGGGCTGGCCTTGCACGAACCAGGCGTCCCAAGGACACCAAGCACCACGTGCACCTGGGACTGGGTCCCTGGGACGGGTTCCAGGTGTATGATAGTGCGTACACTGTCCCAAGTGCGGCCTTCGGGTGCGCAGGCGACATGGGGCACGGGTCCTGGCTCAACCAGGATGCACAGGGTGCCCTGGGAGCTGAGACGCGCCATGTTACAAGGTGCATCTGTGCGATGATATGCGTCATAGCACGTCACTTGAGCAGGCATGTGCGCATGCAAAACGCGGTTCCTGGCACGGCCTTTGGGCGCGCACGCACGTAAGGTGGTCACAGTTCAACCAGGATACACGGGTGTCCTGGGAACTGGGGCACACGGACCTAATGAGACTTTAAAGTTAGGATTAGAGGATAAATTACAGAGTCTAACTATTGGAAAGTAGATCCACACCATAGGATCTAGCCTGACGAATGAATTAGGCACGGACCTTGGAATCAATAGGCAGAGCTAGCAATCTAACATCTAAATAGAGTGAAACTAATGAGGACTCCTTGTATCGATTCATACCCAGGAGTTTATAAATGAGACCTAGGGACAGGTTAAAGTAATAAAGGACGTGACTCTAGGAGACTTTGCGGTAGGTGCTCTATCGCTACTAGACTTTTTAAAAGAGCCATGATTATTTTAAGAATGCATGTTTAGCATGACTTAATTCAGAGTACATATGATAAATGGTTTATGCATAGATATGTTTTGCAAATAATTGCATATACATTATGCATAGATATGTTTTGCAAACAATTGCATACATTGTATGATTTGTGAGCATTGAATTTTTGAAAGATTACATGTCCTTGAGGGTTACCAAAAGATGCTGGAGTGCCCAAAAGACGCTGGGTAGCAGTTGTGAGGGCCAGGCAGTTGTGAGGGACCCAAAGAGGACAGGTTTTGAAAAAGAGATTTTTGCTTGTTTGATCTGATATGATTTGGGCTGATAAGCTCGTGGGCGCTATGTTGAGAGGTTTGGGTTGGCGTCCAGCCTCTACCACTATTAGGTGGATGGGTGCCACGCCCAAAAAGGGCAACGTCCCTATGTCGACTGCATGTGGTATAGGGGGCTACCACTGGTGTCACGGCACTGGGTTGACGTGTCATATGCCCCGTGGAGGCTATGACCGAGTGTCCTTAGGTACCCGGGGACCACATGGCAGCGAGGTCATGGGCATAGTTGGACCCTATGGTTTGAGAATTTATTTGCATTGCATATGGCATGACATGAGGTTGGTCGACCATACCATATATCCATGAGTTGGATTCAGTGGAGCATCTTATGCATATCATTATGTTTATGATATATGATACTTTTGACTTGGATTATGCTATTCTTTAAGTTGTCAGTATTCCGGTTTGATAGTGGTTTTTAATATCGATCTTGAACATGATTGTTCGAACATGCACATGTTTTAAGAGTATATGATTTTAAACATAGCATGCATTGCAAAATTAGTAGTGATAGACTCCTACTGAGTATAGTATATACTCACCCTATCCTTAACATTTTTCAGGATAGTTCCACTTACAAATAGAAGACGCCTCAGGAGATATTAATGCTATGAGCAAGTGCATAAACAAAGGAGACAACTATGCATGTGAGTAAACTCTCTACCCTTTGGACATGTATTTATTTACAGTTGGGCTGTGTGTTGTGATTGGATAAACCTGGGGAAAAACATTTAGGATTTCTAAAGTTTTTCAAAAACTACTTTGATTGTTGTGAAAGAAAATGACACTCGGGGTTTTCAAAATGAGTTTAAAACTAAAGATTTTCTGCTGCATTGCATGATTTTTATAAAATGGTTTTCAAATAGGGATGCATCCCGCCTTAGCAATTTAGATATTGCATTTAAAAATGCATGGAAAACCTAGGTCGTCACAACCCTACACAGTGTGTAATGTTTATCCTTATGGGGCCATTGAGATAGAAAAGGATGGAGAGATTTCATAAGTCAATGGGCAAAGGTTGAAACCCTATGTAGAGTTGGTAAACCCTAAAGTAGGAGAAATTTTTCTAGAGAAACATGTTTAGTAGGACCCACCTTTGCTTGTCCCATGACAACTGCATCCATCTGGCATTCATCACTATCATTATTCATTGTGTAGTATTGTATGTGATGCTAAAGACGTAAACTTAGAGCTTATTGGGGGATAAACCATGGGTTTTCCTTAGAATCTCATTGTTCTACATTATCCATTTATCATATAGGTATCTATGTTTCAAACATTGGGGACTATGTTTAGTTAAAGTTGGGGGGTGTAGATATGCATGAGATTCTCTAAGGTTTTTATTTGAAAAAACTAAAAAAAATAAAGTAGTTTTTCTAAGTTCTTCGAAGTTTTATGGTCATAGTTCCTTTACTATGATGAGGATTAGATTTTTCGAAGCCTAGTATTTCTCCTATGTTAACTTCTTAATAGAAATGGATATGGTTAATTCTACATTTTATTCATGTCCTGAAGAATTTTATGAAAATTAAATCACAAAATACACTTACAAACATTACATAGTCTAGACTAATAAATAGTTATGACTTAGAGGCCCTATGGAAAATCGATGGAGATCTATATACTCAAGTGATTATTAGAGCCTATCATCTTCTAAGGGTTATATGTAATTCCATAATTTCTTCAACAGATATTACTTTAAAAGATCCCAATGTCTTTGTTTTGGTCAATTGCCAAGAACTAAAAGGAGTACTAACTTTGTTTCCTAAATATTTATTAAATATGATAGGTCTTAAGAAACCTCAAAAATGATATAGGCCATCCTTGTTTTAGCCCAAAGACATAAAGCCTACCCAGTAATGTATACCAGTAGTTAGGCCTTTTGAGCCTCATGGTAAGCCTTTTTTTTTTTCTTTTTAAAACCCATCTACTTTATCCAAAACCCATAGTTAAGTATCCATTACCTATCTTTCAAAATGAGTAGAGATGGTAGAAAAAGGACAAAACTCGAAGAAGTGAAAATATCAAAGTTTGAAAAAGAAAAGGCATTTTTCAAAGAAATACAAAGAAGAATTACTAGGAAAAGAAAAGAAAAAGGTATGAAGAGAAAGGAAAAACAAAGAAGATATTCACTTCAATATAATCAAAAGTGAAGTTGTCCAATATTCATAGAAGACCTATACTCAGATTTGAAACTATGAATCCTTTTTACCATTTCCATCAGAACCATTCCTAAACCTATGTTCATCCTACTAATCTTAAGGTGGAAGACAACCTTAATGAGGACATACATATAAAGGAATTAAGGTAAAATATCTCTACTAGTCTTCGTTATGGCATCTGTTCTTAAGGATCATAATTCATTTGTCTTATTAGTGTTTATAAAATTAAGTGAACCATTATATCTTTGGGTTCTGTCATATAAAGAGAGAATTTTGTTGGACCCCCCTTTCTCTGTTTGCTTTATTTTGAGTGTATACTATAAGAATTTGTGGTCAAAACATCTTTCCAATGGAGTATAAGCATATCTATTGAGAAGACCTAACTTCTGTAACCTATATACACACATTCACTCCAAGATGAAACTATAATAAAATGGCTTTGGTATGTGGATAACAGGTGGAATTTTTATTCATTTTTATTAAGTTCTTAAAGTCAAAATACTGCTAGTGGATGAGAATTCTCTAATATAAAATAAAGGACTTAGCCTTATGGAATTTTATGGGTATATTCACTACAAATTGTAACGAGGCTTAACTCGTCCACTAGGGGTAACCTAAGAGTTTAAGGGCTTGTTGCATATGCTAGATGCAATTATGAGTACCTACAAAAATAGCGACCATTTTTGTTTTCATGATTTTTCACATGTTTTACTTTAGACTAGGAAAATGTTAGTTTGGGGGTGTGATAAGTGTTCATTTTTTTTAATAAAGAGTACCGAATTAATAGTCCATGTGTCATAAATTATAGGCATTATCCAACGACTTTTTTTTAAAATTCATAACACATATTTCTGACCTAATAATTTGAAAGTTTGATATTTAATAGGTTCATAAGCTAATCTAGAGTAAGCATATGAATTTTCATAATTTTTTAGGATTTAATTAGGATTTTTCATCTTTTGTAGGTGTTAAGAAGATGATCCAATAGTTGTTGAGATCAACTAAGATAAGAATTGAAGATCAAGATCAAAAGAGGGCCAAAGACCTAAATTTCATAATTCCAAAGCTCAATTAAGGTTCAAGATCATCTTAAGGCAAGCTAGAATACTATGGGAAGAATCAAAGGTGGCTAAATGGGCCCACACAAAAAGCCATGCAATTCCATCGTCATTGCATGAGAATTGGAGCCATATACAAAGTTTCCTAGTCTAACAAGGAAACCTAAGGAAGCCAAACCATTCAAGCCTTGAGGCTAAGGGACTTAGCCACTCAAGCCATCAAAGTGAGCCACCAAGCCACATGAGAGTCATGCCACATGTTGCCACACAATTGGAGGATATTTAGAAGCAATTATCCTATGCCAAATAGTGAATTTCAAGGGATAATTACAAAGGAATTTGGGTGATAATCAACATGGTAAGATATGCATTCATAGGCAGACTAATCAAGAAAGAAACCAAATTTAATTTCCTTATTAGTTGTCTCTTTTTTCCCCCTCTTTTCTCTCTCTTTCTTATCCATCACATCACACATTTAGAAAGGGAAGAGTTCCATGCCACCTTCCTTGAAAGGTGATGCCTCCCCTTCTAATTCCACCCACTCCACCTACTCCACTTTCTAATTCCATTCCCCACTCAGTTACCTCACCTTCGTACCTCTTTTCTCCATCTTTCTTACCTTTTTCCACTTTCTTTCCATCTCATCATGTGATCTACCTGAAAGAAAGGAATAATATGCCTCATGCTAGGTTGGAATTCTGAACCACGCCCCTTTCCTTTGCTCATATTTAGAAAGTCCAACTCACTTCCCTGACCTAACCTTCAAATCTTCTATCCCCATTCAACTGCCTAACTTTCCTACCTTGAGTATTAGTTATAATTCTCCTTTTTCTTCCTAAGATAGGATCTTATTGAATTGGAAAGAAAAAACTCTATATAACCCCATGGAATTTCATGCCCAATCCATATAGAGAACTCTTGTGATTTTTAAGTTAAATTTGCAAGTGTACAAATCAGTTGTAGTGTTCTCCTACGAGGAGGTTGATCCCATGAGGAATATAATGATTGTGATACGAGTGGTCCCTACTTTAAATGATCTAACCTAGTTAAATTAAGGAGATCTTTTAATCTAAACTAAGAATAGAAATTAACACATGGAAACAGAAATTATGCAAAAACTAGAAACATGCTAAAATTTAAAACTATCCAAAAATACACTTTCCTAAATGAAACTTTCTAAATTTATAACTTTCCTAAATTAAGGACTTTCTTAAATTGAAACTTTCCAAAAATGTAATTCTTAACCACTTTCCTAAATCAACTTCCCTAAGCATAAAATTTAACAAATATCTTAAGGAAACATGCATTAATCAACTACCTTCCTTGTCATGTAAATTCTAAAAAAAGCAATTAAATTCACGGGAATGAAAACTTTAACAACTAACAACAAATCAACGATATATCTCAAACTAATTAAGATCAAACAATCAACCACTAACTATGCTACTTTTCCCAGCATGAATGAAAACAACTAACTTGGATTTCAATCCTCTAAATCATTCAAAGCCATGCACACCACTTATGGGTAGCACACATAGTTTCAACATGAGTTGAGAATTGTTTCCTATGCTTGATTGAATGAGTAATGAAACTAATGAACTATGAAAGGACAATCAAGTTGACAATATCATTCAAGCATCAATGCTTAAGGCCTTCAAAACCATGTGTCTCACTTTTGGATTGGACACATGATTCCATAGGTTCTTAGGTTGGATAGTTCAAACAAAAATCTTATGTTAGCCATCAAACCATGGAAGTTTCACATAAACAAATGAACCTTGCTACCATCCATCAATCAAGACAATCATTCACAATCAATTGTTATTGAATTGTAAACAAGACATCAATGATGGGGTGAGTTAATCTTGATTAGTACTTTATTGCATCAGCTTTGTAAATTAATTCTCAATAATCTCTCTTACTCTAACCAGCCTTAAAAATTAAAGGGAAAATTCCAACAAAGATCAACAAGAGTTGAAGGAGTTCAAGGAAAAAGACTTTGGTCTAATAGCTAAGTCTTTTAGTTGTCACTGCCAAAGAGTTACAGCTCTTAAATCAATAGATTATGAAACTAAACTCAAGGCTAGCAAGCAAGGAAACTAAAGATATCAACTACCAACTAAGCATGGAATCAAAGGTAAACAAGGAAAAATGGACAAGCTAAGAGAAGAAAGATCGAAGGTATTCAACCAACCTTTCAAAGAAGACTATAATTTAAGTCTTAGGCATGGAACACTTGGATGAATAGCAGCCCAACTTGGATAGAGTAGAAACCACCCAAAGGAGAAGAAAATTTCAAAGTAAAAGATGATGAATGTGAGGGAAAGAAAAGGATGTCCTCCTCCACTTGAAGGCGATGTCTTTTTCCTTTGAGTGAAAGAGTCATTCAACTAAAGTTTTTGTGTGGGTTTTATAAATTGTTTCCTATATTTTCTATGGTGACCTAACAATATGGTGTGGTGTAGATGAAAAACAAGTAATTCAGATGGCTAGGATGGTGAGTAGGCTAGGGTTTTTAAAGAGGAAACAAGATGAGTTAAGTGTTTGCCCTTTGGTTGCATGTAGGTGGGGAGACACCATTTTCTTAAGAGGAGGTATCTTCCCCCTTCAAAAATCATTGAACATGCTTCAATTATGGTAATTGGGTGGATGGGATAAGGTAAGAAAGAGAAAGGAAAGTGGGAGGAAAGAGATGGGTAGGAAAAGGATAGGAAAGTGAGGAAAGATGGAAAAGATTGGTTAGCTAAGTGATGTCTTAAGTAGTTGGTATTGGTTGGTTGGGATGGGAGTTGAGGATGGTGGAGGTTAGAATGGTAAGATTCTTGAATGAAAAGTGAAATTCGTGGTGATATTTGTTGGTGAGGTGGAAAATGAGAAAAAAGTGGAAAAATAATGGAAAAACATGAAAAAAGAAGGGTCTCATCCTATTGTTCCACATGCTATCTTATCTTAATGAATTTTAAATTAATTCTCTTCAAAATATCCCCACAAATCGTAAGGATAATCCCTTGGATTCTCTTTTAATCATGACCTTCCATTTAGCTTAACTTATGTGGCTTTGATGGCTAATTTTGAGGGCTTCATTAGCTAGGCTTCATGTTTGGCTTAGATAGCACTCTTGGCTTAGCTTGGCTCATATCCTTGGCTTTAGTAACTAGCTTAACTCCTTAACTTGTCATCTTGTTCATGGTTTGAATAGGGCTAAGTGGCTTAGGTGTAACCCATAAAGGTGGTAGATTTGCATGGCTTGTGCATGGGCTCATTTTGGCCACCTTTGGCTCATTTAATTGTATTTGTTATTTGCTACTGACTTGACCTTGATTCCATGTTTTTATCTTTATCTTCTAATTTCATTTTGATCGATCTTGATCGTTGGATCACCATCTCACTTCCTAAAAAAGTGAAAAGCTCTAATTAAATCTTAGAAAAATATGATTAATCACATACTTAACTTAGATTAACATCTTGGCATACAAAATATAAAATTTTTGGGTCATTAAGTAAAAAATGCATGTGTTACGAATTTTGGTCAAAAGTCCTAATTTACCCCTATAAGTTGTAACACATGAGTAACTAATTGGGTGGTTTTTATGAAAAATTAGACACTTATTAAGAACATCTTCACTACCATTCCTTATCTTTCACAACTTATTAATTGCTCTATTTCTTTGATTCTTGCACTTTAAGTTTAGGTTAGTACCTTGCTTTCATTGCTTGTTTATTGCTTTCTTTGTTGTTTAGGTTTCACACACATAGTTTTTATTTGTTTCCTCTTTCTTTGTTTCCATTTCTATTATTTTTCTTAATAAATTATTTAAGATCAAAGTTATCTTTTCTTACAGAGATAGCTGCTTTGAATCTCTTTGTTTCCCCTTCATCTTTTCCTTGTTTCTCACATAGAATTAGGCTTAGTTCTTGTTGCTTTCTTTTCCTTCTTCATGCTCTTACTATCTTAATTTCTCTTTTGGGTTTCACATGCATGATATTATAGATTATATTTGGATGATTGGAGTATGTTTACTCTTTGATTTGAAGTTAAAATCTTACTTAAGAAGAGTGCACAATATGTAGCCTTGTTCTCTATGTACATGTACACTCCTTTTTGATGTAATTTAAAGTCAATGAATAAACATTTTTTATGAGCATTGTTGATAACTAATTGCAGAAGTAAAGTATTCCAATTCTTGAGTGTTATATTCCTTGAAAATTTCTTGCTAATTTGCTTTCTATGCCTTACTTGATTTGAGTTTCATATACACCATGTTGCCAAAATTTTATCTCATGTTTCATGTGCAAAGTTCAGCAATCCATACACTTTGTTTGCTTGAAATCTTAGGAACCCATTTAGCTTTTTGGTTAGTTTAGTGAATTCTTTATTTAGTTTTCATGTTAGTTAGCTTTTAATTCATAATTTCTAGTGATTTTTCACTCCATGAACCATGTGCATACTTTCATGGTCACGTGCATCGTGATTGAAGTTCATGTCTAAATTGTTGGTTGATTGTTTGCTCATTTTATGGTTAGATTTTAGTAGTTACTTATTTTGCATCTTAGTTTAGTTTAGAAATATTCTAATTTAATTTTAGAAAGTTTTAGGTTTAGGAAAGTTTCAATTTTTAGCAAGTTTCCTTAAGTAAAGTTTCCTAGATTTATTCATTCTTGTTTTACATTAGTTTCTTTTATTGAATGCATGTTAGTTAGGAAATTTTCTAATTCCATTGAATATCTTTATTTTTAGAAAGTTTCCTTAGTTTTAGTTTATATTTTAATGCATATTTCTAATTCCATGTTATTTAAATTCCTAGTTTAATAAAAACCCTCTTTCTTTGGCTAAGATAATAAACTTAAATAAGATCCAATCAATTGAAAATTCAATGAAATTTCTTGTGGGATTGACCTCTCTTGTGTATTAATTACTACATTAATTGACGCATTTATGAGTAATTTCAAATATACACCATAAAGCTTATAGAGAAAAGGGGTTAAACAAAATTGTCACACTATGTGATCGAATTCAATAGGACTGATGGTTCACATAATTTCTTTTAAGAATAGATGATAGAAAGGAATATGATCCCTATGAATAGATGCCATTATGAAGACTAGTAGGGTAGTTCACTTTGATTGCTTCCTATATATATATATATATATATATCTTCTTTAAGGTTATCTTCCACCTTAAGATCAATTGGTCTTTAGATAGGTAGGCTTGTGATAAGTTCTGAAAAGAAGGGTACAAGGATTTAACGTTTCAAATTTGAGTAAAGGTCTTCTACAAATGTTGGACAACCTTTTATTTTGGATGTACTAAAATGAATATCTTTTCTATTTTTCCTCTCTCCACATTTTTCTTTTCTTTTTGTTAAAACCCTTTCGATTTTCTTTTGATTTTGTATTTCTTTGAAGGAAATGCTTTTCTATGTAAACACTTTGATATTTTTTACTTCTTCATTTTTTGTCCTTTTTAAAAATTTTCTACTATCTCTACTCATTTTGAAAAATAGGTAATGGATATTTTAATTTGGTTTTTAAGTCAAGGCAAATGGGGTCTTGAAAAGAAAAAGGCTTACTAAGAGGCACAAGGGTCCAACTAGTGGTATACATTATTGAGTAGGTTTTATGTCTTTGGGCTAAAATAAGGATGGCCTATATCATTTCATAGGTCTCTTAAAATCCTATCAAATTCAATAAATGTTGAGGAAAGAAAGTTAGTACTTCAGTTGTTTCTTGGCAATTGACCAAAACAGAAATACTAGGATCTCTTAAAATTGATGTTCACTAAACAAAATATGGAAATATATATATATATATATATATATATATCCCTTAGAAAAATGGTAGCCTTTAACACTCACTTGGTTAGACACCTCCATTGATTTTCCTCAATGTCTCTAAGTCATAATTATTTATTAGTCTAGACTATGTATTGTGTGTAAGTGTGTTCCAAGATTTAACTTTCATAAAACACTTCATGACATGAATAAAATGCATAATTAACCATATTATTTGTTTTAATAAGTTAAAGTAGGGGAAATACTAAGATTTTGAAAATCCAATTCTAGTCATAGCAAAGGAACTTTGACCTTAAAACCTTTGGAAACAAGGAAAAGATTTTGTTTTTATTTTTAATTTTTGAAAAAGAAGAAGAAAACTCCAAAATCATATGCAAATATACTAATTTGCACATGAGTGAGATCAATCCCATGAGGAATCTCATGGAATTTTACATTGATTGGATCTTATTTAAGTTCCTTATCTTAGCCAAAGAAAGAGGGTTTTGATTAAACAAGAAATTTAAAGAACATGGAATGGGAAACATGCATAAAATTAGAAAGATGAACTAAAGGAAACTTTCTAAAATTAAAGATTTTCAATAGAATTAGAAACTTTCCTAACTAGTACACACTCAATTAAATAAATTAATGACAAACTAGAATGAATGAATCTAGAAAACTTGCTGAAAATGAAACTTTCAAAGCTAACACTTTCCTAATCCTAAGACTTTCTAAAACCAAATTAAGAAACTTTCTAAAGCTAAACTAATATGCAACTAACTAAAGAAGTAATGGTAAACTATCATGAAACAAAGGAATAATAAACTACTTAAAGGGAAATCACCTAATCACCTTGTGCATGACCCATGGACTCGTACACATGGTTCATGGAGTAGAAATATGGCTAAAATGAATGAACTAACAGCTTGTTGATTTGGGATCTAACCAAAATAGTGACTAAAATATCTAAAAATCCAAATTGGATTCCTAAGGAATCAAGCAAATGAAGTGAATGGACTACTGAAAATTATGCATGAATCATGAAAGGTAAATTCTAGAAATATAGTGCTCATGAAACTTAATTCAAACAAGGTATGGACTGATATGGTGCTTGTGATTCAAGGCATGAAATATGATCATAAAACGAAAATTTTAATGAACTTTAGGCATGAAATAACCAAGAGCAACTTTGCATGAATTGTCAACTTTGGTATATGAATTGTGCTCATGTACATGGAGAACAAAGCTGAAAATTGTGCACTATTCTATTGCCTAGAACTTGATTCAAAGAAAATCTTAAACACACTCAAACAATCTTAAACTACTCTTAGATATCATGCATATGAAATCCAAAAAGAAATTAAGAGTATAAGATCATGAAGGCAGGAAAGAAATCAATAAGACTTAGTCTTATATCTGAGTGAGAAGCAAGGAAAAGATGAATTGGAAACAAAGAGATTCAAAGCTACTATCTTGGATGTCACTCCAAGAGGAAAGATAACTTTGATCTTGTAGAATTAAGTAAGAAAATTAAGAGAAGTGGAAACAAATGTTAAAGGAGATCAAATAGGACCTATGTGTAGTAAACTTAAACAACAAAGAAAACAATAAATAAGCAATCAAAAGTGAGGAACTAAAGTAAGGTATCAATTTGGAACTGAAATGCAAAAATCAAAGAAATAAATCAAGGAAAAGGTGTGGAAGATAAGGAAAGATAGCCAAGATGTTAAAGTCCCAATCTCTAAGAAGATTTCCAAGTAGATGTGCTTGATTTCAATGAGTTAGAAGCAACCCCTCTACTTGAATTAGGCATGGAATTCCATGTGATATTTATAGAGTTTTTATTTCTAATTTGATAAGATCATCTCCTAAAAAGAAAAAGGAGAATTAGAACTAGAACCCTAGGTAGTAAATTTTTGTGGTTGAATGGAGATAGAAGATTAGAAAGTAAGGTGAGGTCACTAAGGTGGACTTTCTAAATATGAGCCAAGGGGAGGTGTAGAATTCTAGTCTAGGACGAGGTGTGGAATTCCTTTCCTTAAGGTGTATCACATGATGATATGGAAAGAGAGTGAATAAAAGTAACAAAGATGGATGAAAGAGGTAATAAGGTGAGGTAGTTGAGTTAGGAAAGAAATTTGAAAGTGAAGTTGGTGGAGTGGATAGATTTAGAAGTGGGGGAGGTACCACTTTTTGAGGAAGGTGGTGTGGAACTCCTCTAATAATGTAATGTGGTGGGTAGGAAAGAGAGAGAAAATAGGGATGAAAAGAGAGGAAAAAATAAGGAAACTAGACTTGGTTTTTCTCTTGATTGATCCACCTATGCATACATATCTTAGCATGTTGATTATCACCCAAATTCCTTTCTAATTATCTCTTGAAATTCTGTATTTAGCATATGATACTTACTTCTAAATGTCCTCCAATTGTGTGACTCTGTCTGGCATAGCTCTCATGTGGCTTGGCGGCTCACTTTGATCACTTAATGCTTGATAGCTTGAGTGGCTAAGTCCCTTGGCTATAAGTCTTGAATGGCTTAGCTTGCTTAGGTTTCATTGATAGACTAGGAAACTTCATGTATGGATCCAATTCTCATGCAAAAATGATGAAATTGAGTGGATTTTTGCATGAGCCCATTTTAGTCACCTTTTATCTTCCTATTGCCTTATGATGATCTTAACCCTTAATTTAGCTTTGAAATATTGAAATTCAAGTCTTTATCTCAACACCTACAAAAGAGTAAAAACCTAATTAAATTATATAAAACTATGATAATTAACATAATTACTTTGGATTAGCTTCTGGAGCTCCCAAATATCAAACTTTTGAATTATTAACTTAGAAATGCATGTGTTATGTAATTTCAAAAAAATCCTAGAATAATGCCTATAATTTATAACACATGGACTACTAATTGGGTACTTTTTATACAAAATCAAACACTTATCACGTTGGAAGCATTCACTGGCCCTGAATAATATGCAGTTTATGTGGAGCTTGATGGCCATGAAGCAGTGGGATGTGTTTGGCTAGAATAAGTATAACAATTCTTATACTGAGGTAGCTTGGATGACTTGCTAGCATGCCTAAAAGCATTTAACCTATTCAATTCACTATCTATCATACCAGCCAATCTTCTCATGCATTGGGTAGATCAGGACTATTCCCTGCCTCTGTCTCACATATATCCTCATAGCACAAGGGGCATGAAGTGAAATAGTATGATAGTGGCTTTCTATCCCTTGCTTCATGTACCATTTCTTTAGCTAGGTTAATATGATTGGCTTGATTACCTTTACCCTTGCCTTGAGGTCCATCGGGTCTTAAGAGTATAAGAGTACAAGAGTGTGAGATCTTGATTCTCAGGTTGAAGGCTAGGCCTACCCCGAAAAATGTTGCAGTAAACTCCAATTGTATACAATGAAAACATGCAGTTTGTATACAATGAAAAAGCTTTTTATAACCCTAAACCAAACAAGTTGAAATCATTTTATTATTCTTTATTCTCTTTGAGGGAGTGACTTTTAGGTTATTAATAACTTAAGTAGCTCCCCTTCTCTTTTAGACTTGTCCCACTACTTACTAGTTAAATCTTAATCGTAATCAACCACTTCACCCCACCTTAGTCATTTGTAGATGATTTGAGTCATGGAATGTATTAACATAGCTAGTAATTTAAATATCAACATCGATGAGTGTCCAAATTTGTATAAAAAGTACCCAATTAGTTGCGCATGTGTTATAACTTATAGTGTTAAATTAGGGTTTTTTGGCAAAAAAATATAAAACATGCATTTCTAACCTAATAAATCAAATATTTGATAATTTGTTGGTTGAGAGGATAATCTGGGGTAATTATGTGAATAATTCCATCTTTTATAGGAGGCAAGATACTAACCTAATGGCTGAGATCAATCAAGGTAAAAATTAAAGATCAATATCAAAAGATCAAGTCAAGGCCTAAATATCATCAATTCAAAGTGAGATCAAGGATCATGATCACCCTAAGGTAAGCAAAAGATGGAATTAGAGAAGTCAAAGGTGACTAAAGTGGGCCTATACACAAGCCATGCAAAGTCTTGCATGGGATTCACTCAAGTCACCTAAGCCATGAAGAAGATGACAAGCTAAGAAGCCTAACCAAGGTATCAGAGGCAAGGGGGTTGAGCCATCAAGCCAAGCCAAAAGAGCCCTAAAGCCAGCCATGAAGCTAAGCCAAATGAGATCTCAAAATAAGGTATCAAGAAACATGAGCCAAGCTACATGGAAGGCTACGATTGGAGGAGAATTTAAGGATATTATCCATGCCTAAATTGGGCTTTTTTAGAAAGATAATTAGAGGATATTAAAGTGAAAATCCAATTGGGTATCATAGTATGCATATGTGGTCCAATAGGAAAAGAGGCACTCTTCCTCTTTCCTTCCCATTCCTTCCCTTTTTCTTCTCTTTCCTAGCTTTTTCTATCCATATTTATCTCACTCTATGATTCCCATGCCAAAACCAAATTGACAGATGCCTCATCCTAAAAAAATGGTGCCTCCCACCATTGGTTGGTCCACATCCCCAACTCCACCTCATTCCTCTTCCTTACTCTCATCTTTCCACTTTTCCATCTCTTTCTTTTTCTTTCCCCAACCACCAAAGTATTACACATGAATTACTTTGGAGGGAAGGAGCTCCATGCCTAGATCCTACAAAGTAGGATCCTCCCATTCCTCCTTCATCTTAGTTATCAAAGGTGGCAAATCTCTTCATGCCACCTATACCACCTTCTCCCACTTCTTTATCTTTCTTTCCACCCCTACTTTCCTCCCTTTTCCTCTTCTATCTCACCTGTCTCCTGATTCTCTCTTTAAGGAATTTCATGAATGGAATATAGGTGGAGATGCCCCACCCTAAAATGTAGGCATCTCCCGCAAACTCTCCCACCATTTTCCCTCTTTAATAAACCCTAGACAACCACCCCATATTCTAATCCTAACTATCCACTCTTCTTCTCATCTCATCTCATCCCCACCCCACCTTTTACTTAAGTCACCTTATATATATATATGCCCTAAAGAAGTTCCACTCATAGAACTTTTGGATGAGAGGAATGTCTACTCCAAATGAGGAGGCATCCCTATCTTTCCCTACTTTAAGCCCTTCAACACATTCCTCCTTTGGAGCAGTATTCCTTTTAAGCTTTTCACTCCAATCCCTTGCTATTAGTTCTTCAGTTCAGTGCTTCAATACAAGGTTAGTTCCATTCCTTTAGTGTTTGCTAAGTTATTTTCTTTATTGCTTTGCCTAAGTCTTTAATTCATTGTTTATTTAGCTTGCTTATTCCTTAGTATTGTTCATGGTTTATCTTTGATTTCTACTTGGATCTCTCCTGAGTTACATGCATGCTAACATAGGGGTTTTATTTGGATTTCTTTGAAAGAGAAGGAAAGTTGTATTTGGTTGCAAGCATGATGAATGCACTCCATGAATGGTGTGCACCACACTTGTAATCCTTTATTTGGGCGAAGTGTAACCTATGATCAATGCTTGCTTTAATGAATGATGGGATGAGCTATGTTTACCTATTTTAGTTGCTTGAGTACATTCTTTTTCATATATTTTCATAGTTCATTCAATTGTTCAAGCATGCTAGATCTAGCAAAAGAATCACATGCACCATCATTAGCACCATGTGCACAACCCATGGGCTATGTTCATGGTTTTGAGGAAGTTTTGATGAGACTTCAATTCAATCCTTGATGCTATTGTTAGTGGCTCCTTTATTCATTGGATGAATCATACACCTTAATGCTTGGTTGCTTTATTTATATAGGTGATACTTAGGATTGTATATTTTTAGTTCCAATAAAACAATTGTGCATCTGTTTCATCCAAGGAACCGTGTGCATCACACTTGAGCCATGTGCATGGTTTTGAGAAGATTTTCTTACTCATTTTGATTGTTCCATTATAGCTAAAATTCCATTAGTCAGTTATTTACATTGTTTAGATAATTTTTAAATTTCATTTTAAAAAATTATTAATCTAGGAAAGTTTCTATATGAGTTAGATTGCTTTAGTTGATTTTCATATTTCATGTTTTAAATTTATGCTAAGTTTCCATTATTATTTTAGGTTAAAACCACGTTCTTTGGCTAGGATTCATAGTTTAAGTAAGGGTCCACTAATCATAGAAACTGTTCAATTCCTTGTGGGATCAACCTCCATCGTGTGCTTATACTATTAACCAGTTTGTATGCTTGCACATTAAGTAAAACATTGCAATGAGGTTTTGGGTTTGTTGTTGGGGAATCACAATGAAATTGTGTAAGTAGATCTTAACTTAGAATATTTACCTCTATCCTTGGTTTATAGTGCATTAGTTTAGGATTTTTCATAATTTTCTACATTTATTGCTATTTCCTCATATTGACCATATTTGTTTGATTTTTGTGTGAGGAAAATTGGCAAAGAAGTGGCAGTAATCCTGTGAGCCAAAGCATCATCAAATTAGATTATGACTTTATTACTTTATTAGATTAGGTTTTGAGTGAAATTTGTAGCGAGGCCCATTGTAATTTTCATTTTATTTAATTTTTAGATGGGTTGTAATAATATATCACAAGTGTGGGGTATGATTGTCCACACTTAATCATCATCGGAACCTCGACTTTAAGCAATTTTCACTCCATTTTGTTTTTTTAGTATAAGTGCATTTAGTATAATTTCATTTGAATGATAGTTTAACTCATATAGATTAGGATCATTCTGATAATTGTTGCATGTTATTTAGGGACATTGCATTAGTAAGCACCTACTTAACGAAGGTTAGCTTAAGCTCAACAAAAACCAAGTGATAGGATCTCTAGTTATTAGTGTCATGTTTGTTGAGGTGGCAGGCCCATTACTAAATAGCATATAAGTAGGCACTAGTTTGCTTTTGTTTTGCATTGTATGTTTAGTGCTTTGTAGTGGAATAGATCATAATGCTAGGAAGGGTCCCATAGGAATTCTCATGAGATAAGGACTAAATTTCATCACCTGATCCTTAACCCACCTAGGAAATCAATCAAATTCCTTGTATATGTAATAACCCCAATTTTTGTAAATTGATTGAGAAAAATCAATAAAGTTTGAATTTCAGATATTTTGGGCTGAAATATTAGGGTTATTTAAAATATAATTTATAAAAGTATAATCAAATAATAAGATATGTAAAATTAAAATTAAACTTAGCAAACCCTTCAAAATGACTATAAGCACGACAAATTTCGAATTCGGATGAGAAATCCTTAAGTTTTTCATTTTTTGGACAAAAGGGGTAAAATAGTAATTTTACCCAAAAATCAAAATATTCCAAAAATCAAAATATGAAACATCAAAATTTAGAATGTACTGAGAAATACGAATCCAACACCACTAAGTAGACTCAAATCTGAGATCATGGGAATAAAACCCAAAGTTTTATGCATAAAGGGCAAAATGGACTTTTTACACCATGTGGGGCCCACATGGGGACCACCACGTCCCCAACAACCAATTTGATCAGCAGCCCATGTGAAACATGGGTCAACAAAGATCAGCTAGTCATGGGGAAGAAAAGTTAGGCATGGGAGCATTGAAGACTTTCATGTCATTTTATATTAAAAAAATAACATATTATAATCATGGAAAAAGACCCAAAATGCCTATAAATACAACCCCAAAAATCTTCCAAAAATCCTCATAAAATCCCCACGAAATTATCTTCAATCTCTTTGAAAAATTAGATCTAGAATCCCTCTCCAAAACCCCAAAATTTCCAAGAGTTAGATCTCTTTCCAACTTGTTTTTCTTTTTAGATTAGAACAAGAGACCTAAATTCAATTAGGCATTCTGTTCTAGATCTAATTTGATCAATTCCACCGTCCAAAACATCCCAACACATCTATTCTAAAAAACTCCTAAAGAAATTTCAAGATCCAACGGTTCAAACAACGGTATTTGCAAGAAAGGTGGATTTTATGCTATATCTTCATCAACAAGGTATTTTTTTAAATTGGGCACATAAATGAGGTTTTCTCTCCAATAAAGTAAGTGGAAATCCTTTTAATATATTTTTAGTATTTTTTTATGTAATTTTTATTTTACTGTAATTAATTTTGGTAATAAAAAGGTAAAAATAAAGTAAACAATAGAACCCTTAATTCATGATGATGGAATGCTCAGATGAAAAATCTGACTCCACCAATCAATCCAGAATGGTCCAAAACCCCTAGGGTAGAAGTTTCAGAAAGATCTGAGCAGTTTGGGACCCTCAATTGAGAGAGATTAATTCTGGTGGGCCTAGATCAAATCTGGACCCTAGGAACGGCTGAAAACTTCAATTTAAGATTGTGGAGTCATATGAACTCCAAATTGAGATCAGAAAGAAGCTATGGAAAGCTTGTAATGTCTAGTTTCTAATGAATTCATAATATTTCTAAAATTTATTTCTGTATTTTTCTGTATTTTTCTGTATTTTGGAAATAAGTGTCCAATTTCTAAGATCTTCAAGATCTGAGGTGATCAGATCTTGGAAATTTATTTTAGCGATGATATAATAATGTAATAAAGTAATATCTATGGTTAATTTGGACAGATCTTGGATAAAATAAGGGATCTACCCTTTATGGTAGAAAAACCCAAAAAAAATACAAAGGGACCCACTTGATCAATGAGATCAAGTGTGATCAGATCCTTGGGATGGAAAGAATAAATGTTTATATGATGAAATCCAAGGAAATCATGGATGGATTATGATAAAAATAGATCAATGTGATCTTTTGATCTCAATAGAGAAAATTCTCTAAATATAACTAAAGTCCTTAATCAAAGGAAAAGATCTAAGATCAAATGGTTGGATCATAAGTAAAGGTTTCTAAAAATGTAAATATAATTAGTTTCATTTTATATTATTATGTTATAAAGCATGCTAGTATAACATTTAGAGTTTAGTATGATATGTGTTCATTCTTATCATAAGGTGCTAGATTTAATTTAAGTACCTTGCCTCATTTTCATTGAATGTTAAATTAGGTAGTTTTATGCTTTAAATTTATAATTCATTTATGATTGAATGTTAGTAGTAGATTTACTTGTTATGAGATAAAGAGCATAAAACATCAAAAATGTATTCTAATGAGAAAGTAGAGTTTCATGACACAAATAAGAATGAAGTACTTTGGACTTAATTAGTAAGGGCTATAGTTAGTAGGACAATATAAGGATTATCAAATCCTTAGCTCAAATTAGGAAAAGAATAATAAACCCCATGAATGACATTATAAATATTCATGGACTTAATTAAAATCCATTAGAAAGAGTACTTAGGGTAAACATGCTTATAGGAACCTTATGAAAGGTTGAGCTATGGTCATTCTAGTGAATGATGAACATAGTGGTTAAGGGGGTTATCTAATAGAGCCTCGCTCTTCCCCTACCTTCTGTTGACGTTTGTGAGGTCTAAACGCCTCCTTACATGAGGATTGAAGTAATCACTTTGTGTTCACCCATTCAACTAGTAAGCCTTAGCCAATTGGAAATAAGAGGAGCAGTCTAGATTTAGGCTTGAATAAGCTACCTTCAACCATGCACATTAACTGGTTGAATAATAATCATAAGAGCATAAAAGGTTAGTAAATTACCTAACCCTAATAAAAACAGTAAGTAAGATAAGGATGATCAAACAAGATCTATTAAATCTTGGATGATCAAGAACAATAAGAATAAGAATACTATATTATACTTAGTATGTATGTTTAGTAGTATACTTGTTATAGTTCATTAGATTAGATAATCCAAACCCTTGATCAAAGGTGATTCAAGGAAGAAAACCAAGATCATCCTCCATAGGGATGATCCAAGAACTGAACTTAGATCAAAGAAGAACTAGATGATAGAAGATCTAGGACCTTGATCTTTATCAACATGAGTAGATTGTCAATCAAAGGATCTATGAAAGATCAAGATCAAGGAGATGAACATACAAAGACTTAGAGATAGAAAAATACTTAGATATGAATGATCTAAAGAAACATCAGATCTAGTGATCAATAGGATTGTTCATAATTTATATATTGACAATATGTATGGATGTACAGATTACATACATTGGTCAAGATCATGGAAGATTGGGGAAAAGAGATCAATCCTTAAAGGTAGGAGGATTTGATTAATGCATTTACATGAGATATTCATGATTGTACTCATGATCTTACGTTGACAAGAGTAATGATAATACTTGTAGTAAATCTCTTGAAAACCTTATGATCCAACCAAACACCTATAAGATGGTTAAGGACTAAACTATAAGTGAATAGGGAACTAGAAAATATTTCAGCCCTAAGTAAACAGACGTATGGTCTGATATATATGAAATCTATTTTACATACAAGCTTGGAGGCTTGTGAGTTTGTTTTAATAGGCATGAGCCTAGGGGATGCTATTGCTAGAGGAGTTATGAGGGTTTGGCCACCCGCTCCTTGAAATTTGATGATATGATGATACCTTGCCCAATGAGAGGCTAAAAGTCGGGTGGTAACAATTATGGGAAGGCCACCACTGTGAAAGTCTTGCCCCCCCATACGGGCAGTGACATAATATTTTCTACCGTGGTATCAGTGGTGAACAGGGCAGTTATCCGAGCGCGCTAGTACGGATCAGACTGCAGCATAGCAACCTTTATGATTATTTTGCACTATGATGCATATGGGAACAGGCATAGTGAAATGCCTTATGTTATAGCATAATGAAATGCTAGGTAATTGTATATTACCAATGTTTCCCAAGAAGGGAAATTCCCAGTATGAGATTAGCTGTAATACTAAATTCTCAAAATGAAGAAAATTGATCAGCTTAGTTGGGAATGATATTTGACTATTTTCACGAATTTAACTGGTTTACCCATGAAGGGTATGTATGTATATAGATATACATAACTTACAAAGTAAAGAGTATGTTTGAGGATAATGAGATTATGAAGTATTAGAATTACATTGTCAATTATTATGTTTCTTGAATCCCCTACCAAGCATTGCTTGCTGAGATATTATACTTGTTGTAATATCTCAGATCCAGGGAAGGAGAGTTAGGAGCTGAAGACTATAGAAGACTTGAAGAGAATAATCTTCAAGGTATACCCTTGAAGACATGTATTTTTCTTTGTTGAGAGTTTTATTGTATGGTGGGCTTGAGTTTTGGATTATGTAATTTGGACAAGTATTGTACTAGATTTGGTCATCTTGTGAACCACTGGATGGATCCTGGAGTTTAATAAAAGTATATTCCTTTAATGGAATTTTATTTTGTACACAAATTGTACTTATGTTATGTATGAAGTGGTGACTTGGGTTTTCAAAACAAGTTCTAAAGAAAAGAATTTCCGCTGCTTAGTTTTACGAAATTTTTTTTTTACACTTTTAAGGGCCTTGCCTTTCAAAATACTTTACAAATCATGTTTTCAAAAACCCGGGTCGTCACAGTATATTGTGATCTCAACCCTTGAACTATTAAATTAAAATCAAGTTATGAGAGACGTAGGGTATTGAGCTTATAAGAACCTTTTAGAAGGAGGCGATCTACTGTTACTCTAGTGGCTTTTGAGCGTCGTGGTTATAGTGTGTGTTTTAAACTCCAAGTGATTTTCTATGCCTTTTGTTGATGTTGGTTGTTGTCTAAATACCTCCTAACATGAGAATTGTATAAACCACTTTAGACCATAACCTAACTAGTAAGCAATAGTCAAGTCTAGATAAAAGGAGGAGCTATCTAGATTTAGGTCTAAGACTACCATCCTATGCAATGACAAAAGATAATAAAAAACAGCTCAATCAGTAATATATTAGGATTAATTATGCATCATATAGAATTAGATTAGCATATAGTTAGGTTAGATGATTTACTTAGAGTTAGTTTAGTGTATATAAGGGCATCATTCTCAGGACTTAGAGCTAATACCTTTAGGCCCAAAGATTGAATGTAACCTTAGCCGGGGGTAAGACTCCAAGTTCTTATCCCCATGTCTAAACCACCAACAAAATTTGAACGCAAATCTATTAGACATTTTTATGCGCCATTCCGACTTTTACCTCATTATGTATTGCATTACCTCTAACAAATGCAAACCATTTTGAATTAAAACCAAGAGCCATGTAGTTACTCCCCACTTTTTATGGTCTAGAATGAGAGTGTCCATACTTGCATATCAAGGAATACCTTGATATTTGTGCCATATTTATGTTTTTAAAATTTTTGGACAATTTAATTAGGCTTAGGTTGTTTCCATTCTCACTCAAGGATAAAACCAAGTCATGGATAAATTCCTTGGAGGTAGGTTCGATCAACACATGAGACCAATTGTCTAGGATGCTTTTGAATAAATTCTTCTTTGTCCACAAGACTATTGCCCTTCGCAAGGTAATCATCAATTTCCAACAAAAGGATGATAAAAAGTAATATGAATGCTGGGAATGGTGGAATGAAATGTTGTAGAAAAGTCCTCATCATGGATTTGAGAAATGACAACAAGTTCAATACTTGTACGAGGCATTAATACCTCAAAATAGAGAAATGATTGATGTAGTAGGTGGAGGGGCCCTCATGCTAAAAGTTGAGAGCGAGGCCTAGGAGTTTTTCTAGACATTAGTAGATAATTTCCAACAATGGGATTATTCTAATTGAAGAGAAAGAAATAACCAACCCCCCCAAAAATGGAGGCATGTACAAAATAGGAGTGCATATAGACATATCTTACAGGCTCGACTATGTGATTGAAAGAAGGGACAAGTATGAAACCTTGCGTGGAAGAATGGATAAACTTGAAAACATGTTTCAAACCTTCATGGATACTCCTACATCCTCTAAGTCTCCATAGGAGGTATGTGTATTTTTCTAGCCCAACCCATTTGACCACAACCTATCCATCCAATAGAGTTTACAATGAATATCTTTTGGAATAGAAGAATGCACTGAATGCATTACCGCAAACCTAGCAATAACTCATACTCTGAGATCTATAATCTAGGATGGGCTAGGCATCCAAGTCTTTCATGGTCGAAGAATAACTACCAGGGAGGTCCATTTATGAACCCCCTGCACAAAACTTTCCTTGAACCTTAGTTCCCTTGAAGCCCCTCATTTTCATCCACCTCAACAACCATAAAAGCCATCAGTTGAGGACAATATATAGTTTCTCATGAAACAAAGTAAGGAAAATAAATGGGCCAACAACATCAATACTAAAGGCTTTGCCAACACAAAACTATAAATAAGAAAGTTATCTACTGCATTATAAGATATAGAAAAGGGATAGTTTCCTAGTCTACCTATGCTTATCCCTAAGGGCCAATTCAAGATAGGGCATATCTCAAACCCACAATTCTCATAACAACCCTTAGGAGTGCTCATCAGGTCAATAACAAGGTAGGGCAGCCTAAGGAGACTTTAAAGAAACATGAGGCAGTCAAAACATAGGAAAAAGAAAAGAGATAGGAATCTCTTGCTGAACTTGTAGTGGAGGTACCCTATGTGCCTAAAGTTACATTTTCTCAATTACTGAACAAAGCTAAGAAGGAACAAATTTCAATGAGCTAAAGGATGTTTTCAAGCATATACATATCAATATTCTATTGCTCAATGCCATCGAGGATGTTCCTGCCTACACGAAGTTCCTGAAAGAGCTCTATATAAGAAAGAGATAACTGAATTTACAAAAGAAAGCTTTCCTCATCGAGCAAGTGAGCTCTTTATTCCAACACTAGACCCTGCCTAAGTTAGAGACCCAGGGTTCCCCACAATTTCATGCATTATTGGAGACAATGTCATAGATAGGGCATTGGTTGACTAGGGGTAGTGTTAACCTATTGCCATATTTTGTCTATGAGCAACTTAAGTTTAGTAATCTCAAACCAACCAACAACACTTTACAATTGGCAAATAGATCAATAAGGACACCATGTCATAGACATTTTGATATAGGAAGACCATTTTTACTATCTGGTCGACTTTATTGTACTGGACACCTAGCCTGCATCTGAACTAGGAAGTCAAATCCTAGTTATACTTGGACGTCCATTCTTAGCAATGTCTAACACCATTATAAACTATAGGAATGGTGTGATCAAGCTGTCATTTGGCAACATAAAACTCAAACTCAATGTCTTTAATGCTGACCAACAACATTTAGACCTAGATGATTCTTATTAAGTCAATTGTCTAAATCAAGACACTGATCCACCATTATCCATCTCTGAACCACTGGGGGGGTGTCTAATGCACTTCAATTGATATTTGATTAAGACAAAACTATTGAGGAGGCAAATCATGGATACCTCCAAATGAGGACCTCTTGTGGAACCACTCCTTCGATTAGAATCTGTTTCCCTACCCTCCATAGAGCATTCTCAAATACTATTAAGACTATATGAAACCTTACTTGTCATTATAATATTTGATTTAGACCAAGAACACGAACAAAAATTGCTCCAGGTTGGCCTATAGCATTCATTAAGGGGATTACTCTAGCTATGTGTATGAATAGAATCCACTTGGGAGAGAATTCTAAATCATTTAGGAAAATTCAAAGAAGACTAATCCCCCACATGAAGGATGTGGTAAGAGATGAAGTCCTTAAGATTTTAGATGTTGAAGTGATATACCCCATCTATGATAACTTGGATCAACCTCCTTTAGGCTGTACCAATGAAATCCCATGGTACGATAATAAAAATGAGGACAATGAGTTAGTGCCCACTCACATGACCATTGGGTGGAGAGTTTGTGTTGATTATCAGAAGTTGAACATGGTCTCAAGGAAAGACCACTTTCATTCCTCTTCGCTTTATTGACCAAATGCTTGAGAGATCAGCCGGTCATAGTTATTAATGTTTTCTACATAGTTATTCTGACTAACAATAGATTCTTATAGCTTGAAGATCAGAAGAAGACCACCTTCACCCACCCTTTTAGAACCTTTGCTTACCAATATATGCCTTTCGAACTTTGCAATGCTCCAGCTACTTTCCAAAGGTGCATGTTGAGCATATTTTTTGACATGCTAGAAAGGTTTTTAGAGGTGTTCATGGATGACTTCTCAACTTTTGGTTCCAATTTTAATGAGTGCTTGCACCATTTGAAGTTAGTTCTTGCAAAATGTTAGGAGAACAATTTAGTATTGAATTAGGAAAAATGTCATTTTATGGTGCAGAATGGCATTATTCTAAGCCACATAGTATGACATAATGGTATAAAGGTAGATAAGGCCAAGGTGGATCTAAATTCCAAACTTCTTCTACCAAGGACGGTGAAAGAAATTTGCTCATTTCTAGGCCATGTTATGTTTTACAAGAAATTCATCAAAGATTTCAATAAGATTGCTAAGTCCCTCTATAATTTACTTACAAAGGAGTCCTCTTTTAACTTTGATGAAGATTATAGAAAACCATTTGAGTGCTTAAAGGTTAAACTAATCTCTGCACCTATCATTCGACTGCTTGACTGTAGTGCAACATTTGAAATAATTGGTGATGCTTCAAATTATGTGATTGGGGTTGTTTTGGGGTAGCACATGGACAAACCTCCCCATGTGAAAGAGTAGTTGGCTATCGTGTTTGCGTTGGATAATTTTAGATCTTATTGCTATGATTTAAATTTATAGTATACTCGAATCATGCAGCTTTGAAATACCTCCTTTCCAAAAAAGGATGCAAAACCTAGGCTAATTCGCTAGATACTATTGCTATAGGAATTTGATCTTAAATTTGGGATAAGAAAGCTTCCTAAAACATTGTAGCTAACCACTTGTCCAAACTAGTGGTAAGAATACTAGCAAAAATGTGCCTACAATAAAAGCTTTTCCAAAGAAACAATTAATACGCATTTCCCAGTTACCTTGGTATGGAGATATAGTCAGCTATCTTGTTACAGGACAATTGCCTATTCACTATTTCATGTCACAACCCATCCTTAGCAAAAGATTCACAAGCACCATCCTTAGCACCATGCACACTACCCATGGGCTATGCTCATGGTTTTGAGGAGATTTTCATTAGAGTTCAATTCAATCCTTGATGCTATTTTTAGTGGCTCATTTAGTCATTGGATGACTCATGCACCTTAATGCATTGTTGATTTATTTAGATAGTTAATTCTTAGGATTGCATATTCGTAGTTCCAATATAACAATTGTGCATCTCTTTCATCCAAGGAACACAATGCATCACTCTTGGACTGTGCATAGTTTTGAGGAGATTTTCTTACTCGTTTTGATTGTTCCATTATAGCCAAAATTCCATTAGTTAGTTGTTTGAATTAGTTTAGATAGTTTCTATATTTCATTTTTAGGAATTTTTAATTTAGGAAAGTTTCTATATGAGTTTGCTTTAGTTGATTTCCATATTTCATGTTTTAAATTATGCTAACTTTTTGTTCTTAGTTTAGGTTAAAACCACTTTCTTTGGCTAGGCTTGGTAGTTCAAGTAAGGGTCCACTAATCGCATAAATTGTTTGATTCCTTGAGAATCGACCTCCATCACATGCTTATACTTTAACTAATTTGTGTGCTTGCGAGTTGATCAAAACATCACAACAAACACAATTGATTAGATGGGGGCCACTGGAGTGGTAATAGGTTGCCTCCTTCCAAGAGGGTCCTATGAGCTCCTAAGGTCTCTTCTACATTGATTTTATTTAATTGGTTGTGGCTAAAGTTGCACGTAAGGTGATGTTTAACCTAGGTGAGCCAAGGGATAGTAATCAAATCTACCCTTAATCTTGTAGGGGTGAGTTCCCTTACTAATTCATTCAAGCATTCCCACATAGTTCAATCAACATATAATCACTTAAATCAGTAAGGATGCCCTAACAAATACAAGAAAAGCAGTAAACTAATGCATCTATCTATATACTACTTAACAAAGGGTCCATGCCTACAGATTGGATACTATAATACTGATAGCCTATGTCCATTGGTTATAGTTGATCGTATGCAATCCCTTGTTAAGAGGTGCTACTAATGCAAAGTCCTAATCAATATGCAACATTAATTTATGAGTGCAAGTCATATGATATACACTACCAACCATAATGCAAAACTAATTATAATGCAAGTCCTAATCTAGAAAATATAAGGAGATAGAATGGCTTATAGTGGAGAGACCATGTACTTGCCACCTCTTCTTCCAAGTTGGGATGGCTCACCCTTGTCTTGTATTATTACCACCCTTATTTGAATGAATCATTATTAAAATAAAGTTACAACACATCCTCACTACAATTCACTCAAAAATAAAAAATATAAGTCTACCCTATTTAAAATTATCCTCCTAATCCTTCTCTAAAATCATGCAAAAATACAAATTCAAGTGAGTGTAAGGTAATCACAGGAATTATGCAAACAAATGCAACTAATATGCATGTAAACCTAAATTAAGACTAGTAATAACGTAACTTAATGTAGGTTTCAACTAAAATTCTATTGTGAGTCTCTAGCAACGGTGCTAAAAACTTAATTTATTCTTATTGAAACCACAAACACATAGATCTATTGAAGTATTGGAATCACACAAGTATGGGTTGATCCCATGAGGAATCAAAATTAGAAATTTGGGAATTTTAATTCAAATATAATCAGATTACCTTAACCTATACAATCAGTAACAAATTAAGCTATTAAACTTAAATACTAAAGAGATATAAAAATAACCATTTAACTAAAGTCTAGGGTTTAGAATCCCCCACATTCAATTTAAGCATATCACACTCAAGTAACTTAGGTTTTTCTATTAAAAATCCTTAAACCCTATATTTTTCTAAATTTAGTTTTTTTTATTTCCAGTACAACTTGTCTTCTTAGGGTACAAATTTTATAAAATTCTCTAAACTAATTAATTGACCTATCATATTTAGGTTCTAAGCTATAGGATATACATGATATAACCTCTAAAAACAATACTAGATATATAAGTTAATTTTTTATTTCCTATATTGATAATTTAGTGCACTTTTATCTAAGATGCCCTAAGTGAATCAACTTAAACCTAATATGGCATCATTCTAACCCTACAAAGAAAATTTAGTGTAGCATAGTAAACACTATTCTCAGCTTATTATTTTGAATATGACAACTATTAGGTTACTTTAAAAGTAATCTTAACTTTATTAATGCTAAAGGAAGCCATCTAAAAGTAAACAAAAGTAAATGGAAAATTTTACATGAATAAAACATAAAAACAAAGCATAGAAATTCCTATAGAATGGAATAGATTTCACCACTTTTCTTGTTGTGCTAATCAACAAGAGCACTTTAGAAAATCTTCTGACCCATGCTACCATCTTGCTTTCCTCCACCAAAGCACTTCCTTTCTTATTGTCTCACCTATTCCAACCTCAATCACCATCCATTTAGAAGGGAGAAAGCTCCACCTACCTAATAAGGAAAAATATGCCTCTCCTCCTTCCTAATTTGGAAAACAGCTAGCCTATAATTCTCTCTCTTATGTCATCCTTATTACATCATCTCCACCAAAGTTTCCTCCTTCAATATCCACCTAAGCCCTAGATTTATATCTCCTTCCCTTTTCTAGAATGAATTTTCATCAAATTGGAAGCCAAAACATCTATATATACTCCTTGGATCCCATGTTTTTACCCAAGTAGAAGTTGTGAGAGACAACTTTGAAATCAAGCTCTCCTTTGGTGCTTAGTTGCTGTTGGACATCGAGGACTTATTTGGTGCTTTTATTCCTTTGATTTTATTTTCATTGTCTTGATTATTTTCTATTTGATTCAATTTAGTACTTTTCTTTCATCTTTCTAATTTTCTTGCATTAGTTTTCCATTGTTTCTAATTCACACTCTTCTTTCCATCTAGCTTTCCCTTTATTCTTTACCTCAATTCCACTAGTTTTTCTTTATTATTCACTCAATATGTAAGTTCTATTTTCTGGTAGTGACAGCCAAGAGAAGAGTTAACTTAGAAACTTGATTTTTCCTCTTGAAATTTATGTGTTTTTCTTCTATTTTTCCTTAGTCTTAGGTCGACTTTCTGTTGTTAGTTGACCCATTTAGCTATATTTTTCCCTTGAATTCATTTCTTGGTTTTCTTTCCATCTCATAATAATTTGGTTTGTGAGAATTAGATTGCATTTTATTTTTATTTTATTTTTATAGTTTAGATTATGTTTTATGCATTAGAATTCTGCACAATTTTCAGAAATAGTACATATATTATGCATAGGATTTTGGGTATAATTTGGTGTTGATTTAATAAAACTTATTGAGGTTTATTATTATGGAATGATTCTATTATAAAATTAATTTAGATATGGCTCATTTCCCTACATGGTTTGTTATTCTTAAGTAGCTAAAATCTGGAATTTTCTCTCCTTAACTTTGTGCTTTGTTTGCAGCCATATAAACATTATTTTTTATTAGATACTTAGGAACCCATTTAGATTTTCATGTTGTGTATTCTATCCATTATCTATTTTTCATGATAGTTTACTTTAGATCCACCAAATCTAGCCATCTTTCAACCTATGAACCATGTGCATAATCCATAGATCATGCACATGGTACTAGCTTAATTTCCTCTTTGATTTTTGATTAATTTAGTTTCTTAATATCATTTTAGAAGTTGTTATTTAGTCTTTTATGACTTATTTTAGGTTTATAAAGTTTTCTTTTTGATTTTTAAACAGTTTCAATTTTAGAAAGTTTCTTGTTTAGGAAAGCTTAAATTAGCAAAATTTCCTTTTTAGTAGTTTCCTTAAGTTAGTTGCTTAGTTTAATTCATGATTGTTTTTATTAGTTGATTTTATTAATTGCATGTTATTTAAGTAAGTTTCTAATGCTGTTTCTCAGTTTTAATTTTATCAAGTTTCCTTTAATTGTAGTTTCTAATTTCATGCATTTAATTTTAGCAAAGTAGCATTGCATGAGAGAGAGGTAGATCCTATGAGGAATCTCACAAATTTTTATGTTGGATGGATCTTATTCAAAGTTCTTAACTTCAGCCAAAGGCAAAGAGATTGATTTGATTCGTGCACTTATGACTAATTCTAAAGCTACACCATGTTTTTGTCATCATTTTTTGGGAATTGTAATGGATTTGTTGTTGGATTTTTATTTAGATTGTTTATATTTAGTCCTAGTCTTAGGTTGCATTAGATTAGGATTTTCACATTGCATATGTATATTTTGCTAATTCGTCATAAATCCATCTTACTTTCTTTGTGTGAGTGGAATTTGGCAAAAGTAGCGATGGCGATCCTATGGGCCAAAGCCTCAACCAATTTGATTGCTTTCCTAGATTAGGGTTTTTGTTCTTAAGTGAACTTGTAGTGAGGCTATTTGTAATTTGCAATTTATTTATTTTAATTTTAAATAGGTTGTAGTAATACAGGGCAAATGAAGGGTGTGGAGGCCCACATTTGATCTTCATCAAAAGCCCCACTATCAACCTTCTTCACTCTCATTTACTTTCTCAGTATAGTTACATTTAGTATAACTTTGCATTTGGTTGGTGGAATAATTCATATAGATTAGGGCATTCATCTTAATTGTTGCATCTTTATTTAGGCTTTTTGCATTAGCTTGCACCTATCTAATCTCTGGTTGAATAGTATATAGGTTACATTAATTTGCTTACTCATACTTGCATATCACGTTGATTGCTATATGGTAGATGGAACATAATTTTAGTAAGGGACCCATAGGAACCCTTATAAGATAAGGATTAGATTTGATTACCAGATCCCTGGCCCACCTAGGAAGTCAAATCAATTCCTTGTATGCTTATGATCATAGCTGTTAATTGTAATTTAAAATCAAGTAGCTAGAGACCCACGGTTTTGAGCTCATAGGACCCTTTTTGAAAGAAGCAATCTATTATCACTATAGTGGCTCTTGAACTTTGTGGTTATGTAGGTATGCAAAATTCAAGAGGTTTTCCTATGCCTTTTTTTGATGGATGTTGAGGTCTAAATGCCTCCTTCCATGAGAATTGCGTTAACCATCTTGGGCGGGCAGGACCTAACTGGTAAGCAATAGTCCAATCTAGATTAAAGGAGGAGTGGTCTAGCATATAGTGTTAGGAGTCATTTAGATTTAGGTTTCATTATAGTGCATGCAAGGACATCAATCTCAGAATATTGAATTAGCACCATTAGATCTTGAGATTGAACGTGCTTATAAGCAAGGGTTAAGAAATCAAATTCTTGACCCCATGGCAGACCTACCAATTGAAGTAGATCATTAGTCTATTAGAGATTCCTATGCACCACTTCAATTAAATACTCCATCATGCATTCCTTTACCACCCAACAATGCAGACCATTTTGAGCTTAAACTTGGAGTCATTCAGTTACTCCCAACATTCTATGGTCATGATAAGGAGGATCCATACTTACATATGAAGGAATTCCTTGATATTTGTGCTACATTCAAATTCTCAAATGTTTTAGATGATTTTATTAGACTTAGGTTGTTTCCATCTTCATTAAAAGATAAGCCCCAATCATGGCTGAATTCTTTAGAGCTTGATTCCATTTCCACAGGGGATCGATTGTCTAGGAAGTTTCTAAATAAGTTCTTTCCTGTCCATGAGATTAATGCCCTTCGAAGGGAGATCATTAGTTTCCAATAGAAAGATGATGAGCATTATTATGATGTTAGGTAATGTGGAATGAATTACTACATAAGTGCCCTCAACATGGATTTGAACAATGGCAGCAGGATCAATACTTCTACGAGACATTAATACCTCAAAATAGACAAATGCTAGATGCAGCTAGTAGAGGGACGCTCATGCTAAAAAGTGAAACAAAGGCATGGGAATTTTTCCAAACTTTAGTTGACAATTTCCAGCAATGGGATTATTCCAATAAGAAGGACAGAAATAAGCAGGCTCAAAGGAAAGGAGGCCTATATGAAATATGAATGACGTCAGATATGTCATATAAGCTTGATTCCTCAACTGAGAGAATGGGTGAGCTTGAGTCCTTGCCTGGAAGATTTGACAATGTTGAACATATGTTCTAAGCCTTCATGGTGCAAATACACCCACAAAAGCTCAACAAGAGGTTTGTTCTATTCATTCTTGCCAGGAACATTTAACTTTAACTTGTCCATGTAACAGTGTATACATTAAAAATATTTTGGAATAAGTGAACGCTCTTAATGCATATCTCAACCTTAGAAACAACAATCCATACTCTGAGATCTATAATTTGGGATGGGCTAGGCATCTTAACTTGTCACGGTCAAAGAACTTTCCTAGGATTTCTACTTCATAGTACCCACCAGGTTTTTAACTACCCCAACAAACACAAAATCCATCCATGAGGATAATATACAATATATCATGAAGAAATTTAATAAAATTAGAAAAGCCTTGCGTCAACTAGAATGAGATTTGCCAAAATATCTCCCAGTTAGAAAGGAAAATGGGTTAGTTGTTTGTTTCTTTAAGGGAAAGGTAAAGAGGAAAGTTTCCTAGTCAGTCTATTCCAAACCCTAAGGGCTAGTTAGAAGTAGGTTCTACTTCACATAACCAAAGACCACATGAGCAAGCAAAGTCCATTACAAATCTTAGGAGTGGTCATTAGGGGGATAACAAAGTAGGGCTGACTAAGGACAATGTAGAGGAGAATGAACTAGCTAAAACCAAGGAGAAAGAGAAAAGGTAGAAATCTCCTACTCCATCTGAGCCTAAAGTGGAGGCACCTTATGTGTCTAAAGCCCCATTCCCTCAATTACTGAACAAGATTAAGAAATGAACAAATTTCAATGAGATAATGGATGTATTCAAGCATGTGAAAATTAATATCCCATTTCTCAATTATATTAAAGATATTCCTACTTATTCCAAGTTTCTTAAAGAGCTCTACACTATAAAGAGAAAGCTTAACATGCAAAAAAAAGCCTTTCTCACTGAGTAGGTCAACTCTTTAATATAATATAAGAGCCCACCTAAGTTTAGAGACCTTGGGTATCTTACAATTTCTTGTGTAATTGGAAATCATGTCATATATAGGGCACTACTTTATCTAGGGGCTAGTGTAAATCTGGTGCCTTATTTTTCCTATAAGACACCTAGGCTCAGTTACCTTAAATCAACCAATACTACTTTGTAGTTAGTAGATAGATAAATTAAGATTTCACCTGGTATGGTTGAAGATGTTCTAATACAAGTGGACCAATTTTACTTCCCTTGTCAATTTCATTATCCTAGATACCTAGCCTATATCAGACCTTGATAGTTAGATCCTTGTGATTATTGGATGTCTATTCTTAGCAAAATCCAATGCCATCATCAACTGTAGAAATGGTGTGATGAAACTATCTTTAAGTAGTATTAAAGCTTAATGTTTTTAATTCCAACCACCAACATTTAGATCTAGATGATTCTTGTGTAGTTAATTTAATTAAAGGTCTAAAGCATGATCCACCATCATCCATCTTAGATCCACTTGAGGCATGTCTAGCACATTTCAACTATGACTTTGATATGGACAAGTCTATTGAAGAGGTTAATGATCTTCTAGCTACTGCACCTATAATGGATACCTCAAAATGGGGCCATCATGTGGAACCACTTCATCCATCAGAATATGTGCCAATGCCTTCAATAGAAAAACCACCCACATTGCTCCTGAAGCCTTTGCCTAAAAATCTAAAGTACTCTTGCTTAGGACCTGATGAAACCTTTCTTGTCATCGTAGCCTAGATCAAGATAAAGGACAGGAGGGCAAGCTTCTTGATGTTCTCATAGAACATAACATTGCACTAGGGTGTGATAAGTGTTCAAGTTTGTATAAAAATCACTCAATTAGGTGCTCATGTGTTATAGTGTTAAATTAGTATTTTTAGACAAAAATTATAATGCATGATTTCTGACCTAATAAATCAAATATTTGATAATTTGTAGCTTCAAAGGCTAATATAGGGTAAGTATTTGAATAATCATATTTTTCTAGGATTTAATTAGAGGTTTTCATCTTTTGTAGGAATTAAGATGATGATCCAATGACCGAGATCGATCAAGATGAAAATTAAAGATCAATATCAAAAGATCGAGTCAAGGCCTAAATGCCGTCAATCCAAAGTAAGATAAAAAGATCAAGATAACTTCAAGGCAAGTAAATGATAAAATTAAAGGAGTCAAAGGTGACTACAGGGGGCCCATGCATAAGCCATGCAATGTCCACTTCCTTTGCATGGGACTCAAGCCACCGAGCCATATACAAGCCATGCTAGAAGGTGACAAGCGAAGTGAGCTAAGGAGCCTAGCCAAGCCATCAAAACTAAAGAGGTTGAGCCACTAAGTCAAGCCAAATGAGCATTCAAAGAAAGCCATAAAGCCACTTAAGCCAAGCTAAATGAAAGGCCATCGTTAGAGGAAAATCTAAGGCAAATATCCATGGGATTTTTAAGAGGATAATGAGAAGATATTTGGGTGAATATCAATTGGAGAGCATGTGTGAGGACCAATAGGAAGTGCCCACCTTTATTTTCCCTTTTTCCATCTTATTTTACCCTTTTTTGTCTCTCTCCACCTCATCCTACAAGGAAACGATGAATTTCACCATGGATGGAGAGGCACCTTCCTAAGAAGGTGGTATCTCCCACTTTCCTAAAGCCTTCAACCTTCCTAATTCCCCTCTAACCCAATAAATCTCCTCATTTTCTATTTTCCACCTCTTCCTCATCTCTCTCTCTCTCCATCCCTTTCCAATTCCGTAAGGCTCTTCACAATTTTACAAGGGGGAGATGTCCCCTCCTAAAAAGTGGTGTCTTCCACCTTTCTTCCTTCCTGTTCCACTTTGTTGCCACCTTGTCCCTACCTAAGGTGTCTTCTTAGTTAACCAATCTTTACTTGCCACCTCACCTTTCCCCTAGGGTTTTCCTTTAGAAGGAAATAACCACATATAAAAGCCAGAGGAGTTTCATGTTGAAGAACTTATGGGAGAAGGGGAGAATGGACCCTCCTAAGAAGGAGGCATCTCCACCCTTCCATCTATCCTAATGTTTCCAACGTGTTTCCCTCAGTTCTTCTTTAAGTTTTCCATCCCTCCATGCCTCATTACTTTTGTTATGTTCTCTTTTGGAAGTATTTGAAGCAGGGTTAGTTCTTCTCTCCATTTCTAGGTTGTTGTCTTTGATTCATTGCTGGTTTTATTCCTTAAATTCATGCTTTAGTTCCTATGATTTATTGTCTTGTTTCCTTTTATTCTTTCCTTTTGCTCCACATGTTAGATCCATGAGTCAAAGGACTATTACTCTCTTGTCGTGACAGCCAAAAGAGTGTAGTTCTTTGATCAAGTTCATTGCCCATCTTTTTCTTAAAGTTCCTTGCCATTCCATGCCTTATTTCTTACCTTTTCCACCTTGTTTTTTTCTTAGATTTCCATTGGTTTCTATGAATGTTTATCATTGATTTCCATTGGAGGAATAATGACATTGATTTGGATCAGTCTTTTTTTTTTGGACTTAAAATAGGGTACACATACCCCATTAAGGGTGTGCACCACCCTTGTAAACGTTTGTAATCTTGACTACTTCAATCAATGAGAATTTTATGTTCCATATTATTTGATTATCATTATGGTTCTTTTAGATGATTTCAATTTAGTTTCTCATGGCTGTTGATATTATTTCATTGCTTAGATCACTTGTGTTTCATTTTAGGTTAGTTGCAATTGAACTTAATATAAACATCACACTTGAATGATACACACAAACCGATGGTTCACCTGCATGGTTTCAAGGTGTTTTCCTTAGCAAAGTTGCTTAACCTAGGTTAGATTCCCATGCCTTTAAGTTAAATCCCTTTCATGTATTTCATGTTAGCCTAGATTGCATCTTAGTTTAGGCATGTGTTCATGTTCCATTCATGCATTCTAGCATACTTTATTTCATGCACTTTCCATGGTTAGATCATGCATTTTATGTTAAGATTAATTGCTTTATTTTCTTAGATTAAGTCATGTATAAGTTCAATTGATCATTGTTTAGGTTTAGTTTTCATGTTAAGTTAGTTTTATATTATTCCCAATTTTAGTTTTTTAGGTAGTTCTAAATTTAGAAAGTTTCTAATTTCATGCAATTTTGGTTTCTATGTTAATTTAGTTCCTTAGCCTAGGTCTAATCCAATTCTTTGGCTAGGTTAAGTTGTATAAGTAAAGGCCCACAAAACACACAAACCATTCAATTCCTTGTGGGATTAACCTCACTAGCGTGCTATACCATAACTGATTCATGTGCTTGCGAGTTAAGTAAAACATCAAAACAAGGTTTTGGTGCCATTGTTGGGGAATCATAATAGATTTGTAGTGTATTTTTATTTAGACTATTTACCTCTAGTGTTGGTTTAGGTTGCATTGGATTATGATTTTTGTCAATTTTTTTTGTGTGCGTTTATTTACTAATTCCTCATCATTGACCATATTTTGTTTGATTTTGGTCGAGGGGAATTGGAAAAGGTCCCGCAACGATCCTGTGGGCCAAAGATTCATCACACTAGATTAGGGTTTTGAGTGAAACTTGTAGTGAAGCCCATTGTATTTTGCACTTTATTATTCAATTTTAAATGGATTGTAATATAACAGGGCAATTTTGGGAATGCTGGCCCACACTTGATCTTCATAAACAACCCCTCTGTAAGTATCCCTCACTTTCTTTTTATATTTTCTTGTTTATTTGCATTTAGTGTAATCTTGCATTAAGGATGGTAGTGTAGCTCACATAGAATAGGATCATTCATGATAAATGTTGCATGTTATTGCATTAGTTTTACACCTATTTAACAAGGATAGCCTAAGCTCGAATATAACTAGGCATAGGCTGTCTGGTTATAGTGTCTCGTATGTTGATGTGTGGACCCTTCGTTGTATAGCATATATGTAGGTATTAGTTTGCCTTTTGTGCTACATTGCTTGTTTAATTGCTTTATGGTGGAATGTATCACATTGATTGTAAGGGCTCCATAGGAACCCTCATAAGATAAGGATTAGATTTCATCACCAGATCCTTGACCCACCTAGCTAATTAAAATTGATCCTTGTAAGTTTGTAATCCCATTCCTTGAACATAATTAAAAATAAAGTAGAAAGAGACTTAAGGTTTTCGAGCTTGTAGGAACCTTTTTGAAAGGTTAATTCCATTGTCACTCTAGTGGCTTCTAAGCATCATGGTTATAGTGGGTGTATAAAAATACAAGTGATTTTCCCATGCCATCAATGCCTTCCATTGGTGTTGGTTAAGGTCTAAACGCCTCTTGACATGAGGACTGTATTAACCACTTTAGAGTAGAACCTCATTAGTAAGCAGTAGTTTAGTTAAGATAAAAGGAGTTGTTTAGATTTAGGTCTAAATGCTACCACTTATACATTACCAAAGATCATCCATCTTGATTAGCAAGCTATTAGGATTTATTATGCAGTTAACTTAGGACTAACATTTAGGTTGCATCACATAGTTATGGCTTTCATAAAATTCAAATAAAAAAACAAAAAAAGGGAATATTCATTCATTGTATATATTGGTTAGTTTTGTTGTATATAAAGTTGTGTACAATGGCCAATTAAGAAAGGGATCTAAAACCATTGTGATACTATTTTACTCCTAAGCCATTACCTCGTGAGGATAGGTATGAAACTGAGCTTCTCATCTATCCAATAAAATTAATAATCAATTGGATAAGATGAGTGGTAAATGTGATAAGATAATAACTGGGATGGAAAGAATGGATAGTCAAATGGGTAGGTTCCTTAAGCAAAATACTGAGGTATATCAACAACCCTAGTATGGTAATCACTATATTGAGTTACAATAACCTTAGCACAAGAATTGTAATACCAAGTCATATCACCACCCTCAGTACAATAATGACTATACCTATTCTAACCCAAAATATCCCCTTTCTTCATGACCATTGAGGTCCACATTCAATGATTAGTACCAAGAGCCAGTGGATGCACTTACTGCATTCACACATCCTAGAAATTACAATTATCTTGAGACAAACTACTATGACTATGATGGATGGCTTATGCATCATTAGCAACAATGGTCTCAGGATTATCAACCATAACAGGAAGAAATAACATGGTACCACCTTAACAATCTTACCATGATTATCATGTATGTTAGGGACAACCATCATGGTTCCAAATTGATTAATCCTTTCCCAGTACTCCAATGCCACAACAGTATGAGTCTTTCAAGTCATTGTTTCTAGTATAGAAAGAACAAAGTATTAGAAGAGACCTTTAGGTTATACATGTAATTGACTAAACAATGTCTTGGAGTGATGGGTCAGTTTCAAGTTGCATTTATACAAAGGGTTGAGGAACTTGAACCAATTGGGAATAATGAAGTGCCATTTATTATTGAAAATAGGATGAGATTAGCTCGTGATCCTTTTGAGCTATAAAGTTTTCAGCCATTCTTGACCATTAATAGCGATGATAGAATGGAAACTTCTTATGAACCTTCTAAGTACTAAAGTTTTTCACCATCCTTGACCATTACTATCAATCATAGGATGGACATATCTTACAATCATTCTAAGCCACAAAGTCCACAACCATCCATAGAAACCTCTGACTCATATCTACTTGAGCCATGTCCTGTTTCTTTTTATGATTAGGATAAAGAGACATCCATTGAGGAGTAGAATGAATTCATAACAACATCCAACCCATATCCTCTAAAACCATGTCCTACTTGTTTTTATGAATTTGATGAAGACACATCTATTGAGAAGGTGAAGGAATTGTGGGAGACTGTTCCATTAATGAACACTTCTCAATGGCAAGCTAGAGTACAACCCCCTACAAAACCTAAAATTCCATCTGATACTTACAATGTAGAAGATGTACTTGATTGGGACCTGCATACGTTATTTGAAAAAATACTAGATAGTAATTGAGGTCCATTTGAAACCTTACATGTGCCAGCAAAGTAGGCAAAAGAAGAGTCAATTGATGTAGTGGTCTTACATCAACCAACTCTAGTATACACATCAGAAGATAATTAGGGTTTAAGGCTCACCATGTCCCTACCTCTACCAATACAAGAACCACCTTTTAGGGAAGTGCATAGTCAACTTATGACCCAATTTCAAGACAATGTAAGGGAAATGGAGGAAAAATATGAATTGAATACAATGGTCAACATTATCCCTCAATTTGGTTATGAAGAGGAGCATTCATCTCCACATGGTCCAATGAAACCCATGATAGTTCACGATTGCATCATGTTACCACTACCTCAATTTTTAAGGTGGATGAATTATATTAACTACCATGATATACTAAAAATGGGGGATAATTAATGTGGTCCCACTAAGCTCAAAATTGTAGTGGTCTACTATGTGATATTGTTGCCACCACAAAGATTTCAAGGTGAAGGAAATATATAGACTACTGTGAGATTCGGAAGTGGCGTGAGAAATCTTGCCCATTTCATTGATAGAGTTAGGTTAGGAAAAAATAGGTTAAACTAATAAAGTTTAGATTATGGTACATTAGGCTATGTCTGGCTAAAGACGTTAAACTTATCGCTCATTGAGAGGCAACCTAGGGTTTTTTTAGAAAGTCTTAATGTTCTGCATTACCCATTCATCATATACATGTCATGTATTTCAAAACATTGAGGACAATGTTTAGTTCAGGATGGAGGTGTAGATATGCATGAGATTTCTAAGATTTTCTACATTTTTTTGAAGTTAAAAAATAAATAATTTATGATAAGTTCTTTTATAAAGATGAGAATTCAATATTTTTTTTTAAAATATTCAGTTATTAGTTGAAGTTTAGCCTATTAATAGAGTTGCATACAATTAGTTCACTACTTTGTTCTTTTTCTAAAGTATTTCATGAAAAATTAAATTCATAATATTAATTGCACAAAATAGTTATATATATAGTTTAAGTGGAAGAGGAAATATAACTTAGAGACCCTAAAGAAGATTTGTGGAGACTTATAACCCAAGTGAGTTTATAGTCATTCTTCATTTTCTGAGGTTTATATATAAATTCAAAATTTTCTTCAAAGAACATTAATTCTTAGTTGGTCTCATTATTCTTTATCTTGGTCAACTATTGAGAAATCACAAAAAGACTATACCATATATCTCTTAAGTTTATGAACATTCTTAAGTCATATGAAACCTAGGATATGATAAAGGTCATCCTTGGTAAATCCAGAGCCTTTAGCCTTCCATATGATATTTTTCACTACTTAGACCCTTGAGCCTTTTAAAATACAAGCCTTTTCTTTCTTAGCCAAAACAACCTTTACGTATATTGAGCCCCTATACCATATTCATTGCCCATTTTTTTTGGAAACACGTAGAGAAGATTGAAGGACATCTTGGAAAAAGTGTGAACAATACAATTCATGAGATGCATATCAAAAAGGTTAAAAAGAAGTAAAGTTTAAAAAGGCTATATATAAAGTCAAGTGAAAAAAGAAGAAGCAAAAGATAGCTAATGGAAAAGAAGAATCTTCACTCTTGCAAGGGGAAAAGTCAAAGTTGTGAATACATTGATAGAAGACCTTTACATATTTTCTAGAAAACCTTTGTTTACCTTTATACCCATTATTTTGATAACCCTTACCTAAGCTTACGTTTCATCCTAATAGAACTCTTGACTTGATCTTGCGAGTAGTATGGCTTGGATATGGTTATGAATGAGTATGGAACTTGGTGGAGTGTAGCATTATTAGTAGTTGATATCCTTTCATGAGACCATTACCAATTTTTTGAAGTTATTGTTCTTCTATATGAAATATGAGAGACTTTTTGAGGTTTAGTGAAATAATGAGATGCCTTTAGCATAGGGATAAGATTTTGAACCTTTTTGTTCATCTTTATTAATAGGCTAAAATTAGGAATTTGATAGAAAATTTTCTCAAATGAATGAAGGACTTTCATAAAAATATGGAGAATTTTTGGAAAATTTTCTTAGATCATGTAGCACTTAAATATCTTCTTTAAAAAAAAGATGTTAAACCTAGGCTGATCTGATGGATACTATTGCTATAAGAATTTGATCTAGAAATTTGGGATAAGAAAGTTTCTGAAAATGTCATAGTTGACCATTTATCCAGGCTAATTGTGGAGTCTACTAGTGAGACTGTGTTGATAATAGAGACATTTCACATTTCCCAATCACCTTGATATAGTCAATTATCTTTTCATAGGTCAAATGCCTACTCACTAGTCAAAACAAGATAGCAAATGTTTATACGGAGGTTAAACACTTTAATTGGGATGATCCAGACTTGCTTAAGTAATGCACTAACCAAGTCATTAGAAGATGTTTACTAGATAGTGCACAGCATAAGATCATCTCCTTTTGTCATGACCATGCATGCAGGGTCATTTTAGATCTAAAAAGATAGCTACCAAGATTTTACAGTGTGGTTTTTTATTACCCCACCATTTCCAAGGATTCACATGCTTACTGCTTATCATGTGCTGGATGTCAACAATTAAGGAATACAAGAAAAAGGAATATGATGCCCTTAAACCCCATTTTAATAATTGAACCTTTTAACATTTTTTACATTGATTTTATTGGGACCTTTTCTTAATTTCTTTAGTTATTTGTACATCCTTATGGGGGTGGATTATGTGTCAAAATATGTAGAAGCCATTTTGTGTGAAACCAATGACCACATGGTAAAGTTCTTAAAAGAAAATATATTTGCATGTTTTGGTACTCCAAGGCCCATAATTAGTTATGGGGGTAAATATTTTAGTGATAGTGTGCTTGAAAATTTAATGAAGAAATAAAGTGTTACACATAGAGTAGCTACCCAATATCATCCTCAGACCAGTGGATAGGTAGAAGTATCTAATAATGAAATAAAGTGTATTTTAGAAAAGATAATCAATTCAAGGAGGAAATACTAGTCTTTGAGACCAACTAACACTTTATGGGACTATCATGCTACATATAAAACTCCTATAGGCTTGCCACCTTACAACTTAGTCTATGGAAAGGCCTACCACTTACAAGTTGAACTTGAACATAGAGCATATTTAACAATTAAAAAGCTCAACTTTGATTTAGATTTTTCCAGCACCCACAAAAAACTACAACTTAATGAATTGGATGAGTTAAGGAAAGATGCATATAAGTCTGCGAAGCTATACAAAGATAGCGTGAAGAATAATCATGATAGACAATCTAAAGGAAGTCCTTCACACTTGAATAGAAGGTCTTTTTGTAGGAAAACTTAGATCTTAATGGATTGGACCCTAAATTATCTTAAAGTGTTTTGTGGAAGTTAAATCTCAGAACACTCTTACACAGAGTGCATAACTCTAGACTAATAGATGGGTATGACTTAGAGACATAAAGGAAATTAGTGGATACCTATATACCTAAGTGAGTTTTAGAGACTATCACCTTTCTAAGGGTTATCTGTAATTCCATATTTTTTTCAACAAACATTACTTTGAAAGATCACTATATCTTTGTTTTGGTCAATTTCCTAGAAGAAAAAAGGAGTACTAATTTTATTTCCCAAATATTTATTGACTTAGGTGATATAGGCTATCCTTGTTTTGGCCCAGAGATATAAAGCCTACCCAGTCTAATATATACCACTAGCCTAACCTAGAAACCCAGTTAAGAATATGCATTACTACTTTTTAAAAATGAGTAGAGTTGGTAGAGAAAGTGAAAAAAGAGAAGTATTTGAAAAAGAAAACGAAAGAAAAGTTATGAAAAAATGAGAAAGGAAAATGCAAAAGAAGATATTCACTTCAAAAGTACATTCAAAAGGACAAGTTGTCCAACCAATTATTGAAGACCTCTACTTAGATTTGAAACTTTGAATCCTTTTACCCTTCTTTTCAAAACCCTACCGAAGCCTACATTTTGTTCTATTTGAAGATTGATTAATCTTAGGGGAAACATAGCCATGATGAGGATATAAATAGGAAGGAATAAGGTTAAATATTTCTATTGGTCTTGATAATGGCATCCATTCTTAGGGATCATATTTTCTTGTCTCATTTGTGCTTAAAAAGATTATGTAAACCATCAGTCTTAATTTGGTCACATAGTGAGAGAAATTTGTTTGACCCATTTCTCTATGAGCTTTATTTTTGAGTGTGTACCAATGAGAATTTGAGGTTAAGACATCTTTCCAAAGGAGCAATAAGCATATCTATTTAGAGGTCCTGATTTATGTAGCTGTACACACGCTACACTCTAAGATATAACTATAATAAAATGGCTTTGGTATGTGGATAACTTGTGGAACTTCTCATTCATCTTTATTAAGTTGTTGAAGCAAGTAGAGTGCTAATGGATGAGAATTCTTTGAGATAAATTAAGATACTTGGCCTTATTGAATTTTGTGGGTGTATTCACTACAAACCCTCATGAGGCTTAACTCATGCATTTGGGGTAACCTAGGGGTTTAAGTTCTTGTTGCATATGCTAAATGCAATTGTGAGTGCCTAAAAAAATAACAAACATTTTTTTTTTTCATGATTTTTAGCATATTTTTCTTAGGACTAGCAAATGCTAGATGGAGATGTGTGATAAGTGTTCAATTTTGTATAAAAAGTACCCAATTAGTAGCCCATGTGTTATAACATATAGTGTTAATTCTAAATGTTTTAGAATTTTGTAACACATGCATTTTGGACCTAATAGTTCAAAAGTTTGATATTTTGCAAGTTTAGGAGCTAATCCAGAGTAAGTGTGTGACAGATAACAATTTACTAGGACTTAATTAAGGTTTTACATCATTTGTAGGTATTGATAAGGTAATCCAAAGGTAGAGCTTCATTGAGATAAGAATTGAAGCCATTCATGCGGTTCAAGACCATCTTGGACAAGTAAATAAGAAATTGGAGAAGCATAAGGTGACTAGAAATGGACCCAATCCCAAGCCATGCATTTACACCGCCTTTGCATGGGAGCCATTCAAGCTATCTTAGCCATTAAAGTCATGAAAAAGGTGATAAACTGCATGAGCTACTTACGCCTTGAAGCTTATGCATTGGAGTTGCTTCAGCCACCATGGAATGGGTCATCCAAGTGAACCCTTAAGCCAAAGAGGAGTTCCACACAGAGCCACACTATTGGAGCATTAATTCAAACAACTTTCCTATGTTAAAAGTGTATTTTTTTATAGGATTTTTTTAGATATATTTGTAAAAGGTAATATGAACATGCATTAAGGGACCCATCAAGAGATAAAACTACACCTTCCTAATCTACTTCCTAACCCTAATCCACCCTTCACCTTAGGGTTCGATGTTTTATACTTAAGGAGGGAGCCACCTTCTCAGAAGGTGACACCTCTCCCTTGCTTAGTTATCAATTTTTTCAAGTGGTTTCCTAATTAGGAAACCCTAGATCTAAGTCCATTCAAACCACATCAAACCCTAGGTTTACTTCCAAATTTTTTATATTTACTTTCTTTCTTGTTCCCTTACCCATTCCACCCTCAATCACCATCCAATTAGAAGGGAGAGAGATCCACTTACCTAACAAGGAAAATGATGCCTCCCCCCTTCCTAATTTGGAAACTAGCCAGGCCATAACTCTTTCCCATATGTCATTCTTATTACATCATCTCCACCTAACTTTCCTCCTTCAATCTCCTCCTAAGCCCTATATTTAGATCTCCTTCCCTTTCCTAGAATGAATCTTCATCAAATTGGAAACCAAAATATCTATATATGCTCCATGGTTCCCACATTTTTACCCAAGTAGAAGTTATGTAAGACAACTTTGAAATCAAGCTCTCCTTTGGTGCTAAGTTGCTGCTAGACTTTGAGGACTTCTTTGGTGTGCTTTTCTTCTTTTGATTTTCTAGTTATTGTCTTGATTATTTGCTATCCAATTCAAGTTAGTATTTTACTTTCATTGTTCTAATTTCCTTGCATTAGTTTTCCATTGTTTTTCTTTCTAGTTTACACTCTTATTTCCATCTAGATTTCCCTTTCTAGATTGCAGTTTTGTTATAGTTTAGATCAAGTTTTATTCATTAGAATTTTGCACAATTTCAAGAAATAGTACATGTATTATGCGCTGGATTTTGGGCATAATTTGGTTTTGATTTAATAAAATTTATTGAAATTTCTTATTATGAAATTATTCTCTTATCAAATTACTTTAGATTGGGGCTCTTTTTCTATATAAAATTTATGGTTTCAATTGATTTCTTATGCTTTAATGGTTTGATGTTCAAAAGTAGTTGAAATATGGAATTTTCTCTCCTTAACTTTGTGGTTTGTTTCTAGCCTTATAAACATTGTTTTTGATCAAATCCTTGGGATCCCATTTAGATTTTTATGTTTTTTATTAGATTCATTAATTAGTTTGCATAATAGTTTACTTTAGATTGATCAAATCTTGTCATCTTTCAACCATGAACCATGCACACAGTCCATGGATCATGCTCATGTTGCTAGGTTAATTTTCTCTTTGATTTTTGGTTAGCGTAATTACTTAATCTTGTTTTGTTAGTTGTTATTAGTGGTTTGTGTTTTAGTTTTGTTTAGAAAGTTTCCTTTTTTATTCTTAAAATTTTTTTATTTTAGAAAGTTTCTTATTTAGTAAAGTGTTAAATTCAGAAAATTTCCTTTAGTTGGTTAGTTTAATTAATTTTTGTTTTGCATTAGTTGATTTTATTAATTGCATGTTAGTTAAGTTTTTAATTCCATTGCTTAGTTTTAATTTTAGCAAGTTTCCTTTGACTGTAGTTTCTAATTTCATGCATTTATTTTCCTAGTTTAAATTCAAATTAAATCTCTCTCTCTCTCTCTCTCTCTCTCTCTGGCTGAAGTTAAGCACTTTAAGTAAGATCCATCAAACATACAAATTTATGAGATTCCTCATGGGATCGACCTCTCTCTCTTGCAATACTACTTTGATTTGTGTGCTTACAAGTAATTTTTAAGTTGCATCAATAGAAGTGGGCTACTACGCTTTATGAGAGGGAAGAAGATGGTTTTGTGGGGGAGGGGGCGTTTAGATATAGTTGGGAGAAGGGATAGGGTGTGGTGATATGTTGATGAAGGTAGAAGACAGGATGAATGCTTGAAAAGAAAAGAAATTTGAATGTATGAAGGAAGAAGATGAAAAGAATAGCCAAATCAATTTAGAAACCTCCACCATAGCATATGCAAAACATGTTTTTTTTATGTGCATATATTGGAGCTAAGAGGAGGTGGAAGATTCCTTCAGGAGACTCTCCTTTCGTCCTTATCTTATCATATCTTTCCACTTCCTTTCCTTCTACCTCTCTCTCTCTCTCTCTCTCTCTCTCTCTATTCAAAATATGTAGGAGTTTCAATGCACCAGGAGACTTCTAAGTTAAGGAAGCTTCCTTTCTCTTTATCTATCTTCTTCTATCTCCTCCTTATCCATTCTTTCTCTTTTCTCTTTCATTCAAATTCAAAATTGTTGTAGACTCTTCATGTAAAGATATATCTTACATGGATTTGCATCCTCTCATGGATAGAAAATTTGTGCTACTCCTTTAGGTAATCCCCTATTGATATGATGAGAGAGAAAATGCAAGTGGAATATGATAAGTAGGCCCCATATTTTAAGTGCTTCACATGTTTGGTATTTGTAACATGTGACCTTCAATATTCACTTATAAGATCTCCAAATGTAGTGAAATGTATACATTTGTTTATGGGAGGTTTGCCACCTTATCTTTTGATAATGACACTTTCTTTAGTATAAATAAGGTTCGGTCTCCACATCATGGTTTCTAACTATTCTAAAGTTGATAAAAACACCCATTTGAAATTATGAACTCTTGGACTTCATATTTTGTGCCATGTAGGCCCTTGATAATGCTCGGTGTCTAAATTTCCTCCTTTATGGCTAAAATTATCAAAATACCCTTTTTCTCATTTGTACCCTTGACCTACAAAATTGTAAAATAAATCCTAATTAGTGATATTTAAGTTAAATAAAGGGCTAAATATAGGGATATTCTATATAATATTTTTAAATATATTAATGTGGCATGATAATATGTTTGGTATGAGCTCATGACCATTTTGTGGACCCAGTGGTGGCTAGATGCATGTGGACTTGTGTTGATTGGATATTTGGACCCAGCAGTGACGAGATGTATGTGAGCCCTGTATAGTTAGGGCATGACCATCGATGATTATGTATTACTATTTTACTAATTTGATGTTATTTAACTCATATTGCTATTTAGAAGCTTTATTGGAGATTTTGATCATGATTTGTACATGGCATTGTATCATTGGATCTCATTTATAATATTTATATCTATTTTGAATGTTTATTCATGATTTTGATTTGTGAATTGAATATAATATTGTACTATTGGATTTATTCATGATATTACATGAATTTCTTTAAGAATTTGATATTCTAAAGTTTGAGGTTATCTTAAATTTAATTATGTAAAAATTATTGATGTATAATGCTTTGATACATTAAAATGATTATTAGATTGTAAAAGGAAATATTTATTTGGGATTTTATATGCATCTTATTCCCCCCTATCACGCATAGCTTGTTGAGATATTGTAAAAGTTTGAATCTTTACAATATCTCATATTTAGACACACAGTAGTAAAAAAAATTAAAATAAAATTGGGCTTGCATTAGATTGGCAATTTATTTATTTTGAGGGCATGTGTACATTTGAATTATTGGATATCATTCCAATCATGACATTTGGATTGTGTATGTATATTTGGTGTTTTTGGACTTTAAATTGTAATAATACAAGGACATGGTTGTTGACTGGATGGATTCTGACAAAGTAAACTTATTAAAAAATGGTTTAGTTGAAAACAAATTTTATTTTGAGTTTTAAAATTTTTAAATTAGATTAAATTAGAAAAAGGAGGAGTTAAAACATGAATGTTGGGGTTTTGAAAAGAATTAGAAAGAAAATGTTTTCTGATGTTCATTTTCTAAACTATTTTTTCCAAACTTTGGCCCCACATTTTGAAAAGAATCGAGAAGGAGTTTTAAAAACCTAGGTCATCACAGTTGGTATCATGGTAGATTCATTCACTCACAACCAATCTCAAAGGTCCAAATTTGAGGTAATAATCCAAAGTGAGGGTTAGAAATAACATGGGTTAAATGGTTACATCATGTAAAAATGTTAAACTATGAATGGATACCACCGAGTAGAGTTTGATCATTGTGAGAGTATTCTCATGTATTGATAATAGCCCTTGGTGTAAAGGATAAAAATGTAAAAGTATATGAGTTAGTATCTTTAAGTGAAGATATTGTCAAGTGATTGAAAATCTATTTACATAGTTAATCTCCTAAGAGTTCAAGTTTTAATTTGAACAATATCTATGAAGCTAAGAATGACAATTATATTATAGTTTTAGTTTGAGAATCATGATGAAACAGGAGATGGTCACAGTGAAGAAATATCATGAAAATTAGAAAATTTCCAATAGTAGTTGAATACATAGTGGGTACTTACTATTGATAGTTTTCAGATATTATGAAAGATCAATAGTAAAATCTTGACATTTGAAAAGTTTGATGTTGATATAAAAAAGTGTCTAATATATGATAGTTATTTGATTTTAGATCATGAATTTACACATTATTGTGGGCAAGTTCTTAAGGAAAAGGACTAGAATATGACATCGAGGAGATTGGTATTTTTAGATTGATAATCTAGAATTATGATAGCTTTATTACTCATAACTTTTGAGAATTGAATATCAACTTTGGTGAAGTATATACAACTTTACTGAACATAATTTCCTTGTCTGCAATGATAGTATGAGAAATGAAAGTGTGCATATAATAATTATCATGGAAAGAAGGCTTATAAAGTAAATGGAAATGATTATTCAAATATGAATAGTAGAAAAGAGTGCAATCTTAAGATCTATAATGCTTTATAGTGAACTCGATTGAACTTGAAAATTTGAGAACTCAATCAAGTTTTGAAAGGAAGATAGAAAAGAGAAAAGTGAAAGAAAAAAGTGAGATTTTATGATTTTGAATAGAGATTTAGGTTGGTGATTTAGATATTCATATCATGATATTAAAAAGAAAATTTAGATTCTACATTTGATTGGTATAGAATTATTACATAGAATACCTCTATATTTAGCAAGTTGTAGCCCTTGTTTTATCATGAAGATTACTAATTAATGTTATTTTCACATTTTGCAGGATTAGAGTACAATTGTAAAAACAAGTATTTTTGGTATTCTAAACCCTAAATGATGGATAACCAAAAGTTCTAGCATCAACATGGTTCCACCTACCAAATTTAATGAAGTCCAAAAGTTCTAAATGTAGAATAGCTGTCATTATCATTTTTAGCACATTCAAAACCTTAGAACCATCGCTGAACCTTATTTATGAAAAAGATGATGTAAATATCAAAATATAAGGTGGAAAATTCCACCTATGCATACTTGCATTTCATGACCTTTGGGGAACTTCTAAGTGAAACTTAAGAGCCACACACATCAAAGGAAGCATGCATATGAAGTACACTCAAGTCGAGGCCTGTTAGAGATTTAAATCTCTCATTTTCTCTCTTTATAATTTAAAATACAGACCACCTACATGTGTACCACAAAATTTTCATGCAAATTTTGTGCATCCCACTTAAACAATGTGGAATACATGAAGGGATGAGTATGGTTGGTGAAGAAAAAAAAGGAGGGAGGAGAGCAACAACAAATGTAAATCTACGATCAGTTTTCATAAGGGAATTTCAAGAAAGAGTGGTTGAGATCATTCTATATCTAAGACCATCCTAAAGTAACCAATTAGAAGCCATTTGAATTAGGATTAATCAATAAAAAGCATCCATACAAGAGAGAAAAGACTGAACCATGATTTATGGAGAAAATTTGGGTTGGCTTCCACCATTTTTCTTGGAGACCAAAACTTGTTCTCATTAGATGAAAACATGTTTTTCACTTAATTCTCATTGATTGGAGATAAAAATGGAGGTCTAAGGAGAAAATAAAGGAGGAGAATTAGTTTTGGTAAGAAAATTTCTATGGAATCCTAACCATCTCACCATTCAAGCCAAGTGGCACACTTGATCTCAACCAGTCATCATAGTTTACACACCATAGCACTTCAAAAAGAAATGCTACATGCTTTTTTTTTTAAGGGAAACTTCTATGATGTGATAAGCGGGAGAAATGATAATGGATAAAAGAGAGGAAAGATGAGGATGGAAAGGAGTTTCCAATAGGAAACTCTCACCTTCTCTTCCCCCACCATGATAAACACCATAAGAAGAAAGCCCATGAATGATTTTCATGATTCTATGATTCTTTTCACTCCATGATCTTCCACATGAATGAGAGAGAGGAGTAGGGGGAACCTTTGAGGAGAACCTCTATCCTTGAAGACTACACGTAGTAGCCCATTAGGACAGGAGTACTCCATGGTAAGATCTTAGTAATCTTTTCATCCAAGCCATCCCCCACTTATATTTCTCCCCCATCTTCATTTAAAGAATCACATCTATTTTGCTTTGTAAAACACACACCATACTTTCTTTATTTTATTTTATTTTACTATCTCCCTTGTCATCTTCTAGCACCACCATCAAACATCCCTTTTTTCCTTTCCATACTTTTGTCTTTTTCAAGCACCTTATTCACGTTCTTCTTTCTTCTCCAAAGCACTTATTTTCCTTTTTCTTTTTCCATGCACCTCACTCATCTCCCTTGATTCAATGCACCATCCTCTCTTTCACCTCCTTTTCCTTTATTTTTTCAAGCAGATCACTCATCTTCCATTAATCATCAAAGCATCATTCTATTCACGATATTCCCCCCTCCTTAATAATCAACACCTAACCACCCAAAGTCCACCCAACACATCTTCCATCAATAAACCACACATCCAATCCCATCTATCCTCACATGCATCTTCTTCATCCATATCCCTTAGTTATCCTCACCTTAGATGAAAGTTGTTGAGATCTTTAGCTAGGCTAGTGGCTTGAGTGGGGGATGACCCCTTATTGTGGTTGAGTGACATAACAAGGTTATGTCATGAGAAAAAAAGAAGGGATATCATTGTGGTAGTGTGCGGCTTAGTGTTTTTTTGCTAAGGATTTCCTTCGACTAACACAGAGGAGTACTTGGGTGATCTTGTTCTAATCCATAGTTTTTCTTTCATTTACTTTTGTGTAGTAGTTCACTCTTAATTCTATATTGTATTCATGCATTTTAATTAAATAAAGTCTCTTTCATTTTTAATTTATGATCATGTTTCTTTTATGCTTTTGTTCATTAGATGCTTATGTGAGTGGTTAAGAATAATTTAGTTTTATATATATTCTTTTGTTAATTAGTGTCCCTAGGTTTTAAAATGAGAAATACATATTAGAATAGCTACTTTTAAGATTAAATTACTCTAGGTTAAAAAAAAGTGGCTTACTATTGATAATAGTATCCTAGCACTCCAAGATTACATGCCAAGTAATTAGTTGAAAAATAGGGATACTAGGTACAGTAAAAAGACAGTAATAATATGATAATCTTTAATAGTCAGTGCTATAAGAAGACTGGCTATACTTTGAATAAGTATAATACCATGCTAAGAAACTAGTATTAAGAAAATATTTAAAGAGAGCTTTAAAAGAAATATTTTCCATGTATTAGAAATATCATGCTTCTAATTACATGAGTAAAAATAATCTAGATAGGTTAGTTCCAAAAGTATTGGTTCTTAATGTATTTGAGCTTTGATTCCTAGGCTTAGCCCTTGACATGTATTATCAAACCCCTTTAAATTGAATAATTGTGGTTAAATAAAATACATTCATGTCCCCACTACAATTCAATCAAAATAAAAATTTATAAACTTTTCTAACTTCCTTCAAATCCTGCTCCAAATTCCTATAAAAAAGAAAGAAAGTATAGAAGTGAGTATCCAAAAATTCACAAGAATAATGAAAATGAAAATAAAAATACAACTAAAATGAATGCAACCCTGAAATCTATGTCTAATGATAAAGTAACTAACATAGATTTTAACTAAAAATCCATCACGAGTCCTCGGCAACAATGCCAAAAACTTGATGCATTTTAAATAATATTGTACATGCACATTTTATTGTAACATAGATTGTGTAAGTATGAATCAATATATAGAGACTCTATTGATAAACATATTTTAATCTAAAACTATTTTAACTACATTATCCTAGAAAAATTATTTATTTAACTAAATTAATTTTTTTAAATGCTAAATTCATAGAAATCACACAAAATGATAGAAATTAAACTTAAGATTGGGAATTAAAAATCCAATATATTAAAAATAAATGTTTCTTGAGTTAATTTATTTAGATTTTTCACTCACACATGTTCATGGAATTTTAATAACCCTAAAAACATGAAAAATATATCGTAAGGCTCTCTTTTTATGATTTTCTTAATATTAAATTCTAGCTTAGTTAAAATACTTAAAGTATAGCCTATCTTTTTAGAGCACAGGCCATCAAAAATTTTCATATTTAACCATCTACTTTCCATACTTAGTATCATTCCTTAAAACAATCACTAAGCATGCAACTAGATTGCTAAAAATCTAATACTAATACTTAAACTTTCCTTTTTAACCTAAAATCACTTAATCTTAAAATAACTATTCTAACACATTTTCATTCTAATGCACAGAGAAGTTAATTAACAAACAACAATAAATAAAGCTAAACTACATCTAACAACTAATAAAAGCATGGATAACATAAGCATAAAGTAAAAAACATGCTAATAATGAAAAGAAAAGAGAACTTTCATGGCTTCAAATTTAAAGGATTATAAGAATTCAAATATAAGAATTAAATGAAGCCAAAAAGAAAAGAAATGTAACTTCACTATGGAGCGAAAGAGATATCACCATCTTTCCTACCATGTCACTCAACAAGATCATCATTGAACCTACTCCAAACTGCGCTACCACTTGCTTTCGGCATCTACTCAGTGCCTTACACTTAATGTGTCACTCATCAAATACATAGAACACCACCCACTCATGCCATAGCCATTGGGAGAAGTGTCTACACCCAAAAATCTCCTTTATGCTTGTAATGACAAGAGAGAGAAAGAGACTAAGAAAGTCTTACAAATGGAAAAAAGCATGGATAGAAGAATGGATGGAGCAATAAAGGATAGGATGAAAGTGTAGGGGCATGATTTTTAGATCCAGAAGAGGAAGATAAAAAATTAGAAAAATAAAACAAGATGGAAAAAACATTAAGTCATGATAATGAAACAAAAATTTGGTGTAAAAAGGAATGGAGAGATTTTGTATGAAAATTTGTGGTGTGATTAGTTATGAGTGGAGATCTTAAACAGTGAATTTTAGAGTGAAAGGATAAGTAGAAAAAATAAAATAAAATGGTGGAGAAAGGTTAGAAAATGGGTAGACTGAAAATATAGTATGAGAGGGATGAATGAATGAAAGGGCTAATGAATGAGCTTGGGTGGATCTTTTGGTGAGTGATAGAGATGGAATAAAAAGATGTAATGGATTGAGGTGATGGAAGAGTGAAATGAGCCTTTCTTAACTCTTCTCCTCTCCTTGGATGTTCCTCCCATTAAGATGCTCTTCTTTGATGTTTGATCACTCTTTGTGATCCTCTAGGGTTGAGAAATTCTTTTGGTTCTACCCTCTTATAAGCTATGAGCAAGTGAATAGAGAAGTGGGGAATGGAATGAATAATCCCTTGTATTTAGATTTTTAGAGTGGAAGCCCTAAGAAATGGAGGGTGGAGATCATATGATTAAAGGAATGATAGATGGTAGGGATATAAGCAAGGAAAAGTGTTTAGAAAGGCAGGGGGTGGAGCAGGCATGGAATCCATGGGGATATGGATGTAAGTGAGAAGGAAAGGTATAAGGTGGAAAAGAAAGGAAACATAAGAAAATGGGAATGAGGAGAGGCTAAGGGAGGGAAGAGGATAGGAAGGAAGGGAGAAAATCTAGGAAAATAAGTGGGAAAGGGAAGAAAAGAAGGTGGAAGTCATAGAATGAATTTTTGGTTGTGTTGGAGTTTAGAAATCTGAGATGAATGTAAGACATTGGATTGAAATGATGGGTGGAGATCTTTCCTACTTAGGATTTTTATTTAACTTTTCAATAAGGGCAAGGTGGCTAGGTTTCATAGTTATATGCCCTTTCTTTACTCTATTTCATCATTCTTGAGCCCTAGGATAGATAATAGAGATCTCTTTGAAGTCCCCTACCAATAGGATGTAGTTTAATGCTTCTTTTCTCCTCATCCGTCTGATCGTCATGTCGTAAGTTGAATAGTTAGGATTTCTTTGAGATTTTCTTATCCAAACTGATTCCATTCTTTTATTCTCTACTCATCTTACCATTTTTATCCCTAACCAATCATTTTAAAGTAAAAACACATTTTTCACCACTTAACAACGTAGTTTGGTCAAGGAATGAAGGGAATGAATGAGGAAAGGAAGCAATTAGAAAGGATGGCTAGGGAGATGGCTTAAAGGTAAAGGAAAGGGAGTGATACCAAATAGGAAAGTGGTTGTTGGGGGGACCGGGGAGCCATGTTTTTCATTATAGGAAAGTGGGGTGGAAAAATGGGGTAAAAGAAAAAGGAAAAAGAATGGAAAGACAAGAAATGAGTTGGAAAGAAAATTGGTTGGAAGAATTGTAAAAGAAATTGAAAGTTGGTGAGGGAATCTAGAATTTTTTATAATTAAAAAGTTCTAAGGAGGGGAAGGGGGGTTTGGAACTCACGTGGGTGAAAGTGGAGTGGTTTTGGAAATCATAAGATGTATGGATCCCCTGAATGAGAATGGAGGGATGAGATCTTCCTTTCCTTAGGGTTTCGGGTTAACGTTTCAACATAGCAAAGGTGACTAGGGTTTTAACCTTTCAATACTTCATTCTTGTCCCTTATATCATACCTACCATTGAATGGATGATATCCATTTATGGCATGTAAACCTTCTTTAAACTTCATCTTCTCACCACTATTGGATCGGATTGCCTTAGGATGCATGACCTGGATTTTTATAGATCTTCGTATGCTCATGTAGACCAATTGTGCTTCAATATCTTCTATGAATAAGACATCAATTCATTAGTTAATTCTTCATCCTATGGTTGAGTAGGAGAGAGAAAATAAGTATAAGTCTTCATGTGGTCCCATTATTCTTTTTCTTCTAAGAAGCTTTCCCTATATGTGATTCCATTCTATGTGACTTGAGCTTCTTCCTTAACCAATTATGCTCATTAGTTAATTCTAACTTCAACAGTGGTGCCCAATGATAATTCTAAACCTCCAGGACTTCATTTATCATATGTGTGACCTATAATGTTGATTCATTTCCAAAATTACTCTTTCAAGGTTAAAGTTGATTAATTTTTGTATTTTTTCATTTGTACTTGTAAAATTGTATAACTAACCCCAATTAGGGATAATTGGTGTAGCTTTAAAATTACTCACAAGCACATGAATCAATGTAGTATTTTTACCCAAATAAGGCTGATGTGATGAGAAATCTCACAGATTTACAATGGATTGGATTTTATTTCAAATTAATTAACTTCAGCCAAAGAAAAAAAGTTGGTTTAAATTAGGACATTAAAAGTAAACAAGAATGCAAACATGCACAAAATTATAAACTAGAGTTAAAGGAAACTTGCTTAAATTAAAACTAAATAATGAAAATGAAAACCTACCTAACTAAAATGCATTTAAATAAGGAAAAAATAGTAAGCTAAGCATGAATTACAGTAAGTAGCTAACTTAAGACAATTACTAAAATGGAAACTTTCCTAATATAGAATTAAAAGTAGAGGAAACTTAAACTAAGCAAATGAAATTGGAAACTGAGATAATTAACAAATAAGAAAATAAAGAAACTACAGAGAATTAGAAAGATTCAAACTAAGAAATTAAACTTAAGGGAATTACCTAGAAAGGAAACTTTCTGAATTTAGCACTTTCCTAAACTAAAACTTGCTCAAAATAGAACATTCTAAAAAAAGAAGAAGAAGAAACTTTTGAAACCTGAAAAAAGATGCAAACAACTAATTTAAACACAATCTAACAACTAAATCAACCAAAGATTAAAGATTAATGGGATTTAGTACCATGCACATGGTTCTAGGACTATGTGCATGGTTCTATTGCCTCAAAGATGACTAGATTTGATGGTTCTAATGCAAGCTAACTATGGGATCTAATAAAAAAAATTGGAAATCTAAATGGGTACTTAAGGACTCAAGCAACAGATGTGTTTTGGTGGCTAGAAATAAAGCTAAGTAGAAAACAATTTCTAGATTTCGGTACATAAGAACTTTAGCTAAAACATGCATAAATAAGCAACTGAAACCATAAATTTTATGCAAGAAAACAACCCAAATCTCAAGTATGTTGATGAAGTAAACAATTCATAATAAAAATTCCCAAAAAACATTATTGAATCATCTCCAAATTACACCAAAAGTTAGATACATAATACATGTTTTATTGTCAGAAATTGCATCTAATTCGTAAGCACGAAATCTTGTTTAAACAACACAAAAAATGCAGTCTAATGCTCACAAGCTAAAGTGTTATGACATGCAAAGGAAATCCAAAAAGGAATTCAAGAGAAAAGATTCCTAAATGGGTGAACTAAGGCAATGAAATTAAGCTAAAAATAAGTTGAAAATAAGGTGAAAAACTTGAATTTCAAGAGGAAAAATCAAGGTTCTAAGCTAGCCCTTCTCTTGGCTATCACTACTAGAGATAAATTAACTTGAATCTTAAGGGAATAACAAAGATAAACAAGTGGAATTGGGTTAAAGAAAGAAGGAGAATCTAGATGGAAAGGAAGATGCAAAACTAGAAAGCAAAATAATGGAAACTAAAGCAACGCAAGCAAACTACTAGCCTAAATTGGAGAGAAAATGTGACGACTCGGGTTTTTCCATGCATTTTTAAATGCAATATCTAATTCCTAAGGCGGGATGCATCCCTATTTGAAAACCATTTTATAAAAACCATGCAATGCAGCAGAAAATCTTTAGTTTTAAACTCGTTTTGAACACCCCGAGTGTCATTTGCTTTCACAACAACCAAAGTAGTTTTTGAAAAACTTTAGAAATCATAAATGTTTTCCCAGGTCTATCCAGTCACAACTCATAGCCCAACTGTAATTAAATACAAATACATGTCCAAAGGGTAGAGTGTTTACTTACATGTATAATTGTCTCCTTTTGATTTACTTTGCTCATAGCACTAACATAGGTGTCCTCTACTCGTAGATGGAACTATCCTGAAAAATGTTAAGGATAGGGTGAGTATATACTACACTTAGTAGGAGTCTATCACTACTAGTTTTACAATGCATGCTATGTTCAAAGTCATATGCTCTTTAAAACATGTGCATGTTCGAACAATCATGGTCAATATTGATATTAAAAACCACCATCAAATTGGAATACTGACGACTTAAAGAAATAGCATAATCCAAGTCGAAAGTATCATATATAATAAACATAATGATACGCATAAGATTCTTAACTGAATCGGACTCATGGATATCTGGTATGATATGGTCAACCAACCTCATGGCATGCCATATGCAATGCAAGTAAGTCCACGAAACCATAGGGCCCAACTATGCCCACGACTTCGCCGCCGTGTCGGTCCCGGGTACTTGAGGACACTCGGTCATAGCCTCCATGGGGCATGTGACACATCGACCCAGTGCCATGACACCAGTGGTAGCCCCCTGTACCACATGCAGTTGACGTAGGGACATTGCCCTTTTTGGGCGTGGTACCCATTCCACCTAATAGTGGTAGAGGCTGGAGGCCAACCCAGACCTCTTGGCATAGCACCCACGAGCTTATTAGCCCAAATCATATAAGATTAAATAAGCAAAAACCTCTTTTTCAAAACTTGTCCTCTTTGGGTCCCTCACAACTGCCTACCCAGCGTCTTTTGGTAACCCTCAAGGACATACAATTTTTCAAGAACTCAATGCTCACAAATCATGCAATATATGCAATTGTTTGCAAAATATGTCTATGCATAGTGTATTTATCATATGTACGCTGAATTAAGTCATGCTGAACAAGTCATATACTTATACTTAAAACATGCATTTTCAAAACAATCATGGCTCTTTTAAAAAGTCTAGTAGCGATAGAGCACCTACCTCGAAGTCTCCAGGAGTCACGTCCTTCATCACTCAACCCGTCCTTGGGTCTCATTTATAAACTCCTGGGTATGAATGGATACAAGGAGTCCTTATCAATTTCAATCTATTTAGACATTAGATTGCTAGATCTGCCTTTTAGGGTTCATGGTCCTTGCCTAATTCATTGTCGGGCTAGATCCTATGATGTGGATCTACTATTCCATGGTTAACTCTATAAATTGTCCTCTAATCCTATCCTTATAGTCTCGTTAGGCCTGCATGTCCCAGTTCCAAGGACACCCATGCATCCTGGTTGAACTGCGACCGCCTCACGTGCATGCGCGCCCAAAGGTCGTGCCAGGGACCGCGTTTTGCACGTGCACATGCATGCTCAAGTGACACGCTATGACGTGCATCATTGCATAGATGCACCTTGTAGCATGGCGCGTCTCAGCTCCCAGGGCACCCCGTGCATCCTGGTCGAGCCAGGACCCGTGCCCCATGTTGCGCGCACACCCAAAGGCCGCACCTGGGACAGTGTACGCACTGTCGTATGCCCGGAACCTATCCCAGGGACCTTGTCCCAGGCGTACATGGAGCATGGCATCCCTGGGACGCCTTGTTCGTGCAGGGCCGGCTGGAACCGACTTGGAGTGTTTTCCGACCAGGAAATCCGGCTTGAAAACGGCTGGAAACGTTAGATCTAGAATGGATCTAGCCTGAAAGGAGGAAAAAAAATGAAAAGGAAAGAAGAACGGTTTACCTGGGTAGCCTGGGGACTCCCTTTTTTCTCGGTGGTGCGTTTCCTTCTACCAGAAATCTATGTTGTCGGAACCCTTCTTGAATCGTAGGAGAAAGTGGAGGATAAAGGGATGGCTGAGGAGGAGGGAAAAGGGCTTTTTATAGCCTTGCTATGGCAGTGGCAGATTTCTTTAGAAACCAGGGTTTCTGGAGAAATCTAGTGGAAAAAGACGATGGGGTGCCGTTATCAAAATGCCCCTTGTGTTTTCTGCCTTTTTCGTTTTTAATTCAAATTACAGAAATACCCCTAATCTTTAAACGGCCGTAACTTCTTCATACGAACTTTGTTTTCAGCGTTCTTTGAGGCGTTGGATTCCATTTTTTGAGTAGAATCTAATGGTACCAAGTTTCCTCACAATTTCCTTCATTTACTATTTTAAATAAGGTAAAACATTGAACACATTTGTTTTCCCATAGAATGTCCAATTTTTTTGTTAAAAATAGCGTAAATTGCTCGGGTATTACAGAAAATAACCAAGACAATAACCAAAAATCTAAAGGTAGAAAAGCATCTAATAAATCTCAAAGTCTAGTAGCAAATAATAGCAAAGGATAGCTTGATTTCAAGGTGCCTCACCCACCTCTACTTAAAAAATTTGTATGAACCATGGGGGTATATATAGATGAGTGGGTTCCTAAGTTAGGAAAGGGTAAATCCATGAAGAAAGTGGCTTTAGGTTAGGGTATTGAATGAGAAAGGTTCAGAAGAGGAAATTTAGATAGGAATGATATCATAAAGATGACATGAGAGAGAGAGAGAGAGAGAGAGAGAGAGAGAGAGAGAGAGAGAGAGAGAGAGAGAGAGAGAGAGAGAGAGAGAGAGAGAGAGAGAGAGAGAGAGAGAGAGAGAGAGAGAGAGAGAGTCATGATGGGCTAGCTGATTTTCTAATTAGGAGGGCAGGAGGCATCCTTTTCCAATGAGGGAAGGTGGCCCTCCACCCTCCTAGCCAGATTGTAATTGGATGATGAGATGAGTGAAGAAAATTGGAAAGAAGAAGATAGGAAAGATCTAGGGTTTAGGGTTTCCTATTTGGGAAACCACTTGTTCATCAACTAGAAAGGGGGGTGTCTTTTTCCTAAGGTGGTGTCTCCCTCTTTTAACTTGTAACTCTAGGTCAATTGTATGGAAAAATAGTGGGAGATGGAGTTGGAAAGTAGGGTTTCTCTCTTGATGGGTCCACCAATGCATAGTCATTTACCTTTTATATAATTCTCTCAAAGCTTCTAATAAATTCAAATTTAGAAAGTGGATCATTGCTTGAATTATCCTCTAATTGTATGACTCCATATGGCAGTTGGCTTAATTGGTTTATGTAGCTCACTTTGAGGGGTCATTTAGCTTGGCTTCATGGCTCACACCCTTGGATTTAATGGCTTGAATGACTTGGCTTGAATTCCTTAGCTTGTCACCTTCTCTTTTGGCTTATATGGCTAATGTGTGTTGAATGGCTCCCATGTAATAGTGGTGGAAATGCATGGCTTGCTTCATAGGCCCATTTTAGTCACCTTTGGCTCTTTCAATTGCTTCCATTGACCCATCATCTTGCCTTGATATGATCTTGGACCTTGATCTACTTTGAATTATTAATATTTAGGCCTTAAATCAATCTTTTGATCTTGATCTTCAATTCTCATATTGATAAATTTTGGCCTTTGGATTCCTTAGCTTGTCACCTTCTCTTATGGTTTATATGGCTAATGTGTCTTGAATGGCTCCCATGCAATGGTGGTGGAAATGCATGGTCTAGTTCATGGGCCCATTTTAGTCACCTTTACCTCTTTTAATTACTTCCATTGAACCATCATCTTGCCTTGATGTGATCTTAGACCTTGTTGATATTTAGGCCTTCACTCAATCTTTTGATCCTGATCTTCAATTCTCATCTTGATAAATTTCAGCCTTTGGATCCTAAGGTGAAAAACCCTTAATTGAATCCTAAAAATTTGACATTCATATACTTTCTCCAAATTAGCCTCTAAACTTACAAAACATTAGATTTTTTAATTATTAGGTTAGAAATGCATGTGTTTTAAATTTTGGAAAAAAAAAAAAACCTAAAATGACACCATAGGTTATATAGCACATGGGCAATTAATTAGGTATTACTTATACAAATTTGAACACTTATCACACCCCCGGGCCACCATTTTGATAGTCCCAAGCAAAACATGCAAAATACCATGAAAATAAAAATAGTTGCCATTATCGTGGGTACTCTTAATTACATTTAGCACATGCAACAAGCCCTTAAACCTTAGGTTATCCCTAGTCAACAAGTTATGCCTCGTGAGGGTTTGCAGTGAATATACCAATAAAATTTAACGTCTAAGAATATTGATTCGTTATACTATTTTTCTTTTATCATTCTTTCTTACCACGGACCATTTGTAATTATGGGATTTTAGAATGCACTTTGTTCTTTAGAATAACATATGATATTTATTTCCTATTAAATTAGGGTAAAACTAAGGATAATTTGTTCATTGTAGAATAACAATACCTAATCTCATATCTTTTGCCTATTGTGCTAATTAATTCAAAATGAATTTTAGTCTAAACTTGACATATTGGGACTGAGATGAAGATCATATAATTTTTGAAGGCATTCAAAAGGAGACAAAGCACTAACCTCTTTCTAAGATTAAACAAGATAAGATTTGGCTTGGTTGAATTCCATGATGAAGCTATAAGTAATTCCTCGCATAGTTGGGAGCCTTCAACTAGTTTCAAATTGTTAAACACAATTGTTCAAATTATTGATAAAAATACTTGTCTTGTACTTTCATTGAATTCCTTAAACTAAGCTAAGTGAAGCTACTTTTTGGAGTGCACCTCTAAACTATTTAAGGAATCGATTGGAAGTGGAAGACATGTACTTCCATTAACATTTTGAAAAATTATGTCCAGCATCATCTACAAAGTGCATACTTATTCTCAATTGATCGTGTGATCATGTTTCTTTAATTAAACGTATTCAACATTTCTACAATAAAAATAATGAATTAAAAGCTTTATTCCTTCCCAATTTGCTAAATCATCTTGGCTTAAAAAAAATTTACTACTAGATAATGCAAATTATTTGTGATTATATCACACTGAAATTCCATGAATATTTTTTTATATTTAAATGTGTATCTATGGTTGAACTAACCTCCACTCCCATTTAGTGTCCTCAATTATCGTTGCCTTTTTGCTAACCCTTTAAATATTTTCATATCTAGAGGAGGATGGGGAATGCTGCTAACTAGTGCTAGAGGGTAGGAGCTTGCTACAGTGCACACTTTTACATGGTAGGTTGCACCCTTCATAGATCTTTGATTTCCTTGACCTCAATATCTTGTACTTCAAATAGCATATTAGTTGGATATGCTGTGTACATCTAGATGATTGATGGAAGAAATACTTGATGATTCTAGCATATAAAGGTGAGCTCTTTACTCCTTCATTTTCTTGTGCAAGTGATGTGTTGTTTTAAAATTACTTGCAAGCACACGAATCAATGTATTAAATTCATGAAAGTGAGGTTGATCTCATGAGGAATCTCATAAATTTGTAATGGATTAGATTTTATTCAAATTGACTAACTACCAAAGAAGGATAGTCGTGATTAAAAATCTAAAGTAACATGGAATTAGAAGCATGCCAAAAATTAGAAACTAAAAGTAAAAGAAACTTGACTAAACTACAATTAAATAATTAAAATGGAAAATTACCTAACTAAGATACAATGAACTAAATCAAACAACAAAAATTTAGAAAGATTCATTTTGAACAGTGACACTTAAGGAAACTACTAAGTTAGAAAGTTTCCTAAATTAAAACTTACCTAACCTTAAACTTACTAAAATGGAAAGTTTCTAAAATGAAACATGGAAACTTTCTAAACCTAAAACAATATGCAAACAACTAATTAACAACTTCTAAAACAAGATCAAGCTACTAAATTAACTAGGAATTTAAAAGGAATGGGATTTAGAGCCACGCGTATGGTTTTTGGACTGTGGGCATGATTTTGGAGCCCTAGAGATGGTGAAATTTAATGCACCTATAGTGAGTTAATATAAAAAACAGCTAAGAGATATAATAAAAAATGATGAAAAGATAAATGGGTACCTAAGGATTCAGGAAAATAAGATGTTTTGATTGCTAGAAGTAAAGCACAAAGTTAAGGAAAAACCAATTTCCAGATTTTGGCACTTAAGAACAAGTAAACAACCTAGATCTCAATTACTTTGATGAAATAAACAATCTGTGATAAGAATTTGCAAAGAACATTGAATCATATCCAATTTACCTCAAATTTATGCACATAAACTGTCAACAATTTCTAGAATTTGTGCACTTTTCTAAAGTCTGAATCCTATCTAAACATTAATAAAATTCCAATATAATACTTACATACTAAACTGTAATGACGTGAAAGGAAAACCCATGAAAGAATTTGAGAGAAACAAAGCCTATGTTGTTGAACTAGCTAAGGGAAAATAGCCTAAAACTAAGGGGGAAAATCATGAAAAAAAAAAAATGTGAATTTCAAGAGGATAAGTCAAGAATTTAAGCTAGGATTTCTCTTGGTTGTCACTACTAGAGAATAACTAACTTGAATTTTAATTGAATAACAAGAAAAACTAATGGAATGGAGTGAAGAAGAGAGACAAGACAGATGGAAAAATGGGTGAAAAAGAGAGAAAAATAAGAACTAAACTAAAGCAAGGAAACTAATGGAAATCAAACAACTTACCAATCAAAAGAATAACTAGAAAATCAAGATAGGAAAATCACCAACAAAGTTCCAAAATCCAGCAATAACTTAAGCACAAAAGGAAACTAGAATTCAAGGTTGTGTCACTCAACCTCTACTTGGAAAAATAGTATGGAACATGGGCCTATATATAGATGAGTGGTTTCCTCAATTAGGAAGGGGTGAAAATATGAGGAAAGTGGCCCTACCATCACGGCATTGAAAGAGGAAAGTTAGGTAGAGATTATGTAAGGTAGATGATATAAGAAAGAGAGGTGGAAAGATGACATAAGAGAGATAAGCTAGTTTCTAATTTTGAACAAGGGGATAAGCCTCTTTTTCCTTGGATTGAAACTGGAGTTTTTTTTAATCTAATTTTGTGATGTTTGGTTGATGGAAAGTTAGGGAATAGGTAATCAATAAGGTTTAGGATGGATGTGGAAAGATCTAGGGTTGTGAAGTTGATTGAATTGAAGTAGATCTAAAGTTTCCCATTTGATCACCAAATAGGAAAGGGGAGGGGTGTCATTTTCCTTGGAAGTACCTCCCTCCTTTAACTTGGAAACCTAAATAAATTTGAATGGAAAAAGAGTGGGAGATGGAATTGGAAAGTAATGTTTCTCTCTTGATGAGTCCATCAATGCATAATCATCTTACCTTTTACATAATTCTCTCAGATCTTCTAAATAAACCTTAAAAATCCAAATTTAGAAAGAGAATCATTGCTTTAATTCTCCTCCAATTGTATGACTCCATGTGGCATTTGGCTTATTTGGTGTTTGTGGCTCACTTTGAGGGCTTATTTCACTTGGCTTCATGGCTCACACCCTTAGCTTTAATGGCTTGGATTGCTTGGCTTGAATTCCTTAGCATGTCACCTTCTCTCATGGCTTATATGGTTAAGGTGGCTTGAATGGCTCCCATGCAAAGGTGGTGGAAATGCATGGCTTGCTTCATGGGCCCATTTTGGTCACCTTTGGTTCTTCCAATTACTTCCATTAATCCATCATCTTACCTTGATATGATCTTGGACCTTGTCCTACTTTGAAATGTTAAAATTTAGTCCTTGACTTAATCTTTTGATCTTCATCTTCAATTATGATCTTGATCAATCTCAATTGTTGGGTCCATGTTTCAACACCTAAAAAAGAAAAAATCCTAATTAAATCCTATGATAATTCACATGGTTACTGTAGATTAGCTTCTGAACCTACAAATATCAAACTTTTAAATTATTAGGTTGGAAATGCATGTGTTATGAAATTTGGAAAAACACTAGAAATAATTTTATATTTTACAGCACATGAAATACTAATTATGAGTTTCTATACAAAATTGAACACTTATCACATCCCCCAATTAGCATTTTGCTAGCCTAGAGCAAAATATGTAAAAAATCATGAAAACAAAAGTGGTTTTCATTTTCATAAGCACTCACAATTTTATTTAGCATATGCAACAAGCCCTTAAACCCTTAGGTTACCATTAGTGGACAAGTTTTGTAGTGAATATAGCCACAAAAATCAATAAGGCTATCCTTGATTTATCTAAGAGAATTCTCATCCATTAATAATCTACTTGCTTTAATAACTTAATAAATATGAATGAGAAAGTCCACAAATTACCCACATACCAAAGGCCTTTTATTCTAGTTTCATCTCAGAGTGCAGTGTGTGTACAAGTACATATGTCATGACATTTAAATAGATATGCTTATTTCTCCATTGGAAAGATGTCTTGTCCTTAAATTCTCAATAGTATACACTAAAAAATATAGCTCTCAGAGAAAAGGGGTCAAACAAATTTCTCTCAAGATGTGACCAAATCCAAAGATGTTAATGGCTCACAAAATTTTATAAAAACTAATGAGACAAAGAAATTGATCCCTTAGAATGGATGCCATTACCAAGACCAAGTAAAAATAGTTCATCTTAATTCCTTCTTATTTATATCCTCATCAAGGCTATGTTCCTCCTAAGATTAAGATGTCTTTAGATAGGAAAAAATGTAGGCTTGGGCATGGTTTTGAAAAGAAGGATATAAGGGATTCAAAGAGTCAAATTTGAGTAGAGGTCTTCAATGAATATTTATTTGGAGAACTTTACTTGTGAATGCACTTGAAGGGAATGTCCTCTCTAATTTTCCTTTCTCCTTTCTTTATTACTTTCTCTTTTTCTGATACTTTTTTCATTTTTTCTTGTATTTCTAATAAGGAACACTTTTCTTTCTACTTTTAATATTTTTCACTTCTTTACTTTTGTCCTTTTTTCTAATTTTTGTATCATTTCTACTCATTTTTGAAAGGTAGGTAATGTATATTCTTACTGGGGTTTCTTTGGGTGAGGGTAAATTTGATGCTTTGAAAAGTAAAGGTCTTACCAAGAGGCTCAAAGGGTCTAACTAATGATATAGAATAGATTGGGGAGGCTTTATGTATCTAAGTTATAACAAGGTTGGCCTATATCATTTCCTAGGTTTCTTAAAACCTATCAGAGTGAATAAATATTCAGGAAACAAAGTTAGTAATCCTTTTTGAATCTTGGCATTTTGACTAAAACAAAGAACACTAATATCTTTCAAAGAAAATATACACTGAAGAAAATAGTAAATTATGTATAACCCTTAAAAAAACTAATAGTCTCTAAAACTCACTTGTGTATATAAGTCTTCACTAATTTTCCTCAGGGTCTTTAAGTCATAAACATCAATTTGTCTAGACTTATGCACTGTGTATAAGTGTGTTCCAAGATTTAACTTTCATAAAACACTTCAAGACATGAATAATAATGAAAAATTAATCATATGCATTTCTATTAAGAAGTTAAAGTAGTGGAAATACTAAACTTTAGACAATTTAATTCTGATCATAGTAAAGGAACCTTGACCACAAAAAATTTTGATTCTTTTTAACAAGACAAGAAAAACCTAGAAATCTCATGCATATTTAGACCCCCCAACTTGAACTAATCATTGTCCCCAATGTTTTAAAATATACGATATTTACATGATAAATGAGTGATGCAAAACCATGAGACTCTAAAACCCTGGGTTGCCTCCCAGTGAGTGCAATGTTTAATATCTTTAGCTAAACATTAAAAATTGCAATTACGATGTGTAAGATAGGCCTCTAATGGATCCAAGGTAAACAATGGTGCTGAAGCTTCTAAAATTAGATCTTTAATCATGCTGCAAAACTCATCAAGATCTAAGTGTTGAAGGTTGGAATTGAAAACATTAAGCTCAACTTTCATATTACCAAAGGATAATTGTAATATACCATTTCTACAATTGACGATGGCATTGGACATTGCCAAGAATGGATGTCCAAGAATCACTAGAATTTGACTACTAGGGTCTAATACAGGTTGGTATCCAAGATAATGAAATCGATAGGTAAGTAAAACTGGTCCACCTACATTAGAATATCTTCCACCATACCATGTGGAATCATAACTGATCTATCTATAGACTACAAAGTGGTATTGGTTGGTTTAAGGTCACCAAGCCCCAATTTCTCATAGATAGAATAAGGCAACAAATTTATACTAGCCCCTAAATTAAGTAGTACCCTATCGATGACATGGTTTCCAATGACACAAGAGATAGTAGGACATCCTTGGTCTTTAAACTTAGATGGGTCTGGTGTTGGATTAAAGATCTCACCTACTCAATGAGGAAGGCTTTGTTTCACACATTAAGCTTTCTCTTTGTAGTATAGAGCTCTTTAAGAAACTTGGAATAAGTAGGAATATCCTTAATGGCATTGAGTAAAAAGATATTAATTTGAACATGCTTAAACACTTCCATTATATCATTGAAATTTGTTCCTTTCTTAGCCTTGTTGAGTAATGAAGGGAATGGGGCTTTTGGCACATAAGGTGCCTCAACTATAGGCTCAGATGGAGTCTTTGGCACATAAGGTGCCTTAATTATAGGCTCAAATAGGTTTTTGGATATAAGGTGACTCAACTATAGGCTCAAATGGAGTTGGATTTTTTTGTATTTTCTCTCTCTTGTGTTTTTGCTTTTTCATTCTCCTCAATATTTTCCTCTATCTATCCTACTTTGTTATTGACTTGACAGCCATTCATAAGGGTTGTGATGTGCTTGGCTTGCTCATCGGGTCTTTGGGAATTAGACCCGATTTCTAACTAGTAGTTAGGGTTAGCTGAATGGTAAACTTTCCTTTTTTGTCTTTCGCTTAATTTAACAGACAACCAGTTTATTTCCATCTCTGACTTGGAAATAGCTTGAGAATTTCATTGACTCTCATTTTGGAATTGATGTAAAGTTTGTTAGTATCCTGATTTTGTTTTATGAGCAACTAAATATTACCTTAAATTGATGGTTGCTTTGGGTAGATAAGAACTGGTTCAGAAACTTCCTAGACAACCAGTCCCATGTGACAATGGAACCAACTACTAAAGAATTCAGCCATGATTTGGCCTTATCCTTTAATGAGAAAGGGAACAACCTAAGTCTATTAGAATCTTTCTTAACATTACAAAATTTGAATGTAGCAACAATATTAAGGAATTCCTTGATATGTAGGTATGGGTCCTCTCTTTTATGACCATAAAATGTTGGGAGTAACTGAATGACTCCAAGTTGTCTACATTGGTGAGTGGCAATGTGATTCATGATGGATTATTTAGTTAGAGTGGCACATAGAAATCTTTGATAGTCTTGTGCTCAACTGGTAATTCAGCCATCGAGTTTGGAACTTGGTGTCTAACCCCTACCTATGGGTATGCTCAATCTCAAGGTCTAAGGGTACTGATTCAATGTTCTAAGATCAATGTCCTTGCATGAACTAAAATGAAACCTAACTAAATGATGCAACCTAAATCTAAATGTGACTCCAGCTCTATGTGATGCAATCAAATAATTCCTAATGGTAACAACATGTGTTTTGTTTATCTTTGTTAATTTGTGAGGTTGTAGCTTTTAAACCTAAAGCTAGATAGTTCCTCCTTTAATTCAGACTTGATTATTGCTTGCCAATTAAATCTTGCCCCAAGTGGTTAATACAATTCTCATGGAAGGAGGCATTTAGACCTCAACATTTGTCAATAGAAGGCATGGAAAAATCACTTGGATTTTAGATACCCACTATAACCACAAAGTTCAAGGGCCATTAAAGTGACAATAGATCACCTCTTTCAAAAAGGGTTCTATGAGCTCAAAACCTTAGGTCTCTTGTTACTTGATTTTAGATAAAACTAATAGTTGGGATTACAAGCATACAAGGAATTGATTTGATTTCCTAAGTGGGTCAAGGACTTGGTGATGAAATGTAGTCCTTATCATATGAGGGTTCCTATGGTGCCCTTACTAATATTATGATCCATCCACCATAAAGCAATAAATGTGCAATGCAATTCTAAAATGAAAACTAATGCAACTTATATGCTATCCACCCAAGGGTTAAATAGGTACAAGCTGATGTAATAACCCTAAATAAGATGCAACAAGTAAGATTAATGACCCTAAACTATATGAACTACACTATCAATCAAATAAAAAGTTATACTAAATGTAAGTACACTTAGAAGAGTAAAAGAGAGTGAGGGAAACTTATAGTGGAGTTTTTTATGAAGATCAAGTGTGGGCCTCCATACCACACACTTGCCCACTTTTAATACAACCCATTTAAAATTTAAATAAAGAAATTTGCAAGTTCGATGGGGCCTCACTACCAGTTCACTCAAAAGGAAAAACCTTAATCTAAGAAAGCAATTAAATTTGATGAAGCTCCTCTTGCTAATCTTTCCTAGCACAAAAACAAGAAAGATATGTTAATTTTTGAAGAATTAGCAAGATATGCAAATGCGATGCAAAAATCCTCATCTAAAGGAACCTAAGGCTACTACTAAAGATAAACAATCCTAATAAGAATTCAATCATAAATCTGTTGTGATTCTGCATCAACGGCACCAAAAAAAGTGTTAAAATAACTCGCAAGCACAAGAATCAATGTAGTATTTTCATGCAAGCGAGGTTGATCCCACAAAGAATCTTACAGATTTGCAATGGATTCAATTTTATTCAAACTGATTAACTTCAGTTAAAGAAAGAGAGTTGGACTAAATTAGGACATTAAAAGTAAACAAAAATGTACAAAATGTACAAAATTATAAACTAGAACTAAAGGAAAATGCCCTAAATTAAAACTAAACAATGAAAATGAAAACTTACCTTGCTAAGAATAGTAAGCTAAGAATGAATTACATTAAGTAACTAACTTAAGACAATTACTAAAAATAGAAACTTTCCTAATCTAGATTAAAAGTAAAGGAAATTTAAACTAAGAAATGAAATTGGAAACTTAACTAATTATCAACTAAGAAAATAAAGAAACTATAGAGAATTAGAAAGATTTAAACTAAGAAATTAAACATAAGGGAATTACATAAAAAGGAAACTTTCTTAATTTTGCACTTTCCTAAACTAAAACTTGCTAAAAATAGAACTTTCTAAAAAAAGAAAAAGAAAAATAAAAGGAAACTTTCTAAACCTAAAACAACATGCAAACAACTAATTTGATTTCTGTTAAGCAAGATCTAACAACTAAATTAACCAAAGATTAAAGATTAATGAGATTTAGTGCCATGCGCATGGTTCTATGGTCTCAAAGATGACTAGATTTGATGGTTCTAATGCAAGCTAACATGCAAACTAACTATGGGATCTAATAAAAAATGGAAATCTAAATGAGCACATAAGTACTCAAGCAAAGAAGATGTTTTGGTGGCTAGAAATAAAGAACATAGTTAAGGGGAAAACAATTTTCAGATTTCAATACTTAAGAACATTAACTAAAACGTGCATAAACAAGCAAATAAACCATAAATTTTATGCAAGGAAGCAACCTAGATCTTAAGTACTTTGATAAAGTAAATAATCCATAACAAGAATTTCCAACAAAACTTTATTGAATCGTCTTCAAATTACACAAAAGCCTAGACACATAAGACATGTTTTATTGCTGGAAATTGCATCTAATTCTTAATCATGAAATCCCATCTAAACACCAAAAACAATGCAATATAATGCTCACAAAATAAAGCACGATGACATGAAAAGAAAACACAAGAAGAAATTCAAGAGAAAATTTGGCTACATAGGTGAACTAAGGAAATGAAATTAATAAAACTAAGGTGAGAATAAGGTGCAAAACTAGAATTTCAAGAGGGAAAATCAAGGTTCTAAGCAAGCTCTTATCTTGGTTGCTACTACTAGAGATGAGCTAACTTGAATCTTAAGGGAAAAACAAAGAAGAATAAGTGGAATTGGGCTAAAGAAAGAAGGAGAAGCTAGATGGAAAGGAAGCTATGAAATTAGAAAGCAAAAAAACGGAAACTAATGCAATAAAAACTAAGCTAAAGAAAGCAAACTACTAACCTGAATTGGAGAGAGAATAAATGTGGCAATAACTAGAAATCCAAAGGAAGAAAATCATCTAAGAAATCCCAAAGTCTAGCAGCAAATAATACTAAAGGAGAGCTTGATTTCTAGGTGTCTTACTCACCTCTACTTGAAAAATTCGTGTGGACCATGGGGCATATATGGATGAGTAGGTTCCTAACTTAGGAAAGGGTGAATCCATGAGGAAAGTGTCTCTTAGGTTAGGGTATTGAATGAGAAAGGCCTGGAAGATGAAATTTAGATAGGAATGATGTCATAAAGATAACATGAGAGAGAGAGAGAGAGAGAGAGAGAGAGAGAGAGAGAGAGAGAGAGAGAGAGAGAGAGAGAGAGAGAGAGAGAGAGAGAGAGAGAGAGAGAGAGAGAGTCATGTTGCCTTGTTTCTTAATTAGGAAGTGCGGGAGGAATCCTTTCCCATGGAGTGAAAGTGGCCTTTTTCCCTCCTAATTAGATAGTAGTTGGCTGGTGAGAAGAGTGAAGGAAATGAGAGGGAATAAGATAGGAGAGGTGGGAAAGATTTAGGGTTTAAAGAGTTCTGATTTGAAGTAGATCTAGGGTTTCCTATTTTAGAAACCACTTGATCGTCAATTAGAAAGGGGGGCGTCTTTTTCCTAAACATGTGTTTCCCTCCTTTAACTTGTAATCCTTGGTAAATTGGATGGAAAAAACAGTGGGAGATCATTTGGAAAGTTGGGTTTCTCTCTTGATGGTCCATCCATGCATAATCATCTTACCCTTTACATAATTCTCTCAAATCTTGTAATAAATCCAAATTTAGAAAGTGGACCATTGCTTAAATTCTCCTCCAGTTGTATAATTCCACATGGCATTTGGCTTATGTGGCTCACTTTGAGGGCTCATTTAGCTTGGCTTCATGGCTTATGGCTCACACCCTTGTCTTTAATGGCTTAGCTCGAGTTCCTTAGCTTGTCACCTTCTGTCATGACTTATATGGGTAAGGTGGCATGAATGACTTCTATGCAAAGGTGGTGGAAATGCATGACTTGCTTAATGGACCCATTTTAGTCACCTTTAGTTCTTTAAATTTCTTCCATTGATCCATCATCTTTCCTTGATATGATCTTGGACCTTGATCTACTTTAAAATGTTTAAATTTAGGCCTTGACTCAATCTTTTGATCTTGATCTTCAATTCTCATCTCAATAAATTTCAGCGATCATTCATATACTTACTCTAGATTAGTCTCTGAACTTGCAAAGCATCATATTTTTGAATTATTAGGTCAGAAATGCATGTGTTATAAATTTTGGCAAAACCCCCCCTAAAATAACACCAAGTTATAACACATGGGCAACTAATTGAGTATTATTTTTACAGAATTGAACTCTTATCAATAATTAATTGATTTATAGGGCTAAAACATCTTAAATACAAGGATATGTATATAATATTTCTATACCCATCCGTTTATATACATATCCTACCCGTTAATCCATAAATTTAATTCCTTTGTTCTGAACCATTAAACTAGTACCTAAAACATTCATTTACTAATCCAACAACAATACAACCTTAATTTTATATTCTATATATACATTGGAACTGCCTTACATGAAAAACAATATTTTTAGGAGAAATTGAGGCTCTAAGCACATCTTGGACACTTGTCTAACAGTAGAGACTTGGTACGACTTGGATTGACCAGATTAGAGGTAATCAGATTTGATTAGACCATGTTAGACACTACATTATCTTTGGATCTAAGTGATTGGAGGTAAGATGACCACCAAACCTTATTCAAATCGATTAATTTTTATTATGCCTAGTAAATTGTAGAAAACTTAGAAAATAGGCTTGATTAGGATGAATTAAACTTGAAGAAAAACAATTAAGTTATTCAAATTATAAATTAGACTACAACTAATGAATCAATTATTCTAATGACTTTGGATTAGAAAATTTATATGTTAGGATGATTTGGAGCTATTAATTTGACTGATTAGAATTCAATATGATCATGAGACCAATAGATCGAACATTGGAATATGAAATAGACTATCTGTAAGTTAAAGATTGGAGAGAATTGAGGATAATTAGATGATATAAATCATTGATGTTTAATCAATAGCCAAGATTTGATATTATGACAAAAATAAAGAGATATACCGATGATTAAAGATGAATAAAGGCAATATCATCAAGCATGATTAAAGATTAAATGAGTCACAAATAAGAATTTGTGAATAAGAGAATGACATTATATGCATGTATATTTTCACAAATACGATGATTGATATGAGTTGAGTGTAGTGAGCATTCTATGGATTGGGATAGCTCATATTCGAGGTGTATGGAATCTAAGATGCATATGTTTTAAAATTATATGATCTTTTGACATATCATGATATGATTTGATAATAGCATGAGATTTGAATTGCATGAGTTAATACATGCAATATTCATGATTCAACTTATGAAATGAAAATGTTATATTATGGTACATGGGAGATTGATATATATATATTATGATTTTATTTCATGGATTATAAATGCATATAATTGATTTAAAATGCAAATTTTAAGAATGCACTGCACGTTTTATCTCCATGTGATTAGATTTGAAAGCCAAATGAGCTTGATTTTGGTACGGGGTACCAACTATGCATACGATATACCATGGATTTGATATGAGGTAGGCATATGGGTTGATATTATTATTACGCACATAAAGGCATGTACGCTTAGTGGATTTTGTTTTAGATAGGTATAGGCCTACTGGATACTATGCTATGAGAGTTATGATGGTTTGGCCACCTGCTCTCTAAAACTTATAATATGGACACCATGCCTATAGCGAGACAAAATGTTGGGTGGTAGCAATATGGGAATGCCACACTTTGACAATCTATTTCCATCTATAGACATGATGATTTATTTTTCCACAGAGCATGGCAATGGATCCTGGCACAGGGGATGTGCACTGCAGTATAGTAGTCCATTGTATATTTTGCACCATGTGTGCAGATTGTAATGACATATGGCATGGTAATATGCCTTGTGAATGTGCCATAATGATATGCCCGATATGAACTCATGACTATTATGTGGACCTAGGAATAGCTGGATGTATGTGGACCTCGTATAGTTGGAGAATGACCAATGATGATTACATATCACTATGTTGTGAGTTTGATTTTATTTAACCTGTAGTGCTATTTAGAAGCTTTTAAAAAAAAAATTTTATCATGATTTGTACGCGGCATTGCATCATTGGATCTATTTATGACATTTACATCTATTTAGAATGTTTATTCAAGATTCTGATTTGTGATTTGAATATGATATTACATAGTTGGATTTATTCATTATATTACATGAATTGATTTGAGAATGTGATATTTTAAAGCTTGAGATTAACTTAAATTTAATCATGCAAAATTTATTGATGCATAATGTTTTGATGCATTAAAATGATTATTTGTGAAAAGAAATATTGCTCTAGGTTTTCATATGCATCTTGTTCCCCTACTAAGGATGCTTGCTTGGATATTCTAAATGTTTGAATGTTTACAATATCTTAGATCTGGATAAACAGGAGTAAAGAAAAATCAATCAAGTAGTAGATTGGCAATTTATTTATTTTGAGGATATATGCATATTGGAATTATTGGATATTATTCCAATAACGACAATGGATTGTATATGTACATTTGGACTATTGATTGGATGGATCGTAAAAAATTAAACTTATTCAAAAATGGTTTGCTTGAAAAGAAAATTTATTTTGAGTTTTTAAATTTTAAAAATAGATTAAATTAAAGAAATAAGGAGGTGTTAAAAGATGACACTTAGGTTTTTGAAAAGGATTTCAAAGAAAAGAATTTTTTATGTTTGTTTTTAAATAGTTTTTCTAAACTTGAGGCCCCACATTTCGAAAATAATTGAGAAATAGTGTTTTAGAAACTTGGTTCACCACATCATAAACGTTTACTCCCTCGCTCCAAAAATGGCACCAAGGTGAATGAAATTTTTCTGACCTTTGTATTTTATCATGCAAGTAAATGTAGAAAATAAATAATTATTACTTATCTTTATAAGATTTAACTCGTTATGTTAAGGGTTATTACTAAATATGATATTTGCATACCTGGTACAGGAGACAAGGTTTGCGTGTGTGTGTTCAAGTTCATCGTATTGACAAACTCTTACAAAGTCCTCTCTTATGAGTAGTACTTCAACTGCATCATTGTCAAGCACTCTAAGCTCTATTTGTAGGGGTTGATTACCTTATCTTCATTAATGAATCTATAGAGGGTTCTTATAGATAGAGGTGTGTTAGATAGAACATCCACCTAATCCTTAGATAGTGACTTTAACGTTACATAAATTATTAATCAATATAATTATGTCCATTGAAGACATTAATTTTAATAATGAAAATAAACATAAATACTAGTAACATTCAAATGCTAAGGTTGGTGGTGCTAGTGTAGAGAAGGTTGGTCCTGATTACACTTACTAATACTTCCGATTAACATAATTTACATATAATAAACAATTAAATAGATTTCTCAAAAAAATAATATTGAAGGTGGTGGTATGGCAACATATACACCTTGGATTTTAGGGGGACACAATATCCAATAGCATCTTGATGGTATAAACTTCATCTACTTGTATTGGAAATTGTAGATGGACATCCTCTTGATAGGCGACAATTAATACCCACACACTTAGTATGTGGTTGCATCAATGATCCATGCAAATTAGAAATATTTAATATAAAAGAATGGATGATGTAGGACAATTAATTGGACAATAAGTAAGCAAACATGTCTACATATATACATCTTAGCCAAAATTTCTCCTTCAAAGGGTGGAAGTTACTCTTCCTAATCTTCTTCAGTAGGAGAATTATAGGTAGCATGTGATTGGGGCTTAAAGGTAGGAGGAATTGGCTCTGGACCTCTCATATATACTCTACGAATCCCCAATTATATCATCTTTAACTCAACCCCCAACTCCTACAAAATAGATGTGATTTTAACTACTTGTAGGCCTCCTCATTTTCAGCTTTAGATATAGGATGTGTCTTAATAATTATTACAAGTGCATGGCTCTATTGGAGTATAGAATCATTCGTGATAAATGGAATTAATTATAATTTAGGTTATCTTACTTTAGCCTAGTGAAACATTTAAGAGAAAGAAAGATTCTAACTAAAATTAATGCCAAGTAAAGTAAAGAGGAATTAAAGACCTAAAGCAATTGAATAAAATAAAGAAGGAAACAACTAAGTTAAACAAGTAAAAACTAGAGAATAAACCCTAATTAATAAAGAAAGCAATTTAGAAAAGTAAGAACTATCTAAATAAAGAAGCAAGGAAATAAAACAAGGAAATTTTTTGAAACTACTACTAACTAGGATTTAAAGTAAGGAAACAAAGTAACTATGAAAGGGAAAGAACTATTTCATTAATGGAAAATTTGTAAGGATTTGTTACATAAGCAATAAAGAAAGGAAACCAAGTAAAAGTCCTTTAAATCTAAGCTTGAATTCCACTATAGGACCCTCATATTGTGTCATTCAATAGGAGCTTGTACACTTCTCTTCAACCCAAAGTAGTAATTGCATGCGAGGGAGGTTGATAACACGGGGAATCTCACATAATTTTATATTGATTGGATCTTATTTAAGTTGCTTATCTTAGCCAAAGAAAGAGGGTTTTTACTAAACTAGGAATTTAAACAACATATAATGGAAACATGCATAAAATTAGAAACATAATCTAAAGGAATCTTCTAAAAATAAAGACATTCAATGAAATTAGAAACTTTCCTAACTAACATGCATTCAATAAAAGAAACTAATGCAAAACTAGAGTGAATGAATCTAGGAAACTTGTTCCAAGGAAACTTATTAAAAATGAAACTTTCCTAAACCTAAAACTTTCTAAAACTAAATTAGAAACTTTCTAAACTAACCTAAGATGCAAAAAAAGTAACTATTAGAATTTAAACTAATCTACATAAAGAGTAGCAACTAACTAAGAGCATCCAACTTCAATTACCTTGTGAATGGCTCATGGAAGTGTGTGCATGGTCATGGGTTGGGAAAAAGAGTAGAAAACTTGAATTAAAAGCTAACTAACATGCAAAATAATACAAAGCACTCACTAAACTAACTAAAAAGTTAAATGGATTACTAAGATTTCAAGAACATAAAGTGTATGGACTGCTAGACATGGCACATGAAACACGAGATGAACAATTCCAAGTCTATATGAAACTCAAATCAAGTAAGGCATGGAAATAAACTCGACAAGCACTTTTCATAGAATATAACACTCAACAATTGAAGTACTTTACTTCTAAAACTAAATAGTAACCATGCTCCTCAAATAATGTAATATCCTTAATTTTTAGGATAAAATAGGAAATTATTAAATAAATTAAAATTAAAATTTATGGATGAAATTTTTTCCTGAAAACATAATAATTTGAAAGTGCTCGTCGATAGGAGTCCAACGCCACCAAGAACACGAAAAACGGAGCTCAAACGAGGGAGTTATGAGCCGTCGAAGTTGTAAGGGCAATTTTGTCATTTGACAGAAACGTATAACACAGGGGCCCAAATTGATAATGGCACCCCCGTCTTCCACACGTCTGTACCCAGATCCGGCAAAATCGCTGGAGAAGCCATGGAAAGAGGCGTGAATGGAAGAGGTTCTCTTCCCCTAGGACTCTAGGCCTATATCTACTCTCCCCAGGTTGCCAAAACGCTCCACTTTGAGCGTTTTCTCTGAGTGTTTACGCAAAACCCTAGCCCTGCAAAACTTGGATTTTCCGGCGAGTGGAGCCCTGGAAACACGAGCAACCACGGCTAGGTGCAAGGTAAGCCTTAAAACTATGTTTTTTAGTATTTATTAAATAGAGAAAATAATTAGAAAACCATTTAAAAATTAGGAAAAAATCAGATTTTTTTAGGAACTTTGTGCACGCTACTGTTGGAGCGCGATTTCATAAACCAAACGTTGTCCGTTTGGAAATCGCACCGTCCAACTAGTGCACAAGAGACCCAAGAGCAACCCCTTTAAATTTGGGAGTGATCCAACGGTGGATTTCTCCAGAAAATCCAAAAACCAGTACCTAGGGATGTTTTTAGGAACTTGGGAAAAACCGTTTAAAAAACATGGTTTTTGGAGAAATCAATGCAAAAGGATGATAGAAATGCAAACTAGACAAAATTTGGAACAAAATGGTTCAAAAACCAAGTGATTTGGACACCTGTAGGGTCACCGGTGATGACCGGAAGCCGGTCGTCTTCTCAGGCGCCGGTTTCCGCATCGCCGGTGTAAACCAGGCTGCCCGTGTAACCCAGTGTACACTGGGTGCCGGTGTAACCCGGTGTAAACCGGGCCGCCAGTGTAACCCAGTGTACACTGGTCACCGGTGTAACCCGGTGTAAAGCAAGGCCGCTGGTGTAAACCAGTGCACCCGCCAAACACCCTATAAATTAATAAATATTAATTTATGAAGTATTTTCACTTAAAATTGATTTTTGGGAGCTAGATGAGTCCAAATCACAATCCGAAAGATGCGTTGTGACCGTATTGACGACACGGACCTAGTTTTAACTTAAAAACTTATAAATGACCACTTTTTATTTAGAAAAATTTTTAAATAGTGATGTGACATGTACAGGTGCACTTGAATATACCAATTAAAGGGAGTTATTAGCAAGCTAGTGATCTCACACTGAGGTAGGTGACAACAACTAATGTTTTGCCTTGATTTTAAACCATGTTTAAACATAGCATCATGTGTGATTGTGTTTTAAATTGCGATTTTTATTTACCATGGATTTCATGCGACATTGCGTACAGGATGGTTATTCCAAATTGAATTCTTTTACTGAATAAACTTATTTAAAATGATGGTACAAGCATGATGTTAATTAGTTATGCTTAATTAGAGATTTATTTCTTATTATATATATAGAAAATGCATGGATTTACATGGAAATGAGTATAGAGGCTTAGTAGCTGGTCTTGAGTTTTCGCATATACATATGATTTCCGTGTTTTATATTTGATGACGGGTGCTCTCGCCCGGTGGGCGTCATGCTAGGAGGGATAGGGCCGGCCACCCACCTTCCGAGATTATGATGTGATGAGTTTGTGATATGATAGACACCTGCCCATAGATGGCATTCGGTAGGGGTTTGGTAACATGGATAGTCCACACTACCGGTCTGAGCCTTTCCATGGGGACAGACGCTAAGTCTCCCGTTATGGTGTCGACGGAGAGCGGCGGTGGTTGATACCCATGGAGGGTTGCCACTGCAGCATGATGGCCCATATTCTTGTTATGTGTGCATGCATGATGAGCATGGTTATGGATGGTATGCCTAGGTGTGACGACACTCAGAGGTTGACTATGTGTACTCCTGATCAGGGATGTTAGTGCGATGTGGTGGGACCCATTACCTTAGGGTGCCCTTATTCTGGATGTATGCTCCATTTTATTGATTCATGTCATGTTTTAACTCTGTGAATTTCATGTTTTAGCATATGGAATAAATTGGCATTTATTTGAACATGGCATTATGATATCACTATTTTCATAAGTGTTAGACTTTTTATCAGTGTTGTTCATTATTTCTTTCATTTATTACATTAATTGTCTATGTACCTACACAAGCGATAGCTTGCTGAGGCATTGCTTTGTTTTGCAATGCCTTAGATCTCGAGCGCGATAACAGGAAAGGCAAGGCTGTTGAGAAGCCGTGAGAGCTGCTGAAGACCATTTTTCTATAGTATTAGACAGTGATGTGAGTCATTAAACAGGATTATCATTTGGATTTTTATTATGGATTGCATATTTTATATTGGGATGTGATTTAGATCTTTGGACATATGTTGGACATTTATATGGGATGTTATGATGGATAGACCCTGGGCCATATTATTATTGTGTTTTGGACATTTATTTGATTTAAAATAAAGGCGCCTATTTATTTGACGTTGATTTATACGCGGATTATTTATTTATGTTTAAATTACATGTACGTCATTTTGAGAAAGGAAAACTAACACCCGGAGTTTTTAAGATAGGTTTAGTAAAATGTTGAATAAATCTTTTCTTATGGGATCCCAAATGCTCTTATTTAAAATGCCATTATTATATATATATATATAATTTGTCTTTAAAATCCGGGGTGTTACAAAGTTGGTATCAGAGCCCAGTCTAGTCCATCATAATCCTTGTGAATGTCCATTTATATGTGAATAACAGTCCATAATAGTTGTAGAGAGAGAAACTATGAGAGAGGAACTTACACTTAGTGACATGTAAAATTTTGACAGATGGCTCCTCGGAGAAGGACAAGGTCTACCCCTGCTACACCCGTGGCTCCACCTGCTGAGTCCTCTGATCAAGGGGATCGAGATGCCGAGTTATTGAATCGGTTAATGTCAGGACTCGTACCACTTATACAGCAGCAGGTTAGGACAGGTGGTGACGCGGCCTAACCCTAGCCCTATTCCACCACCTAAAGTGGCACCCATGGTTTCGTCGATTCGGTCCTCACAACCAAGACAGAACCATCGGTGCCTAGAGCCACGGAGGGCGATGCTACGAGTGACTCTAAGAAGGCGACAAATTATTGGAAAGGTTTCAAAAGATGGTGAAACCCTTTTATGGCGATGGTAACACGGAGGAGGCCGAGCGATGGTTATTTGAGGCGGAGAGGACATTCGACGCTATGAAGATCTCACCGGATGATCAAGTTAGAGTAGCCTCCTACCTGCCGAAAGGTGAGGCCGGCTTCGGTGGCGTACTTTCACACTCACCCGACCAGATCCGACCGAGACGATGACATGGGCAGCCTTTAAACAGGCTTTCGACACTCAGTATTTTCCACCTCATGCATTGCAGTCCATGAAGAAGGAGTTTGCCACCCTGGAGCAGAGAGATATGACGGTTCAGCAGTACCTGAACCGATTTACACGACTGAGGAGATTTGCACCTCACGCACTGGCCTCAGACACAGAGGCAACTGACAGATTTGTGGATGGGTTGACTCCTTGGCTGAGAGATCGAGTGATTTCTTCTCGACCCACTTCTGTGCGAGATGCTGCTGATATGGCGTCCATGCATGAGAAGAACTCTCTCAGGAATAGAGGGAGTGCGTTTCAGCCCTTTAAGGGCAAGCGGCCATTTGGTGCTATGCAGACACATGGGGCATCAGGTTATCCACCACAGGCCAAATTTAAGAGAGACGCTGAGAGGAAGAGATGTGATAGGTGCAAGGGTTGGCACCCTGGGCGAGGGTGCAATAGATTCGACCGACCACAGCAGCAGAGGCAGCCACAACCACAGAGATAGTCCTATACACCTTACCAGAGACAGCCATATAGGTGTTTCAACTGTGGAGACGTTGGCCATTTCATTAAGGACTGCCCTAAGGGGCAGAGGCGGACTGAGATGGGAGCGAGAGGCAGCTAACGCGCCACGTAGCCGTGACGAGTATTTGCCATCTCATCGGGACGAGGCACAGGCATCACACCAGGTCGTAGAAGGTACTCTTCTAGTCTCGGATAGACATGCCAAAGTTCTTTTTGACACAGGGTCTACACATTCTTTTATATCATGTATTTTTGCATCTTGCCTTGATGTATGTGTACACAAACTAGCATTTGGATTAGATATTATGACACCTGTGGGAGAGACAGTAGAGACTACATAATATATTAGAGATATACCTGTAGAGATATCAGGCGTGAGTATGGACACAGACTTCATCTTACTAGACATGGTAGACTATGATGTTATTCTTGGGATGGATTGGTTAGCCAACTATGGTGCTATGGTAGACTGCCGAAAGAAGCGAGTCACTTTTCTTATACCTGGGCAACTAGAAATAGTGTTCCAGGGTAGGAAAGATCGAGTGTACATGCATCATTTCTGCTATGAAGGCGGCACGATTTTATGCACAAGGGTGTAACGCATTCCTCGCATATGTGACTGTTGAGGAAAAGGAGCAGCCATAGCTTGACGAGATTGATGTTGTTCGTGATTTTGCTGATGTATTTCCTGAGGAATTACCAGGATTGCCGGCAAGTAGGGAGATTGACTTCACCATTGACTTGGTGCCGGGTACATCGCCTATCTCTAAGGCACCATATAGGATGGCTCTAGCAGAGTTGAGAGAACTTCAAGTACAATTGCAAGAGTTACTGGATAAGGGCTTTATCAGGCCGAGTGGATCACCATGGGGAGCACCAGTCCTTTTCGTGAAGAAAAAGGATGGATCACTGAGACTATGCATTGATTATTGGTTGTTGAATGGTGTTACTATAAAGAACCGATACCCTTTGCCACGCATAGATGATTTATTTGATCAGCTCCAATCGGCACAAGTGTTCTCCAAGATAGATCTGAGGTCAGGGTATCATCAGCTGAGGGTTAGAGAAGAGGATATCTCGAAGACTGCCTTTAGGAGTCGTTATGGTCATTATGAGTTTCTAGTGATGCCGTTTGGATTGACGAACGCGCCTGCAGTGTTCATGGATCTAATGAACCGTGTCTTTCGAGCTTATCTGGATAAGTTCGTGATTGTATTCGTGGATGACATCTTGATTTATTCGCCTAGTCATGATACACATAGGGAGTATCTCCACACGGTATTGGACACACTTCGTCGACATCAGTTGTATGCCAAGTTCAATAAGTGTGATTTTTGGCTAGACCAGGTGCATTTCTTAGGCCACGTCATATCTAAAGATGGAGTGGCCATGGATTCAACAAAGGTAGAGGCAGTACTACACTGGGAGAGGCCCAAGACAGTGACTGAGATACGCAGTTTTCTCGGTTTGGCAGGGTATTATCGTCGCTTCATAGAGGGATTCTCTAAGATAGCGTTACCATTGACCACCCTGACCAGGAAAGACACTCAATTTGTATGGACCGAGGCTTGCGAGGAGAGCTTCCAAGAGCTCAAGAGGAGACTTACTACTACTCCGGTATTGACCTTACCATCTGGTGCAGGCGGTTATGTAGTTTATTGTGACGCCTCTGGCAAGGGATTAGGAGCAGTATTGATGCAACATGGGAAGGTAATTGCCTATGCGTCTAGACAGCTGAAGACACATGAGGTAAATTACCCAACACATGACCTGGAATTAGCAGCCGTAGTATTTGCGTTGAAGTCCTGGAGACATTATCTTTATGGTGAGAGATTTGAGGTATTCACTGATCATAAGAGCCTCAAGTACTTCTTTACTCAGAGTGAATTGAATATGAGGCAGCGCAGATGGATGGAGTATCTCAAGGACTTCGACTTCACCATACAGTACCATCCTGGGAAGGCTAACGTCGTTGCAGATGCCCTGAGCAGGAAGGCGGGTGTGATGATTGCCAATTTGACGACTCGGTCTAAGTTCTTTGACAGGATCTTAGAGGCACAGGGCAAAGACAAGGAAACACAGGATTTGACAGATAAGACAGATGTTTTGAGGGGACCAGATGGAGGGGTAAGATTTAAGGGAAGGTTGGTAGTACCAGCAGATGACAAATTGAAGCGCGAGTTACTTCAAGAAGCACACCAATCCCCTTATACAATTCATCCTGGGGGTACGAAGATGTATCAGGATCTCAAGAGGCATTTCTGGTGGAATGGTATGAAAAAGGATGTTGGAGAGTGCGTTGCACGATGTTTGACCTGTCAGCAGGTCAAGGCTGAGCATCAGCGTCCATCAGGACTACTTCAGACACTGGACCTTCCAGAGTGGAAGTGGGACCATATTACCATGGACTTCGTTCTAGGTCTTCCGAGGACCGCTAGCGGCCACGACATGATATGGGTCGTTGTGGACAGGTTGACCAAGTCCGCTCATTTCCTTCCTATCAGACAAAATCAGACCGTGGATAGCTTAGCGAAATTATATGTTAAGGAGATCATCAGTCTACATGGCGTTCCCTTGACAATTATATCGGATCGAGATACGCGATTTACCTCAAAATACTGGAAGAGCGTGCAAGAGGCATTAGGGTCGAGACTGAAATTCAGCATAGCATTCCATCCTCGTACGTACGGACGGAGCGAGAGGACCATCCGGACTATTGAGGATATGCTACGAGCCCGTGTTATGGATTGGAAGGGTAGGCGGGAAGATCATTTACCTTTGGTGGAATTTGCTTATAATAATAGTCATCACGCTAGTATTGGCATGGCTCCATATGAGGCACTTTATGGCAGACCTTGTCGGTCACCTTTATGTTGGAGTGATGTAGGAGAAAGACGCGTGGTGAAATCTGAGTTAGTAGAAGAATGTGCAGAGAAAGTCCAACTCATTCGGAAGAGGTTACTGACAGCTCACAGTCGACAGAAAAGTTATGCAGACAAGAGGCGAAAGGACTTAGAGTTCTCTGAGGGTGAGCATGTATTCTTGAAGGTTTCTCCCATGAAAGGGGTGTTGAGGTTTGGAAATAAAGGGAAGCTTAGCCCCAGGTATATTGGACCTTTCGAGATCTTACGCAGAGTTGGAGCTGTGGCATATCAGCTAGCCTTACCACCACAGCTAGCAAATGTGCATGACGTCTTTCACGTGTCTATGCTGAGGAAATACGTGCCAGATCCCTCACACGTATTGGAGCAGATCCCAGGAGAGCTACAGGCTGACATGACATTTGAGGAGAGACCAGTGCGCGTCCTAGATACAAAAGTCAAGGAGTTAAGGAATAAGACCATTGCCTTGGTCAAAGTCCTTTGGCAGCATCATTCACTACAGGAGGCTACCTGGGAGACTGAGGAGGAGATGCGAAAGATCCATCCAGAGTTATTTACATAGAGGTATGTAGCTAAATTTCGAGGACGAAATTTTTATAAGGAGGGAAGAATGTAATATCCTTAATTTTTAGGATAAAATAGGAAATTATTAAATAAATTAAAATAAAAATTTATGGATGAAATTTTTCCTGAAAACATAATAATTTGAAAGTGCTCATCGATAGGAGTCCAACGCTACCAAGAACGCGAAAAACGGAGCTCAAACGAGGGAGTTATGAGCCGTCGAAGTTGTAAGGGCAATTTTGTCATTTGACAGAAACGTATAACACCGGGGCCCAAATTGATAATGGCACCCTCGTCTTCCACACGTCTGTACCCAGATCCGGCAAAATCGCCGGAGAAGCCATGGAAAGAGGCGTGAATGGAAGAGGTTCTCTTCCCCTAGGACTCTAGGCCTATATCTACTCTCCCCAGGTTGCCAAAACGCTCCACTTTGAGCGTTTTCTCTGAGTGTTTATGCAAAACCCTAGCCCTGCAAAACTTGGATTTTCCGGCGAGTGGAGCCCCGACAACACGAGCAACCACGGCTAGGTGCAAGGTAAGCCTTAAAACTATGTTTTTTAGTATTTATTAAATAGAGAAAATAATTAGAAAACCATTTAAAAATTAGGAAAAAATCAGATTTTTTTTAGGAACTTTGTGCACGCTACTGTTAGAGCGCGATTTCATAGACCAAACGTTGTCCGTTTGGAAATCGCACCGTCCAACTAGTGCACAAGAGACCCAAGAGCAAACCCTTTAAATTTGGGAGTGATCCAACGGTGGATTTCTCCAGAAAATCCAAAAACCAGTACCTAGGGATGTTTTTAGGAACTTGGGAAAAACCGTTTAAAAAACATGGTTTTTGGAGAAATCAATGAAAAAGGATGATAGAAATGGAAACTAGACAAAATTTGGAACAAAATGGTTCAAAAACCAAGTGATTTGGACACCTGTAGGGTCACCGGTGATGACCGGAAGCCGGTCGTCTTCTCAGGCGCCGGTTTCCGCATCGCCGGTGTAAACCGGTGTAAACCGGGCTGCCCGTGTAACCCAGTGTACACTGGGTGCCGGTGTAACCCGGTGTAAACCGGGCCACCAGTGTAACCCAGTGTACACTGGTCGCCGGTGTAACCCGGTGTAAAGCAAGGCCGCTGGTGTAAACCAGGGCCGCTGGTGTAAACCAGTGCACCCGCCAAACACTCTATAAATTAATAAATATTAATTTATGAAGTATTTTCACTTAAAATTGATTTTTGGGAGCTAGATGAGTCCAAATTACAATCCGAAAGATGCGTTGTGACCGTATTGATGACACGGACCTAGTTTTAACTTAAAAACTTATAAATGACCACTTTTTATTTAGAAAAATTTTTAAATAGTGATGTGACATGTACAGGTGCACTTGAATATACCAATTAAAGGGAGTTATTAGCAAGCTAGTGATCTCACACTGAGGTAGGTGACAACAACTAATGTTTTGCCTTGATTTTAAACCATGTTTAAACATAGCATCATGTGTGATTGTGTTTTAAATTGCGATTTTTATTTACCATGGATTTCATGCGACATTGCGTACAGGATGGTTATTCCAAATTGAATTCTTTTACTGAATAAACTTATTTAAAATGATGGTACAAGCATGATGTTAATTAGTTATGCTTAATTAGAGATTTATTTCTTATTATATATATAGAAAATGCATGGATTTACATGGAAATGAGTATAGAGGCTTAGTAGCTGGTCCTTTTATAGGCTAACCCTAGGATGAGGGGCATGTCTTGGGGATTTCAAGCTATAAGTGCTCTTGAGTTTTAGCATATACATATGATTTCCGTGTTTTATATTTGGTGACGGGTGCTCTCGCCCGGTGGGCGTCATGCTAGGAGGGATAGGGCCGGCCACCCACCTTCCAAGATTATGATGTGATGAGTTTGTGATATGATAGACACCTGCCCATAGATGGCATTCGATAGGAGTTTGGTAACATGGATAGTCCACACTACCGGTCTGAGCCTTTCCATGGGGACAGACGCTAAGTCTCCCGTTATGGTGTCGACGGAGAGCGGCGGTGGTTGATACCCATGGAGGGTTGTTAGTGCGATGTGGTGGGACCCATTACCTTAGGGTGCCCTTATTCTGGATGTATGCTCCATTTTATTGATTCATGTCATGTTTTAACTCTGTGAATTTCATGTTTTAGCATATGGAATAAATTGGCATTTATTTGAACATGGCATTATGATATCACTATTTTCATAAGTGTTAGACTTTTTATCAGTGTTGTTCATTATTTCTTTCATTTATTACATTAATTGTCTATGTACCTATACAAGCGATAGCTTGCTGAGGCATTGCTTTGTTTTGCAATGCCTTAGATCTCGAGCGCGATAACAGGAAAGGCAAGGCTGTTGAGAAGCCGTGAGAGCTGCTGAAGACCATTTTTCTATAGTATTAGACAGTGATGTGAGTCATTAAACAGGATTATCATTTGGATTTTTATTATGGATTGCATATTTTATATTGGGATGTGATTTAGATCTTTGGACATATGTTGGACATTTATATGGGATGTTATGATGGATAGACCCTGGGCCATATTATTATTGTGTTTTGGACATTTATTTGATTTAAAATAAAGGCGCCTATTTATTTGACGTTGATTTATACGCGGATTATTTATTTATGTTTAAATTACATGTACGTCATTTTGAGAAAGGAAAACTAACACCTGGAGTTTTTAAGATAGGTTTAGTAAAATGTTGAATAAATCTTTTCTTATGGGATCCCAAATGCTCTTATTTAAAATGCCATTATTATATATATATATATAAAATTTGTCTTAAAAATCCAGGGTGTTACAAAGTGAGGTTGTGAAGCCTTGGCCGATGAGGGTGGGCCAAGAGGGCTGGCAGGCTTCTAGGCAAGGTGAAAGACTGAGAGTTAGTCCCACATCGCTAGGGGGAAAGTTACTGGGCTCTTGATAAGAGTGATGAGGACTTCCCTTGCAACGAGGCTTTTTCCCTAGGCAACTGGGGAAGAACAAAACTGTGCGGGGTGTATGGGCACTCCGGCACGGACAATATCGTTGCAGGGTGTGGGCCCTCGGGCTGTTACAAGTGGTATCAGAGCCAGACCCCGACCCGGTGTGGGTGGCTAGCCGCACGTGGGCGCTCGCGTGTGGTAAGACATGCGGGGACGCGTGTCCCCTAATGGGGAGAGGTTGTGAAGCCTTGGCCGATGAGGGCGGGCCAAGAGGGCTGGCAGGCTTCTAGGCAAGGTGAAAGACTGAGAGTTAGTCCCACATCGCTAGGGGGAAAGTTACTGGGCTCTTGATAAGAGTGATGAGGACTTCCCTTGCAACGAGGCCTTTTCCCTGGGCAACTGGGGAAGAACAAAACTGTGCGGGGTGTATGGGCACTCCGGCACGGACAATATCGTTGTAGGGTGTGGGCCCTCGGGCTGTTACAAATAAGTTTATTGATTGAATTGAAAAGTTCATTGAAATTGGTACACATGTACATAGAGAACAAGGTTGGAAACTATGCACTTTTCTAGAATCTAGAACTTGATTCCAAGTAAGAATTAAATACACTCTAGTACTCTCAAATATGATGCATGTAGAATCCAAAGAGAATTCAAGAGAATGGAAACATGAAAGAATATGAAGATGGAAGTAAAGAGCAAGCAATATAAACTTAGGTCTAAGCTAGAAGCAAAGCAAAGATAAAGGGGAAACAAGAAGGATCAAAACTATTATTCTCTTGGATGTCACTATAAAGAGAAAAGTTAACTTGGATCTTTTGAACAACTAAGGAAGGAAAGCAAAGAACCAATGATGTAAAACAAAGAACCAAGGGTGTAAACAAGAAAGCAAAGTAACAAATCAAGGTAATGAAAGTGAGGAACAAAGTAGTAGCCTGGAATTGAAGTGCAAGAAGAAAGGAGAAGACTTGAATGAGGAATGCTTGGAACACCAAATAGAGGCAACCAATGGAAGTAGGCATGGAAACCCAAGGCTACTAGTTGTATTAGGCTTTGAACTCCTGTGGGGTATTTATAGGTGTTTTGCAATTCTGAAATAGATCTAAGGGAGAAGGAAAGAAAGGGTAGAAGATATGGAAGTTAAGATATCATAGTGGAAAGCAAGGTGGCTGAATGGAAATAAGAAAGGAGGTGAAATTCTAGGGCAACCAAAGTGGAGGCAAGGTGGGAGGTGCTTATTTTTTTAAGAAAGTGGCATCTTCACCTTGCTCCCATGCATGGAAATCCAATGAGGGATGACATGGTAGGTAAGATAAAAAAAAAAAAAAAAAAGGAAATAGGAAAGAAGAGGAAACATGGAGGAAAATCATAAGAAAGAGGAAAGGATAAGAAGTGGAGTTTGTGTAGCAGGTGAATTCCTAGAATTAGAAGAAGAGGCACCATTTTTTTAAGGAAAGTAGCATGGAACTCCCCTCCTCAAGGGTCTTTCACATGGAATGGAAAGAAAGGAAAAGAGGAAAAAGTAAAGAATATAATGAAAGTGACTTAGTTTCTCTCTTGATTGGTCCACCTATGTGTATCGTGCAAAAATCTTTTAATTATCCCTTGAAATCTTTATCTAATAGTGTAACTCCATGTGCCATTGGCTAAGTTGGCTTGATGGCTCATTTTGATATCTCCTTTGGCATGGCTTGCGTGCTAACTCCCTTGGGTTCAAAGCTTTAATGGCTTGCATGGCTAACTTAGGTTTCCTTGTTAAACTAGGAAACCTCATTGCTCAATTCTCATGCAAAGGTGGTTGAATTGTAGGACTTTTTGCATGTGCCCATTTTAATCATCTTTGATGCTTCCAATTGCTTGCTTACTTGCCTTAAGATGATCTTTAACCTTTTTGAAATGTTGAAATTTAAATCTTTGCCTTCTTTTGATATGGACCTTCAAACCTTATCTTACTTGATCTTGACCATTAGATCATCTCCTCCACACCTAATTAAATCCTAGCAAATTATGATTATTCACATACTTACTCTAGATTAGCTCCTAAAACTTCCAAATATCAAACTTTTGAATTATTGGGTCAAAAATGCATGTGTTATGATTTTCAAAAAAATCCTACAAATGACACTATAATTTATACAAAATTATACAAATTTGGGTCCTTCTTATACAAAATTGAACACTTATCAATGCTACATACTAGAACAATTCCCATCCAATGATCTATACTAATGAAATATTAGGTCAGCCAAGAAACAAAAAGTTTAACATCTTTCCTAAACAAGCACCACCCCAAGAAATAAAGAAGGTTATGAAAGGGGAAGTAGATAATATGGATTTTTCCTTAAGCTAAATTATCCAAAAATAGGGTAACTTTAAGGAGTTTGAAAGAGAGGAGATAAGAGGCCATTCATCTTTAAGGTAAGGTGAACCCCTCCCTCAAACATGAAATATAATAAAAAGAAAAGAAAGGGGAGACAACTTCCTTTGCCTTAGGACTCACCAAGTCTAGCTTTAGGAGATGAAGTAGGAGATAGGTACATGATGTAATCCTACCCTTCAACATGAAGTGCTTAGCTAGGAATCTAGTTGGCTTTATTGATAGATTTGGGTGTTTGCTCAACCTTATCTAGGAATTAGAAAGTTTTTTTAATTTCCATAGAATGACACAAGGTTTATTTCATTTTCCTTATTCCAATTCTATAAAAAGAAATTAGAATAAGTGATGGATGAATATTTCATGAATGATCTAAAAATGAACTATGCGTGCAAATTAAAAATGGAAAGTGCGCATGTGTATGAAAATAGAATGTGAAAGGAGATAGAAAGATCATAAGATGTTAGAGTGAAGGGAAGTGAGAGTGAGACATGGGAGTTGATGATGAATGTAAACTATCCTAGAAAGCTATCATCCATGAGAAAGTAAAATGTGTGTGTGCGTGTAAAAGAAATTAGAAAGTGGTGGATGTGTTCAACAATGGTGACTATGGTGCATGCAACTAAGATCCTATGCTTGGATTTCCAAGTGGCTGATTCATGTTATATGTAAGAAACTAACATTTATGGGGATACTAGAATGACCCTAGAATGAATGCAAAGAAAATTATAAAGTCCAACTAAGATAAGCATGAGTTTCAATTTAGGAAAGTGTCATATTTCTAAATTAGGAAAGTATTAAATCTAAAAATCTAACATGCAATTAGTTTCAAAAATGGTTCTAAAGTGTTCCTAAAGTAATCTTAAGATGTATGGAAAGAAAAATGGGAAGTTACCAAATCTAAAATGAAGGAAGCTAGGATCTTTACATGTAAATCTAAAATTAGAAATTACCCTACTTCTAAATTAGGGAAGTGCTCAAGAACATGGAATAAAGATGAGAAAAGATATTCTAAACTATGAACGTGTATGATGCTAGCTATGCTAGAAACAAGGTATGGAATGCATAGAACCTAGTGCTGTGCGTGCAATCCTAAAATTAGAAAGCTAAACATACAAAACTAAGTGATGAATAGATACTAGCTAGAACGATGAAAGAACTATCATGCTTGAAATCTTGTATATGCACGCAAGAAAATGAAGAATGAATATAAATAAAAAGAAAATGTGCAAGAAAGGAATTGGAATAAGTTGAGACCCTACCTTTATCAATGCTTGAAGGGAGCTTGGGTGAGGGTGGTCTTCCTCCCTCCATTTCTCCTAGGTTTAGCTTTGAACTCTAGAGAAAGTTGAAAGATCCTAAACTCATTCATAACACTCCTATTTAAAGATATTTAGAAAGGGACTCATGGATCATGAATGTTTGAGATTAGGCCTTGCTAAGTTAGAATGGAATAGAGGGCTCGATGAGGGAGGTGTGATTTCCATATGGGAGTGTGGGAGTAGAAGATGGAAAGGAATAAGAGAGAATAAGAAAGAGAAAGGTTAAGGGAGGAAAGGGAATAAGTAGGAAAGGAAAGAGATAGAAAGGAAAGGAAAGTAGGTTGAAAGAGTCAGGAGGGCTTTCAAAATTAGAAAGCCTAAGGGGGTGGAGGGTGGGGGAGGGCATGCAATCCATGTTGGTGTGTTCAATAACCCAAATTTGTTATATAGGTTTTTATAAAATAAGTTATTGAAAATGTCAAGGTACACTTAAATCCTTTTTAAAGATCATTTATGAAAGGATAAAGCATGACACAATAAAATTTTAAAAATCACTTCTTCAAATCCTTACGTCTCTATAAAAAAAACTCATCATACATTCAAAACAAGTAAACAATATGAGAACATTTCAGGATCTACTGTCACAACCATAAACTAGCTAATAATTTCATAATATTCCATACATATAATTGTTATTACTTGTCCATCAAGAAAAAACTTAACTATTTATCCAATGTCCATATTATACTAATCAAATATCAAATAAAGTCGCTCCAACGTACTTCTCAAATGCATATAATCTCTTGCAACTCCTGCATTGTCTAATCTATGTAAGACTCTAGAATCTATGCCTGAAACTATTGTAGGGGTGAGTATAAGTACACAATAGATAAATCCTTAACCTAGGCATTTCAAATGGTATCTCATGATCAAAGAATTATATGGAAACTAATATCAACAATATCAATCCTAACAATAGGATATCATTCATGAATCACAACGAATTCCTCAAAGTAAATATTAACATCAGATAAGCTCACATATCCAGATAACTGACAAAACATAAATTAGAATGGTAATGTTTCTCCATAAGCCACATAGACAATGTTCTAAACCCTTGATGATGACTGACATGAATATCATATCCAGACCTTTGAAGTGGTTGCTATGCATGCAGTGAAAAACATCATCCACATATGCTCATCCACAGATGCCAACAGACTACACTACTCATATGGGAAGGTGGACCAGATTGGAAGTAGTTTTCCTGTGACAGGTACTTCCCTAATGGGGCCATATCTAGGAAGGTATCTTATTCGGAGTTTAGGGTCCAATGTGAACCCTCCTAGGGTCAACACATGAGCATATATCATAAAATCTAACCCACATAAGGTCAACACATTAGCATATATCATAAAATCTAACCCACATAGGGTCAACACATTAGCATATATCATAAAGTTTCGCCACATAGGGTCAACACATGAGCATATATCATAAAATCTCACCCACATAGGGCAATCAAACAAGCATTATATACTTGAACATGATCATTCAAACATAATTGTATCACGTAAGATAAAGGAATTAAGCCAATAGAAATATCCAATAAGATAAGCTCATTAGTGATGCTTATGTTCAACATAATTATATTATGGATGGTTTTATGACTCATATGGTTCAAACTAAAAGGAGTTCATTAACTTCTGGAAATCTTATTATATGCCTCATTACTTAAAACATAGCAGTCTTTTGCTAACATTCCAAGTCTAACACGAATATTGAAAATTCTTTACTCACTGTCATAACAAAAATCAAGTTAGTTACCAGAGTCTTAAAACATTTCAAAGGCTTAAGGATTACAACAAGTAGGCTCGATCTAATTCATCTTCTCCATAAGTTTTTGTGAAATTTTCAAGCTTTTGAACTCCACATGACACATGTATGTCCAAAATAGTTTACAATTTAGTATCATGATTATGATGACTCTTGTTAGAACAATCACATGTTATGTTTCTATACTTCATTAGGTTATTTATTGAGTGTATATTGTTAATTTTTGAATCCTTAAGGTTTATCAAGTAGAGTAACCAAGTTGCTTCTAGATTTAACACCTACTTTTCACCCAGTAATCATTGATGCCTAACTTCTTGCCAATGGTTCAATGACCTAAACACCTTATTGTTCAAACTTTTTTCTTCCATGTTATTCCTTATCAAATAAGCTTCATATCCATATAACTTTTAACCCTAGAAGATGTTTAGATTATACCTAGATTATAAATCTTTAAAGATGATTCTCTGTAGGAAATATTCTCTAGCAGACAGTACCCTTCCCTATATGACGACTCATGTCCTATGTCAATTAATGTTAAAAAAAAGTACATTTGAAGTTTCACTAAAAAAATATAAGTTTTGATACTCTAATTATTGTAAGATATCACACAATGTTTCCAACCAATCAAATAGAACCATAGTTAGTATCTTGGTAATTTTTCTTTGATTAGTTTTTATGTCAAATCTCATCAAATTCTTATCAAATATTAACTAAAATATTAGAGAAAATTATAGTGTTTTTTTAATTTTTAGTGGAAAAAATTCATTGTTTGGCGTCGAAAATAAAGACGTCTCAGTATATAGGTCATTCTCCTAATAAGCAGGGTTGAGAAATCCTAAAATTCAGCAATGCCTTTTTCCCTATTTTCTCTTATGAAATTGTCTAGATTTTTTAAGGTGGATCACATTATATTGTTAGGAATCAAGTTAGAAATCCAATCATAAACTTTCTTAGAAAACTAACCCTAATAAGTATTAATAATGTGCTCAGCTTCCACAAAGTTCAAATAGGTAACTAGTAGAATACTGTACTTAGAATTATGCTATAAACATGAAGCTTTTCCTATCAAAACCTATCGAGATTTCACTAACATGAATATCACTTAAAAGAATAATAACCCAATCATAAAAACATTAGTAAAGACCTATCATAAGATTATTTGCATCAAAGGAGAAGATGAAGTAGAAACTGGAATGAAAATAGTACATAGTCTCTTTGAAACAAATCATAAATTTTGCTTGAAAACAATTTGAAAACATTTTCCTAAGAACTTAGCTATCCCTCTACCTGATTTCTACTCTTTATTTTCTTCTTATTCTTCCCTTTTTCTTCTAGTTTTCCCCCTTCCTTGGCAGTGTAATAACCCCAATTTTTGTAATTGATTGAGAAAATCAATAAAGTTTGAGTTTCAGATATTTCGGGCTGAAATATTAGGGTTATTTAGAATATACTTTTTATAAAAGTATAATCAAATCATAAGACATGTAAAATTGAAATTAACTTAGCAAACTCTTCAAAATGACTATAAGGACGACAAATTCTGAATTCGTATGAGAAATCCTTAAGTTTCTTCATTTCTTGGACAAAATGGGTAAAATAGTAATTTTACCCAAAAATCAAAATATGAGACATCAAAATTTAGAATGTACTAAAAAATACGAATCCAACGCCACTAAGTACACTCAAATCCGAGATCATGAGAATAAAACCCAAAATTTTATGCATAAATGGCAAAACGGTCTTTATACACCATGTGGGGCCCACATGGGACCCAAAAACAAATCTTATCAACAGCCCACGTGAAGTCATGGTTCAACAAACATCAGCTGCTCTTGGCGAAGAAAAATGGGGCATGGGGAAGAAAAAAAGGAGCATGGGAGACTTTCATGCCATTTAATAATAAAAAATAAAATATTATAATCATGAAAAAAGACCCAAAATGCCTATAATACAATCCCAAAATTCCTCCAAAAATTCTCATCAAATCGTCACAAAATTTTCTTTACTCTCCCTGAAAAATTAGACCTAGATCCCTCCCCAAAAACCCAAAATTTCCAAGAGATATCTCTCTTTTCAATTTGTTTTTCTTTTTAGATTGGAACAAGAGACCTAAAATCAATTAGCCACTCTATTCTAGATCTAATTTGATCAATTCCACAATTCAAAACTATCCAACATATCTATTCTACAAAACCCCCAAAGAAACTTCAAGATCCAACGGTTCAAACAACGGAAATTTGCAAAAAAGGTGGATCTTAGGCCATATCTTCATCAACAAGGTATACTTTTTAAATTGGGCATATAAGCAAGGTTTTTTCTCCAATCAAGTAGGTGAAAATACTTTCTATAGATGTTTAATACTGTTTTATGTAATTTTTAGTTTACTGTAATTTATTTTGGTAATAAAAAGGTAAAAATAAAGTAAACACTAGAATCATTAATTCTGGATGATAGAGTGCTCAGATGAAAATTTTGACTATACCAATCGATCCAGAAGGGTCCAAAACCCCTAGAGTAGAATTTTCACAAAGATCAGAGACGTTTTGGGGGCCCTCAATTGAGAGAAGATTGATTGGACGGTCCAGAATGGACTGTCCGATCTCCGGATCTAACGGTGCCCAAGACGCACATGTGACGCACCGTCGAAAATAGCGCATGCGCTGCGCGTGGGGCATCATCCCAAGTGAGACGACAGCGCGTCTGTCAAATCCACGAGCGGAGGCACCAGGCAACGGCCTCGTTTACAGGCGTGCGGACGACGAGCGTTCCGCTCGTCCCGTCTGCGTCTGTGGACGCACCGCAAGGGCGCTTCCTACATTCATCCCAGCGGACGTGCCCGACGAACCGAACGCGTCCGCCCGACTTGGTTTTCCACCCAAAAAATCTGGGCCGTCCGTTCCTTGGGCCTAGATCAAATCCAAGCCCTAGGAAGGACTGTGAACTTCCAGATCCAATTTCGGAGTCATCTGAACTCCAAATTGAGATCAGAAAGAAGCTATGGAAAGCTTAAAATCTCTATTTTTTGATGAAATGATAAAATAGACATACTATTCAGTAAAAACTTTCTGTATTAAAAAAATAAGTTTTTAATTACCTAGATCTTCAAGATTTGAGATGATCAAATCTTAAAAATATGTTTTAATAATGATATACTATTGAAATAAAGTGAGATCTATGGTTTGATTAGATATATATGAGATATATTAAGGGATCTACCCATTATGGTAAAAACACCCTAAAAATACAAAGGAACCCACTTGATCAATGAGATCAAGTGTGATCAAATCCTTGGGATGGAAAGAATAAATGTTGATATGATGAAATCCAAGGAAATCATGGATGGATTATGACAAAAATAGATCAATATGATCTTTTTACCTTAATAAAGAAAATTCCCTAAATATAACTAAAATCCTTAATCAAAGGACAAGATCTAAGATCAAATGGTTGGATCATAAGTAAAGGTTTGTAAAAATGTTAATGTTATTAGTTTCATTTTATATAATAGCATTTTAAATATGATTAGTTATAAAGCATGCTAGTATAACATTTAGACTTTAGGATGATATGTGATTTCATTATTATCATAAGGTGCTAGATTTAATTATTTTAAGTACCTTGCCTCATTATCATTAAATGTTAAATTATGTAGTTTTATGCTTTGAATTTATAATTCATTTATGGTTAAATGTTATTAGTAGATCTACTTGTTATGAGAGAAAGAGCATAAAACATAAAAAAATGTAATCTAATGAGAAAGTAGAGTTTCATGACACAAATAAGAATGGAGTACTTTGGACTTAATTAGTAAGGGCTATAATTAGTAGGACAATATAAGGATTATCAAATCCTTGGCCCAAACTAGGAAAATAATAATAAACCCCATGAATGACATTATAAATATTCATGGACTTAATTAAAATCCATTAGAAAGAGTACTTAGGGTAAACATGCTTATAAGAACCTTATGAAAGGTTGAGCTATGGTCATTCTAGTGAATGATGAATGTAGTGGTTAAGGGGGTTATCTAATAGAGCCTCGCTCTTCCCCTACCTTTCGTTGACGTTTGTGACGTCTAAATGCCTCCTTACATGAGGATTGAAGTAACCACTTTGTGTTCACCCATCCAGCTAGTAAGCCTTAGCCAATTGGAAATAAGAGGAGCAGTCTAGATTTAGGCTTGAATAAGCTAACTTCAACCAGCACATTAACTAGTTGAATAATAATAATAAGATCATAAAAGGTTAGTAAATTACCTAACCCTAATAAAAATAGTAAGTAAGATAAGGATGATCAAACAAGATCCATTAGATCTTGGATGATCAAGAACAATAAGAATAAGAACACTATATTGTACTTAGTATGCATGTTTAGTAGTATACTTGTTATAATTCATTAGATTAGATAATCCATACCCTTGATCAAAGATGATTCAAGGAAGAAAACTAAGATCATCCTCCATAGGGATGATCCAATAACTGAACTTAGATCAAAGAAGAACTAGATGATAGACGATTTAGGACCTTGATCTTTATCAACATGTGTAGATTGTCAATCAATGGATCTATGAAAGATCAAGATCAAGCAGATGAACATACAAAGACTTAGAGATAGAAAAATACTTAGATATGAATGATCTAAAGATCATTCTAAACATCAGATCTAGTGATCAATAGGATTGTTCATAATTTATATATTGACAATATGTATGGATGTACAGATTTCATACATCAGTCAAGATCATGGAAGATTGGGGAAAAGAGATCAATCCTTAAAGGTAGGAGGATTTGATGAATGCATTTACATGAGATATACATGATTGTACTCATGATCTTATGTTAACAAGAGTAATGTTAATACTTATATTAAATCTCTTGAAAACCTTATGATCCAACCAAACACATATAAGATGGTTAAGGACTAAACTATAAGTGAATGGGGAACTATGAAATATTTCAGCCTTAAGTAAACAGACATATGGTCTGATATATATGAAATCTATTTTACATACAAGCTTGGAGGCTTGTGAGTTTGTTTTAATAGGCATAAGCCTAGGGAAATGCTATTGCTAGAGGAGTCATGAGGGTTTGGCCACCCGCTCCTTGAAATTTGATGATGTGATGATACCTTGCCCTAAGAGAGGCTAAAAGTCGGGTGGTGGCAATTATGGGAAGGCCACCATTGTGAAAGTCTTGCTCCCCCATACGGGCAATGACATAATATTTTCCACTGTGGTATCAGTGGTGAAAAGGGCAGTTATCTGAGCGAGCTAGTACAGATCAGACTACAGCATATCAACCTTTCTGATTATTTTGTACTATGATGCATATGAGAATGGGCATAGTGAAATGCCTTATATTGTAGCATAATGAAATGCTAGGTAATTGTATATTACCCATATTTCCCAAGAAGGAAAATTCCCAGTATAAGATTAGATGTAATACTAAATTCTCAAAATGAAGAGAATTGATTAACTTAGTTGGGAATGATGTTTGACTACTTTCACATATTTAACTGGTTTACCCATGAAGGGTATGTATGTATATAGATATACATAACTTACAAAGTAAAGAGTATGTTTAAGGATAATGGGATTATGAAGTATTGGAATTACATTGTCAATGTTATGTTTCTTGAATCCCCTACCAAGCATTGCTTGCTGAGATATTGTTGCAATATCTCAAATACAGTAAAGCAGAGTTAGGAGCTGAAGACGATAGAAGACTTGAAGAGAATAATCTTTAAGGTATACCCTTGAAGACATGTATTTTTCTTTGTTGAGAGTTTTATTGTATGGTGAGCTTCAGTTTTGAATTATGTAATTTGGACAAGTATTGTACTAGATTTGGCTGTACTGTGAACCACTGGATGGATCCTGGAGATTTAATAAAAGTATATTCCTTCAATGGAATTTTATTTTGTACACAAATTGTACTTATGTTATGTATAAAGTCGTGACTTGGGTTTTCAAAACAAGTTCTAAAGAAAAGAATTTCCGCTACTTTGTTTTGCGAAAAAAATTTACACTCTTAAGGGCCCTGCCTTTCAAAATACTTTACAAATCATGTTTCAAAAACCCGAGTCGTCACAGGCAGCGCCCTTGTCTAGCAGTTTTCTTATCTCTCTCTCTCTCTCTCTCTCTCTCTCTCTCTCTCTCTCTCTCTCTCTCTCTCTCTCTCTCCTTTTCTTTTCAATCTTGTGCACCACGACCTTTTTTTCCTTTTTATAATCTATAATGGGATGTCCTTTTAAGATTTTCCCTCATTGACCATCCTAATTTAGTTAGGAACTAACCTCCTTGTGTTCTTTCCAAATCCCTTGTAGGTTAATTGTTTCCCAAGTCTCCCTAGGCTTGTTCCTTTAAAGTTATTTTCCTAATACTATTCTAAATAAACTAGGTTTTCTTCCTAGTTGGACTTTCTAACTTAGCCTCCATGTGGAATCCCACCTTCGTCACTTCCTTCCACAATTTTGCCTTCCCTCATGTTCCTAAGAATGAGGTGCCTCATCCCCCCTCTTAAAAGCATGGTGCCTCACCCTAATGGGATGGGTGGGTTTTCTCTAGTATAACTTATGCCCCCTAGCATTATATACTCATGTTGGCTATGTTTTTTTACCCAATCACACTCTCATCATACTTTGATTTGGTAGGTTCTTTCATTAGGTTTTCTATCCATGTTTTTAGATTCTTCATATAGTTCATCATCTCACTCTTTGACTCACTTACTCTCTAATAATCATGATTTTTTTTTGCTTAAATTGCCCTTTTTATCGAGGAGTCTGAGTTGAAGTGGGGCTCTCACACTTCTTTTTTTTTTTTTATAGTGGCCACTAGGCTACTATAAATAGGTCTCTCAACTTGGGAACCCATTTAAGTATCTTAGCCCATCTTAACTAGTTCATCCCAAGAGTCCTAGCCCCTTCAGGTCTCTCATGTCCTCTTTACATATGCACTTGGGAAATCTTGTGTGAACCCATATGACTAGAAATAAATATCCTATGCTAGTCAGTCATTATATAAACCATAGTGAACCAAATTTTATACTTTAATATTTGCTCACTTTATACTTAACTATAAAGAAAATTTTATATATTCTTGGCAATCTTTAACAAGGAAAGTTAAACATATTTTCTAAGAAAATTTCAAGATGCTACATCCTACCAACCTTATAAAAATTTTGTCATTGAAATTTCACGACAAGATTGTGAATAATTTAGGAAAATTTTGCTTCATATCTCCATTGAGTGATGTTGCTACAAGACTTTGACCAAATATATGATCTTATTCCTTAATACCTTTTCCTTTCTACCAATGTTGTGTATTGGCTTCTCTTCAAAGGTAAGGTATGGCCTTAACTCCAATGGCATCTACTCCATTACATTTGTAGGGTCTGAAATATATCTCCTTAGCATGGACATATGAAACACATTGTGCACATCACTTGATTGTGGGGGTAAGGCTAGTCAATATGCAATGCACCAATCCTCTCAAGGATCTTGAAGAGATTGGTGTAGCTTTAAAATTATTCACAAGTGCAATAATCAATGTATAATATTTTCATGCAAGAGACGTTGATCCCACAAAGAATCTCATAGATGTGCAATGGATTGGATTTTATTCTATGACACCCTGGGTTTTCAAAACACTTTTTAAAAACTATTTCAAAATTTGAGATGTACCATGTTTGAAATTCATTTTAAAAACAAAAAAGAAGAATTTTTTTTCTTAAAATTTTTAAAAATCCTTAGTGTCATTTCTTACACAAAACACAAGGATTTTATGGTGAAATGAGTGTCTCATTTCTATTGAAAATCTGACAGAGTGTCCTCTATTTTTTAGACATATGCGCATTTAATGCATGCATGTAAACACCTAATAAACAATGCAAATAATTTTTCATTGCTTTGAAAACAAATACACAAAACATATCACTTCCTAAAACCTCTAGTTACAACCATATCACAACATATTCCCTTAAATGAAAATGAATCCACAACATGAAAGTAAATATACATTTGCATTCTCCACTAAATAAAAAAGCTAATCTAAGGTTGCAAGAGTCACCATCTAGATACTAAGAAATCTCCATCTTTTTAAAATTATGAACTCCATAAATGCTCTCATCTCAACCTATTTATCTTTCTATCCTAATTCTTAAAACTTGAGACATTGTAAAAAAATTACAATGTCTTAGAAAGCTTGCATTTGTGTAGGTTGAATAAGTAGCTATTTTGTCATGCAATTCATGACTTACATACGTCAAGGTATATTAAGAATTTATCATACCTAAAAAGAACTTATGATGCTTTTTAAATAACTACTCACGCCAAAATTATGTTATCAAATCATAAATCATGAAATGGATTTACATGTGCAATTCAATACAACTAATGAATCATATGACTTTCATTATTTCTAAAGTTATCTTTGCCTTATCTTTTTCCTGACGATTTAAGCATTCCAAGATTTTATCATTTAATGAGCATTTAATAGTGATAACATCATTTTTCATGAATAGACACAAAAGCATTCCAAATTTATTCATGACAAATAGTTCTTTAGATTCGTTCACCTTATATTATCATTCAAGAAATCACTTTAAATGTCCAAGTTGTTTGTCATTCAATAGCTAAATATACTTATGAAGAGTGGGGTATCCAACATTCTCATTATTATTTTTCAAAAGTAGTCATCTATTAGCATTCTCTTCATGAACACATGGTATTTTCATATGTAGGTATGAATCAGTATATGATCATGGAGAATCACTCATAATGCTCAATTCATCTAACACATTAGTAAATCTGACCAGGGTAAAATTCCTAGTTTAGAAAAATTAATACATACTAAAATCCCAATGGTAAAACCACCAGCTAAGTATATACGTCAAAGCATAGGATTGATAAAAGATAAAGTTTGTCGATAAGGTCAAAAGCATACTATATGCCCTAAGTCCAATTGTTAGCGAACTAGCATTCGATAAATTTGTAATCTGGCAAAATCAATAGCCATTAATGCTTTTCAAAAGCATAATTGATCAATTCATAAGTGCAAGTAGTTCTTTCTACATCAAATCAAACTGAAATCATAACTATGAAAATTAGTCTCATACACGTGAGGTGAAAATCCATGAGGAAAGACTGATGATCTCAAATCATCCGCAATGTACAAAAGAATCTGATAAGTTTGTCAAACCAACATGCTCAAAACAGATGAAGTTGAATCAAGGTGCATAGCCCTCAATCCAAAATGCACAAATCGATGCCCACATTGTCATGGAAAACTGATTGTTCCAATCATGATGGCATACAGTCCTACCACCTTGGGTGAGGTCTAACTCTTAAGATATGACCCACATAAATATTACTCAGACTAGACACCTATGCTCGCAGGGCCCTACCATCACCCACTGGAAACTACTATGGCCTCTACACCTGCTCATGGATATTTGCATGAACCATGACGCACCAAACTTATGGGCGCTACTTAGATGCAACTCAGAGCACTTCCCCATGAGAAGATGCTCCTACTACCTGCCATCTCCATCACAAGGCTAGTATCAAATCGTCTAAGAGGTCAATGGCCAACTACACCTCCTAGCATAGGGTCTCTAGGTCTTATAGCACATAGCAAGCCTATTTCCAGGTCTTATGGTACTCGTAGAGTACCTATTGAGCGATTTAGGACTTAGGACACTCTTAGAGTGCCTGCCCAAAACATTGATGAAATCCATATCCACTAGGACTTATAGTTGCTTGTAGAGCACATGCCTGATGCGTCAACATATCCATATCCATTAGGAGTTATGGCCACTCATAGAGTGCATGCAAAAAACATCGATGAAATCAAAACCATCATGGCTTACGGCTGCTCATAGAGCATTGGCCTAAACATCTACAAATCCACATCTTAAAAGTGCTTATTGTTAAGTGGATCATAGTTAAACTGGTGATCTACCTTCTTTAGTAAAGACACATATGTTATAACTTAAGGTCATGACTTGTAAATATCTATTACATGACCATAGCATTTAGAATATTCTTTCTAAGTTTAAATGTGAATCATTTCATGTGATTACAGTCATTTCCATTCCTATATATCAATAGCTAATTCCATTTCAATGAATTAGTCAAATCATGTTAAACTAAACCTAAATAAGGGCTACTTTTTACACAAATTTTATTCTGTCTCTTAGCTTTGAAGACAGTAGGATTATTCTCTTAGCATCTATTCATGAATACAAACTATGAGTTAATATATTAAAATTTCTTCTATCTTGGAACTAGTCATTTTGATTATTCTAGAGTAATTAAGTTACAACTATGACTTCTTTTAGCACATTTTCTTAGGTCTTCCTAAAGTTTCAAAAACCTTGTGAGCTACTCTAAAACTTTTTTTGCTTTATTGTTAATATACTTATTAATATTTCATACTCTTAGGGGCATTCCAAATATTATAGTATCAATGTACAAGTCCTCATGCCTCCTTAGAATACATAAAATGAAACCTTGTTTAAGGTATTGCAATGTCCACTTGAAGTATAAGTTCAAAATCAAGGTAGGAAGTCCAGTTACTCATTTGTTTTAATGTCATAATTGGGATAAAACAATTGTTTTAAGTTCATTTCATGTCTGTTGCTAATCCAAGTGTATATCATGTTTCTAAGCATTATCATTGGATAAATGTGTGTGTGTGTGTGTGTGTGTGTACACACACATGCACATATATATACTAAGTTCCAGTCAATGACTATAGTTTTCATTCTTTTGTTTGGGAGTTACAACTAGGGTAACAGTAACATTTTCTATTTAAATTAACCATTCCATTTTTTTATTTGATAATTTAGAAGGTACATAAGATAACTTCTAAATTTATTACATGCTTTCATAATTTTAGTAATTAAAGACAATACTTTGTAAATCATGATCTGCATTAAATCATTCTTACAAAGACATAGTAATTATTAAACTTTCCTAAATAACAAATGTTAATCCACCACCTTAGTTGTATTTATCCTTAGTTCTCATCTGTACCTCCTTTTTTTTTAATCTGTTGATTGACCAATTCGTATGTTTCATAGTTGATCCATTGATGGCCAGCTCCTATTGTGTCTTTGTCACTGATTGGTATACCAGGAAAGCAAAGCTACACTGCTATGTAGCTCCAACCGTGGAACCACTATAGATCAGAGAGAGATTTAGAGCCTGATCTCATAGATAAGGCATTAGATGGTCAATCAACAATTAGATCTTAGGAATAGGCTTGATATGTCATTGTTATAAGAGTTTGGTGATAGATCTATAGATCAAAATGAATACTAGAATTAGGTATGGATCTAAGGATATGTTTCACTAATATACTATTAGATTGAAATGAAAGGTTAGATCTAATTGCATATCAAATGATCTAGTGTGAAATCAACGTCCAAACCTAAAGGGGAGCTCACATCCATCGCAGATCTCACTTTTAGAGATAGATCAATGGTAAGATCATGATGAATAGTTGGGATAGGTTCAGATCTGCCATTTGGAGGTTGATCAATGGTTGGATCATCGCAAGATCTACAAAATCAATCATAGATCCTTCATTCAAAGATAGATCAATGACTAGATCTTGATAGATGGTTAGATCAATCATAGATCTAACTACCTAGTCCAATTAAGGGCCTGGTTATGTTCAATGGTCAAATCATCTTTAATCAACAAATAGTTTAATGGGTTTTGTTCCTTGCAATGCAAGAATCACAACAGTCATCTTGGATCTACAAAATCCTTCCTAGATTTAGCAGTGCAAGAGGTCAAAGTCTAAGGGGGGTAATGGGGCTCACTATGTCGACTCGGCTCACCTAAACAAGTCGAGAGTGGGTGACACAAGCAAGTCACCTTGCCCTAACTCGCCAGAGAAGTGGGATACAAGGGAAGAGGAGAAGAATAGTGGGAATGTCAGTTGGCTGCACAGGTTGAAAGATAGCAAGACAGAGAGGAAAAGGACTGGGAGGGACTGCGAAAAGGAGGAGGTGCTAGTGACCATGCTTAGGCATGACTCTAGTGCTACACAATGTGGGGGAAACCGAGAGAGTTACCCAAAAAAGCAAGGAGAGGGGGGGAGATGGGTCTGTCAGCACGAGGTCGGCTAGGTGTTGTCAGTGGAACAAGGAAGAGGGAGGAGACTGAGAGAGAAAAGGAAAAGGGACTAGCGATAGCGAGTTGTGCTAGCCAGAGTGGGGAGGGAGAGAGAAGAGCTTACTTGTGTCAGTTAAGGAGAACATGGAATGGGTTGCATGGCTAGGTACCGTCAGTGAGCTACATTTCAACAACTCCCTTAGGCTTTTAGATGGTAGTTGCAAGCAGCCAGCTCGTGCAATGCTCAAGGGGAGGGAAAGACAAGACAGAGGGAGCCAGTGCTAGTGGGAGATCTAAGCATGTGGAGAGGGATTTGAGTGCTGTTGAGAAGATGGAGATCGTAGAGAGGGGATTTCATTGACGGTCTATGAGCCAGAGAGGAAGGAGATGATCGGAGAAAAAGGGGGATCTAATTAGAGGGGGTGGATGCTAGGGTTTTCCTCTTTCTCTAGCATTCCGCTCCTTTTTCTCTCATTCTCATCAATTGTTGGCTATCGCAGGGGGAGCAGGCAGATGCATGGCACACAGGCCGCCCGAGTGCCACGTTCACACCCCATGTGGGGGGTCCTATTGCAGCTTGTAAACAAACGACACAGGGGGCTGCCTTTATCAATTTGGACCCCTTAAATTAGTAAAATTTTGGGGATTTTTCATCCTAATCTCAATTTTGTGCAAAATTAGTGCCGTTGGAATTTTCTTGATGGTAGTTTTCGTTTTTGATAGTTTCAAATCCAAATATTGAGTTTTTAAAGGGGTCACTTCCTTGAAATTCAATTTCCATGTAATTCAATTTTTGTTTTTATTCCAATTAAAATATGTTATAATTACCTAGAAATTAACTCAAAATTTGAGGATGTTACATATTTAGATCAATTAACTTTAACCAAGGAGATAGAGATGTGATTAAACTGGGAATTTAAAACACATAAGAAAAAAGCATGCATGGAATTAGAAACTAAACTTAAAAGAAACTTACTAAAAACTAAAGTTAAGAAATAAAGATGGAAACTTATCTAAATGATATGCAAGAAATTAAAGAAAAATAATGCTAAATTAGAATGAATCAAATTAAGAAAAACTAAAGGAAACTAATAAAAATGACACATAAACAGTATAACATAGTATCTGGAACTATGCTACAAACTTGAATCTTTTCCTACCATAAACCATGCAAATTTCACTAACATGAATTCTACTTAAAAGAATAATAACCCATGCAAAAATTTCATTCAAAAACCTATTATAACATCATTTGCATTGAAGGAGAAAACAAAGTTGAAACTATCATAAAAATAGTGCATAGTCTCTTTATTTGTTCCTTCTTCTTCTTTCCTTTTTCCTCCTCTTTTCCTTCTAGTTTTTCCCCTTGCTTGGTAGCCTTCCTTGTCTAGTAGTTTTGTTTATTCTCTTTCTCTCTTTCCTTCTCCTTTTCCTTTCAACCATGTGATGCATGACATTTTCCCCTTTTTCTAATCTAGAATGTGATGTTGTTTTATAGATATGCCCTCATTGACTATCCTAATTTAGTTAGGAATTAACCTCCTTGTCTTCTTATGCAAAATCCCTTGTCTCCTTAGCCTAGTTCATTTTAAGTTATTTCCCTAAGTTTTCTAACTATACTAGGTTTCCATCCTAGTTGGATTTCCTAACTAAGTCTCCATGTGAAATCCCTCCTTCACTTCCTTCCATGATTTTTCCTTCCCTCATGTTCCTAAGAATGAAGCTCCTCATCTACCTCCTAAAAACATAGTGTGTCCCCCTAGTGGGCATGGGTGGATCCTCTCTAATGTTACTTATGTCCTATATAGATTCCCCTAGCATCATATACTCATGTTGGCCATGTTTTGTACCCAATCATACTCTGATACTTTGGTTTGTCAAGTTCTTCCATTAGGCTTTTAATCCATGTTCTTAGATTCTTCCTATAGTTCACCATCTCACTCTCTAACTCACATACTCTCTAATAATCATGCTTTTTTGCTTAAATTACCCCTTTTTATAGAGGAGTCCTACTTTAAATGGGACTCTCAAAAAAATTTCTTTTATAATGGCCATTAGGCTATGCTAATTAGGTCTCTCAACTTGGGCTCCCATTTAAGTATCTTAGCCAATCTTACCTAGTTCATCCTAAGAGTCATAGTCCCTTTACGATTCTCATGTGCTCTTAACATATATACTTGGGGCCATATTGTGAACCTGTATGACTACAAAGAAACATCCTATGTTAGTCTATGGTTATCTAGCCAATAGTACTCCAAAATTTTGTCTCATTTTATACTTAGCCATAAAGTATAATTTATATCTTCTTGGCAATCTTTAATAAGGAAAGTTAGACATACTTTCTAAAAAAAATTTGGGATGTTATAGTGTGTGGTTGGTGTTTTAGAAATCCTAAGATGCATATGGGCCATTGGATGAGGATGGATGGTTGAGATCTTCCTTTCATTAGGGTTTTGGATTGACTTCTCAACATGGAAAAGGTGTCCATGGTTCATAACTTTCCTTTACTTCATTCCTTGCCCTTAGGTCATGCTTACCCTTCTTGAATGGATTGGATCCATTTAGGATATGTAGATATTCCTTAAGACTTCATTTTCTCTCCATCGTTGGATTGGATTGCCCTAAAATTAATGGCATTGATTCCTTAGAGATTTTCTTCATGTCTTTCACATGAGACCAAGTATATTTGATCACCTTTCCATGGATAAAATTTCCAATCATTGGTGGTCTTCTTAATTTGGTTGCGTAGGCAAGAGAAAGTAAGCAAAAAGTCTTCATGCAGGTCCTAATCTTCTTTTATTTTTTAGAACCTTTCATTGCATATGATCTCATTGTATATGAATTGAACTTCTCTCATAAGCTTCCTAAGGAGGTAAAATGCATGCATGGGCACATGCATGGGGAGTTTGCCACCTTTTCACCTTCATTTTAGTAAGAGTTGTACATAGGGTTTCTAACTGCTCTAACTGAGTTACTTAACACTCAATGATCATTCTGAATCTCCAAGACTTCATTTTTAGCCTGTGTAAGTCCACAATGTAGCTTGGAAGGTAAAATTGCTCTTTCATAGGTAAAAGTTGTCAATTGTATGCATTTTTCCATTTGTAACCTAGACCTACAAAATTGTACAAATAACTCTTATTAGTGATACTTAAGTGATTTTTGGGCTAAAACCTGTTAAATATTGAATTTAGAAATCCTATACAGGATGTTATCCTTTGTAGCAGTGTTGCCCAAAGAATTTTGGAAAAGAATTTAGAAGGAATAACATCATGCCCTTGGTCCCTTATTGCCCAAAATCCTATACAGGATGTTATCCTTTGTAGCAGTGTTGCTTAGAGTCCAAGTAGATGTAGTTTCTTAGGTGAACTTCTCTTGCACAATTTATTTATAAGAAAATAATCAATTATATCCATTAATCTATATATATTCAGGCAATATAGGGTAGACACATGTAACCAATTATTATTAAAAAAGCAAATTGCACATTAACTTCATTTTTAAAGGTTGACTATTATGCCACTTTGAATGTGCCATATTTAAAGGATGTTATGGTTAATGGGATTCATAGTCCCAGCTTTTGTTTACCATCTAGAGATATACTAAAGTTAGGTAATTAAATATAACTATGGTATAATTAGAAAGAAATGAACTCTCATATATAATTACTTCTTATTCTTCCAAAGCCCAACCTAGAGAGGTAGTGATGCACATGATCCATTGCATGTGTGACGACCTGGGTTTTTGTAACACGTTTTCTAATGTATTTTTGAAAGGCAGGGCCCTTAACAGTGTAAAAAATTTCGCAAAACAAAGCAGTAGAAATTCTTTTCTTTAGAACTTGTTTTATAAAACCCAAGTCATCACGTCATACATAACATAAGTAGAATTTTGTACAAGATAAAATTCCATTGAAGGAATATACTTTTATTAAATTCTAGAATCCATCCAGTGGTTCACAATACAGCCAAATCTATTCCAATACTTGTCCAAATTACATAATACAAACTCAAAGCTCACCATACAATGAAACTCTCATTACAATACAATACTCTCAACAAAGCAAAATACATGTCTTCAAGGTGTATACCTTGAAGATTGTTCTCTTCAACTCTTCAATCATCTTAAGCTCCTAACTCTCCTTCCTTGTATCTGAGATATTACAACATTTACAATATCTCAGCAAGCAATGCTTGGTGGGGGATTCAAGAAGCATAATAATTGACAATGTAATTCCAATACTTCATAATCCCATTATCCCTAAACATATTCATGTCTCTACTCTTTACTTTGTAATTTATGTACATCCATATACATACATACTATACATGGGTAAATCAGTTAAATTTATGAAAGTAGTCAAATATCATTCCCAACTAAGCTGATCATTTCTCTCCATTATGAGAATTCAGTATTTCAGCTAATCCTACACTGGGAATTTTCCTTCTTGGGAACTATTGGTAACATACAATTACCTAGCATTTCATTATGCTAAAACATAAGGCATTTCATTATGCCTGCTCTCATATGCATCATAGTGCAAAATAATCAAAGGGCTACCATGTTGTAGTCTGATCCGTACTAGCGGGCTTAGATAACTACCCTGTTCACCACTGATACCACGGTGGAAAATATTATGTCATTGCCCATTTGGGGAGACAGGACTTTTACAGTGGTGGCCTTCCCATAATTGCCCCACCCGACTTTTAGCCTCTCATAGGGCAAGGTATCATCAAATTTCAAGAAGCGGGTGGCCAAACCCTTATAACTCCTCTAGCATAGCATCCCCCTAGGCTTATGCCTATTAAAACAAAATCACAAGCCTCCAAGCTTGTATGTAAAATAGATTTCATACATATCAGACCATCTATCTATTTACTTAGGATGAAATATCTTCTAATTTCCTATTCACATATAGTCTAGTCCTTAACCATCTTATATGTGTTTGGTTGGATCATAAGGGTTTCAGGGGATTTAATACAAGTATTATCATTACTCTTGTCAACATAAGGTCATGGGTTCAATCATGTATATCCCATGTAAATGCATTCATCAAATCCTCCTACCTTTAAGTGGTGATCCCTTTCCCTAGATCTTCCATGATCCTGACTGATGTATGCAATATGTACATCCATACATATTGTCAATATATATATATAACTTATGAACAATCCTATTGATCACTATATTTGATGTTTAGAATGATCTTTAAATCTTTCATATCTAAGTATTTTCTATCTCTAAATCTTTGTGTATCCATCTCCTTGATCTTGATCTTTCATAGCTCCTTTGATTGACAATCTACACTTATTGATAAAGATCAAGGTCCTAGATCTTCTATAATCTAGTTCTTCTTTGATCTGAGTTTAGTTATTGGATCATCGCTAAGGAGGATGATCTTAGTTTTCTTCCTTGAATCGTCTTTGATCAAGGCTTTGGATTATCTAATCTAATGAACTAGATTTGATCTATAACATGCATACTAACAATCATGCATCCTAAATACAATACAATATTCTTATTCTTATTGTTCTTGATCATTCAAGATCTAATGGATCTTGTTTGATCATCCTTATCTTACTTACAGATTTTTATTAGGGTTAGATAATTCACTAACCTTTTATGCTCTTACTATTATTATTCAACCAGTTAATGTTTTGCTGGTTGAAGGTAACTTATTTAAGCCTAAGTCCAGACTACTCCTCTTATTTTCAATTGGCTAAGGCTTACTAGCTGAATGGGTGAGCACAAAGTGATTACTTCAATCCTCATGTAAGGAGGCGTTTAGACCTCACAAACATCAATGGAAGGTAGGGGAAGAGCGAGGCTTTATTAGACAACCCCCTTAACCACTATGTTCAGCATTCACTAGAGTGACCTTAGCTCAACCTTTCATAAGGTTTCTATAAGCATGTTGATCCTAAGTACTCTTTCTAATTGATTTTAATTAAGTCCATGAATATTTACAATGTCATTCATGGGGTTTATTATTCTCCTAGTTTGGGCCAAGGATTTGATAATCCTTATATTGTCCTACTAACTATAGCCCTTACTAATTAAGTCCAAAATAATCCATTCTTATTTGTGTCATGAAACTCTACTTTCTCATTAGATTCCATTTTTGGTGTTTTATGCTCTTTATCTCATAACAAGTAGATCTACTAATAAAATTTAACCATAAATGAATTATAAATTCAAAGCATAAAACTACATAATTGAACACTTAATGATAATGATGCAAGGTACTTCAAATTACACTAGCATGATTTTCAACTAATATACCTTAATAACTCAATTTAAACTAACATGGACCTAAGGTACAATCTCATACTATAGTATAATCTTACATGAAATTCTAACATGGTCCTAAGTGACAATGGCATGAAATCATACTAACTTGGTCCTAAGTTACACTTGCATAAAATCACACTAACATGCCCCTAAGATAATTAAATCTAGCAACCTATGACAACAATCTAATCACATATCATGCTAAAGTCCAAAAGTTACACTAGCATGCGTTATAACATAAATTACATTTAAAATGCTATTATCAATTAATAGAAAATGAAACTAATTACATTAATACTTTTAGAAACCTTCACTTATGATCTAACCATTAGATCTTAGATCTTTTCCTTTTAATCAAGGGTTTTAGTTATATTTAGGGGTTTTTCTTTATTAAGGCCGAAAGATCATATTGCTTTGTTTTTTTCATAATCAATCCATGATCTCCTTAGATTTCATCATATTAGCATCCATTCCATCCATCCCAAGGATTTGATCACACTTGATCTTATTGATCAAGTGGGTCCCTTTGTAATTTTTAGGGTTTTTCTACCATAATGGGTAGATCCCTTAATATATCTCAAAAATGTCAAAATAAACCATATATCTCACTTTATTTCAATATTATATCATTATTAAAATAGATTTCCAAGATCTGATCACCTCAAATCTTGAAGATCTTGGAAATTGGAAACTTATTTCCTAAATATAGAAAGTTTCATAAGGTATTTTCTTCATTTTATCATTTTATAAGAAACTAGAGGTTATAAGCTTTCCATAGCTTCTTTCTTATCTCAATTTGGAGTTCATATGACTCCTGAATTGAATATGGAAGTTCATAGTTCATTCCTAGGGCGTAGATCTGATCTGGGCCCATCGGAATGGTCAGCCTAGATTTTTTGGGTGGAATCGTCGGTGTCGCACGCCCGTCACCAGGATGCACGCGTGACGCGTTTGCCCGACAACCGTCATTTTCGTGCGGTCGTCCCGTTGGGACGACATCGCATGCGGGCAGAAACCCTGCCGCATGCGGCATTTCCATGTGGCGTTGTGCATGCCATCCTGGGGACCCACGATCCGATCGGGAGATCGGACAATCCATTCTGGACTGTCCAATCAATCCCTTTCAATTGAGGGCCCAAAACTTAAACTTTTACCGTAGGGGTTTTGGACCCTTCTGGATCGATTGGTAGGGTCAAATTTTCCATCTGAGCCCTCAATCATCATGAATTGAAGGTTATGGTATTTACTTTATTTTTATCATTTTTCACCCAAATAAAATTACAAAAAAGTAGAAATTTCATCAAACAATAATAAATACGTCCAGGAAGTAGTTCCGCCTACCTGATTGGAGAAAAACATTGGTTATAAGGTCCAATTTAACAGAATACCCATTTTGATGATAATATAGCCCAAGATCTACTTGTCTTGTGATTTTCGTTGTTTGAACCATTAGATCTCGAAATTTCTTTGCGTGTTTTGTAGTTAAGGTATGGTAGGAAGTTTTAGACAGTGAGATATGTGATATTTAATTTTGGAATAGAGTGCCTAATTGAATTTAGGTCTCTTGTTCCAATTTAGAGAGAGGAGAGAGAAGATGAAAGAGAGAGACCTTTTGGGAGTTTTGGGATTTTGGGGATGGATATAGGCCTCGTTTTGCAGGAAAAATCAAGATAATTTTGTGAGAATTTTATGAACTTTGTTGGAGGATTTTTTGGGGTGTATTTATAGGCATTTTGGGTCTTTTTTCATGATTATGGTTTATTTTTTATTATTTATTAGCATTGGATTCTCCCATCTCCACATTTTTTCCCAAGACCAGCTGGTAGGGGTTTGACCCATGATTTCACGTGGGCTGGCCGTAGGATTTGTTTTTAGGTCCCTTGTGGGCCCCACATAGTGTAAAAAGACCATTTTGCCCTTTATGTATAAAAATTAGGGTTTATTCCTATGATCTTGGAATTGAGCGTACTTAGTGGAATTGGATTCATATTTATAAGCACATTCTAAATTTTGATGTCTCAGATTTTGATTTTTGGGTTAAATTACTATTTTACCCTTTTGTCCAAACAATGAAGAAAATTAAGGATTTTTCATCCGATTTTAGAATTTGTCGTGCTTATAGTCATTCTAAAGGGTTTACTGAGTTCAATTTCAATTATACATGTCTTATTCCTTGATTATACTTTTATAAGAAGTACATTCTAAATAATCCTAATATTTCAGCCCAAAATTTCTGAAACTCAAACTTTATTGATTTTCTCAATCAATTACAAAAATTGGGGTTGTTACAGCACGTCCCTTTCTCCGTTGATCATTTTTTACCCATATATATGATATAAATAAAGTTAGGTAATTGAGCACAATCGGGTGTTGGAGACATGGGATACTTTATAAATTCACTCCTTGCATCTTAGCCAATGATGTTGGAATAAAGGTCAATGACTCTCTACAACCTTGATGAGTCCTCTACAAATAGATGTAGTTGCTAGCAAAGCTCTTTCATTTTCTCTATTGTTCACTAGGTCATTATAAAGCATGCACCTTCTTATCATCAGATATGGCAAAGGAAGGCTACAAAATAGAAACAAGCATGTTATTCTATTTGGAAATAATAAGATAAGGTATGTACAATATTACACAAAGCATTTACAAGAATCTTTCTAGTGGAACATCTTTTCCAATCTTTAGAGAGATAGTTCACTAATAGACCGAGGAATAAGTAATTCGACTCATTTACATACAGATCATGAATGTTTGGAATCCATATTATGCAAGGGGACATTGCTTTTGCTAATTCTAATTGAGGGGTGATATCAAATCGGTCTATTTTTAGCATAATATACATAGTTAGCACATTCGTCATAGTTACCAGCTCCGTATCAAGGTCATCAATATCGTTACTATCATGAAGATTGATATCATCACTATCATCCAGATCGATATCATCAATAAGATAACCTTTAAGCTTGTCATCCAGGAACTTGTTTGGAATTACCGTAATGAAAGGAACATAGGAGTTTGTCGCTAGGGATTTGACCAAATATGATCGTCTAGTTCCTATAGAACCTATCACTAAAATACTCCTAGAAGGGGATAGGTCTAAGCGGAGCGAAAAGGGTTTTTCGTGAGATGGGAAAGGAGAACTATTAGCCCCACACAAGGTTTGTGAATAAGTGATTGTCTGATAATGAGCAAGGAAGATACGTATTTCTACTAAATAGGATTTATTGAACTCATAATTCATTAGAGACTTTTTATGAATGTCAACTAAGTATCGTAAGTAAATTGATCCCGGTTGTTCAATCATTTGATAACCAGAGTCATTCTTTGATAAATGATCACTATGAGTCAAACTCAATAGAATTTTATCAATCCTTTTTTTTGTCGTTAAGGTGGAGAACTGAACCAAGAATTCTCTTTCTTCATCATCAATCGAATCACTGTTCACCCCTCGTTCTTGGATTTTTCTCTATTTAGTCAAGGATGTTGGAATAAAATACATGCATTAAGATACGAAAAGTATAACTTGTACAAATCTCTCCAGAGATTGGGAAAGATGTTCCACTAGAAAGATTCTTGCTATTGCTTCGACTCATATTCCCAAAGTGGATCCCCCTCTAATAGCTCAGAATAAATTAAATACATGCAATAAGATACAAAACAAATAAATTAAATACATGCATTAAGACTCAGTCTACCAACAATTTCCTTCAAATATGAATTAAAATTTTATCCATATTTAATCAAAATATAAATAGAGACTCAGTATCTCCATAATTTCATTCAAACTTGAATTATAATTTTGTCCATCTTCAATCAAATAAGAATATAATGGGTCTAAAGCAAGCAAGCTATGTATATCGATAAAGTGAGTTACAACTTGTGACCACTCAAGTTTTTATAACTCCTTTTATCAATTCTTTTTGAAATGTGGGCCCCATGTTTGAAAAACAATTTAGAAAATAAATTATGAAAAATGTTTTCTTCAAAATCCATTTCTAAACCCCAAATGTCAACCTTCATCTCATTATTTATTTATGATTTAGGTAGATTATAACTTTTGAAACTCAAATAATTTTTCTTTTTCTTTTTTCAAGTAATACATTTTAAAATAAGTTTACTTCTTTAGGATCAAACTAGTTAATAGCTGTAGTCCCTACATGATTGCAAATTAAAGTCGAAACACAATAAATATACATATACAATCCAAGTGTAATTAAAATATAATCTCAATATAAAAATGTCTTAGCCAACTACTTTCTTATTCTTCCTGACACTTATCTCTTTGAATATGAGATATTGGAAACATTCAAATATTTACAATATCTCAGCAAGCTATGCTTGGTAGGGAATAAGATGCATATAAGAAAGAAATCATGAAAATGTAGTTTTAGCATGTTTTATGTACTCAAATATGCATGTCATGCATGTGTTTCTAAATGTGTTAATGAATTTTGCATAACTCATTCAAAAGTAATTGCAAGTCATCATGTAATTCTCAAGATATTCTTCAATAAATCACATGCATAATCTACAATAAAATCACGAATGAAATTCTAATTAATTTTCTCAAGATCTAGCAAACATCAATATGATCAAATATATTAAATATGTGAAGCTAGTGAATATAGTCAACACAGTTGATAGTGGCTATACACAATGGTCATGAGCTCATATGTGGCACATCATTATGCCACATAGTCATGGGTACTATCATTCAGTTGTGATTGTAGGACCCATATCCTAAATACTATCACTCAATCATGATCGTTGCATCTGGATCTCCAAGGTAAGCCAAGTGCAAATGCTGTCACTCAGTCGTGATCGCAACACTACAAAAATCACAAACTACTATACTACAACACCCATCCAATGTGAGGGGATCCATTATGATGCTCCCACTCACACCACCTGCAAGATACTTGTCACCACATCATGTGGTAGGAAGCAAATCTCAACAAGTGGCAAACTCATATAGCCATACCTAAATTTAACCCCTTGTGTAGGGTGTCCATAATATATCAATAATCTTAGAGGGCGGGTGGTCAACCCTACTACCCTCCTGCCATAGTATCCACCAAGCCCATGTCTGTCTAAGAACAAATCCATCAGGCCTCCATACCTAAACATATTGAAATCCTCAAGCTATATACCTGTCCAATGAAATTTTGAATAAATTATGTGCATAACTGGTATGCCATACCAAAATTAAGCATATTTGACTTTTATGTCAAAACATGTGAATATTAAACACGCATCAGATTTTTCAAGTCATGATCTTAAATAAATGACATGCATATTAAATGTAAAATCATAATGCATCATAAGAATACCATCATATGTATCATATCATAATCATTACATGCATAACATATCGTAGGTACTTCCAATTTGAAGTAGTTCATGATGCATAAATCACAAGGTAGTATATAAATCACATCATGATTAGATAAAAATCATGCAAGTAAAAAATCTACATCTTAAATTTCACCAACCTCAAAAATGACTATCCAAGTTTTTAGAATGCTCAATAGTCTCAATTTTGTATCAATTGGCATATCTGTCAAGACATACATGCATATAATGTCATTCTCCTACTCACAGTTTCCCATCTATAACTTATTTAGCCTCTGATCTTCTTTAAACATGATGATCTTGCCATTACTAACCTCTGATCCTAGGTATAAACCTTTATTTTTGTCATATATCCTTAAATCCTAGCAATTGATTAAAGATCAATGGTACAAATCATCCAAATGTACTAAATTTATATTGATATCATCTAACAAATAATCTATTTCATATTTCAATGTTTGATCTATTGATTTGATGATCATATGAATATCTAATCAGTCTGATCAGTAGTTCCAGATCATCTTTAAATTGTAAAATCGTTAGATCTTAAATAATCCATCACTACTCAACCATTAAAATCACATGATCTCAGCTGTTTAGGTTGCAGATCTTTGTTTCCACCCCATGGATAATCGATCCAATGTTCATCATGTTTTGTATTATCAAATTTGTGTCATTGATTATTGATCAACGATCTAGATTTGCATTTTCATGTTCCAACCATTGGATGGTGGTCTTATTTTAAAATTTCAACCCATCCTATGGTCAGATTTCATTAGATCACATAAAAGGAATAGTATTAGTTTCCAGTTAATGCATCTGATTGTGATCTAATGGTCCAGAGTTGTTAGATCATCGTCACAGTTTAGTAATTATCATTTCTAACATACAAATCATTGTATAGAGGCCTGATTCTTAAGTTTACAATAATTTAACTATCATATCTTGATCTATTTACCATGAATAGTAATTAACATTTTTCTTCATGTTTTTAATGATAATCTATTGGTTAAAATTTGTAAGATCATCCTCAAAAATCACCCATTTCTTAACTACTAAGTCTATATGTTTACACCAATTATTAACATAGCTTTTCTATTTGCTTCAAGTAGTAAAACATTGCTTCCATTGTATGCTATGATACCATGTCTTTACTTGTTAACAAGTCATCATTGCTCTACTATTTCTTTGCATAAATGTAATGCCTCTAGGCTTTTATATCTAACACCACACTATTATTTCTCAATCATTAGTACAACTTACCTCATGCTTCCTTAATAATTATTAAGTATCATAATCACTTTACTATTCATGATTGATCAAGTCCAATCCTCCTTATTTTCCATATTTCATTCTTTATAATTTAAGATCATTTTCTTTCCTTTTTCTTCCTCAATTTCTCCATTTGTTATCAAAATTTTCAACATAAAGTCAAACAGTTCTTTTCATATGAAATCTCAAAGTTAATCAATTTCATAATTAGGTTTATACAAGTATCCTTCATATAAATTAACTCCATGCTTCCAAAAGAATTTTCTAAATTCCTCCATTAAAAAACAACCCCTTGATCATACTCTTAATAAAAAGAATGAAAGTCTCTTAATTTTCTTAAAATATACCAACCTTTAAAGGCACCATTTGTTTCATGTTCATTATCATTGAGTATATTGGTCCTCTTTATATCTCATATCCAAATAGCAAATTCTCACTTGTTTAATTGTATATTCATTTGAATACCAATCATTAATTATTAAGAAACCCACATTGTATCACATATTATATTAATAATATCTTTAAATCTTCAAGATAGTGACCCAAATTTCAATCTACTACTTAGAGTAGGATTTACTAAAATAACAAAAGGTTAAATTTCTCTCATCCTCTCAGTTGATGTGTTTTCTTAATTCAAAATAAACAACATGTCAAACATTGCTACATGTTCTTAGTCACCTCATTTATACTATTTCACCATAACCATGTCAAGTGTTTGAAACTTTATATTTCACTTAAATGTATTGACATAATACAACTGGTGTGTCCTTATAATCCAATTAAGGGTTATTACCATCACAAAACTTTTCTTTATAGGAATAGTATTTTCTATTTCTTAGGTAATACCTGGACTTTCGATCAAAGCTTGCATATTGTCACTATCTTTACTTTTTACTAGCTTTACCACAACTATATTCTTTAAAATAATATGCTCCATAACTGTGACTTCTTTTAACCAAAATTACATGTGACCATGTTCATATAGAATTCTAAATATCACCTTTGAGATGTCCTTCACTTTTATCTATCCTTATAATTTTTTTCTAGTTGATTGAAACTAATCATGTAGGTCATTCATCTTGGACAAAGAATCTATAGGGAATCATTTATTGGCCTTCTCTAACTACAATTGTCAATGTACTTGAGAAAATTGTTGTATATAATAAAATCTAGTTTCATAAATATATTTAATTGTTTCTCAATATTCCTCAATTTTGTACATGTCATAAATGTACAAATCTTTGGGTAGAGCTAAGTCCCACCTCTTTCTCTCACTTTGAACACCTTTCTTTCCCCTTGATCCTAATAATTATAAAAACAGCCACCCGAGTCCTTAAAATGCTCAATAGTCTCAATTTTGTATCAATTGGCATATCTGTCAAGGCATACATGCATATAATGTCATTCTCCTACTCACAATTTCCCATCTATAGCTCATTTAGTCTTTGATCATCTTTAAACATGATGACCTTGCATTTACAGATCTGTAATCCTAGGTATATATCTTTATTTTTGTCACATCCTTTAATCCAGACTGATGATTAAAGATCAACCATCCAAATCATTTAATTATACTCAATTTCTATTGATCTTGGCCTAATAGATAGCCTATTTAAAATTTTAATGTTTGATCTATTGATCAACCATCAGATTTCTGATTAGTCTAATCAATAGTTCTATACCATCTTTTAATTGTAGAACCGTTAGATCTTTAATAATCCGTCACTAATCAACCATCAAAATTACACGATCTTAGCTGTTTAGGCTATAGATCTACGTTTCTAGCCATGGATCATCAATTCAACATTCATCAAGTTCTGGATTATCAAATATGTGCGATTGATAATTGATCAATGATCTAGATTCACATTTTCTTAATCCTTTGGATGGTGGTCTTATTTTAAATTTTCAATCCATCCTACAATCATATTTTATTAGATAGCATAAAGTAGTGATATTAGTTCCTAATTCATGTATTTGATCGCTATATAATGGTCCAAAATTGTCAAATCATTGTCACAATTTATAGATTGTCATTTCTAACATCCAAATTAATGTATAGAGTTTTGATTCTTAATTTCAATAATTTAACGGTCATATCTTGAACTATTTTTATTCATTTTGTAATGATAATCTAATATTAAAACTTATCAATTCAATATTATAGACCCTTAATTATTGTTATTGATGCAAATCTGACCCTTGATTTGATTTTGGGCAATCGGATCTAATGGATTATGGACCATCCATACATATTTGAATCATTTGGTGGTTAACAATCAATCATTGGATCAATGAAATTAGATTCATTCCATGTCAAATTGAGTTTAAGGAATGCATTAGTGAAATTTGATCATCGATCCGACCTTTCTGGTATGATATCTCACATGTCTGATCTAATGGTCAAGATTGTCCAATCGGTCTCAGGCTTGGATTGATTATCTCTATAAGGCCTGAGCTAACCGAAGTTTGTATTCATGAATTTCTAAACATGGATTAAGCAATCAATGATCACATAATCCATAAAATCTAGATCTAGCATGGGCCTTACAAATTTAGTTCAAAAGTGAAGGTCACACATTGGGTTTTATAGATCTTACCTTGTTTGTAGATTTATGACCACTAACATCACTAGAGAAGATGATTTTTTAGTGATTTCTGACATCAAATGATCTACAATTGTTGAACATTATCAATCACTCCAAAACTCTAGTGGAGATGCCCCAATAATGAAATCTTCAAGGGGCTTTTATTCTTTTGGATGTTCCACTAAAGATGATTGGCTATGATCGATGATCCAAACCATTGTTATCCCCACAAACTCCTACAATTCCCTTAAACTTGTAGCCTTAATTCCCCTTCTAGCCTACATAATACATTTTGGTGAGTTGGGCTTCTTCCCACTCTCTCTTTTCCTCCTCGCCTTCCTTCTCTTCTTCTTCTTCTTCCATCTCTTCTTCCTCCTTTGTCATTTTTCTATTCTCTCTCTCTCTCTCTCTCTCTCTCTCTCTCTCTCTCTCTCTCTCTCTCTCTCTCTCTCTCTCTCTCTCGCTCTCTCAAGTTCAGGTAATAGACCGAAAGGTCTATTTCTCATTTTCCTTTAAAAGAGGGGGTGCCAGTATTAAAATGGCCCCCTCCTTTATATTTTTAAATGGTTTTCTTATTAAATGGTGTAATTATGATGCTTTTAGATGTCATAATTTTGGTCAAAAAGAAATAAATAACATTTGTGATGAGTTTTCAATATTTCTTGATTAACGAAAATGGATTTCTACAAGTGGGGCCCACTTAATAAAATTACAAAATTACTCTTTGTGAGAAAAATCACAACTTATTCATCTGAACTCTAATTTTAGCATTCTTAGTGTTGTTGGAATTTTTTTCTAAGTACAATCCAAATATTGAGGTCTGAACACTTGATTTGACTTCTATAAAATGTTCACTTCTTAGGGTTCTATCTCTTTCATTAATTATTCTTCCAAATCAAAGTCTTCAAATTCCAATTATACTATGGTTCAAAATTAGCCCATGTTCCCAACAACAAAAACTATTGCAAATCCCTTGAAAATTTTCATAGTTCATAACCAAAGATTTCACAGCCAAGACTTTACAAAAAGAGCTTGCTTATAAAGAAACTAGTGTCTGCAATAGAGTGTTAAGAGCAAGTCAACACATTAAATAGTCCCAAGGGTGAAGAAAAATATTAAGGATGCACTAAATGATCTATACTAGGTGTTAGTGATTTAAATAAGTTCCAATTGATTCAAAATTTGTGAGATTCCTCGTGGGATCAACCTCTCTCGAGTGCAAACTACTGCATTGATTTGTGCTCTTACAAGTAATTTTAAAGCTAACTTAGAAAGCAATAAGATTCGAACTAATCTGACGAAGCTTTGGTCCACATGATAACCCCACTCCTTTTTGCCAAATTCCCCTTGCACAAAAAGAAAGTAATATGTCAATTTTTGAAGAATTAACAAAATATGCAAATATGAATATGAAACCCTAATCTAATGCAACCTAAAACTACAACTAGAGATAAACAATCTGAACAAAGTCCAATGACAAATCTATTGTGATTCCCTAGCAACAGTGCCATAACTTGGTGTATGTTTTAAAATTACTTGCAAGCACAAGAATCAATGTAGTAATTGTACATGAGTGAGGTCGATCCCACAAAGAATTTCATAGATTTGTATGTTTATTGGATTTTATTTAGAGTACTTAACCTAACCAAAGGAAAATTGTATTTTAACCTAATCTAATAATTAAAACAACATGGAACTTAAACAAGCATGTAATGGAAACTTTCTAAATAGAACTTTCTAAAAACTAAAATTAGAAGCCATCTAAAACTAACCTAACAAGGTAACTAAACTTAGTAATGACTACTGCAACCTAAACATGACTAAATTAATCAAACAAAACATGTGGTGCATGGACTTGTGCTCATGGAACTTTAATGAAATAGAATGGTGTGCATTAAATTTTATCACAATAAAAGTTTTGTATGGACTTAAGCTAGGAAAATATGCATGATTCAATAAGCTTTAAACCATTAGAACATTAAAAGTAAGTGTGCATAAACCAAATTGATTTATTGAATTAAAATTCTTGTAAAAAATGTGCACATATTACATGGAATATAAGAAAGAAAGGATGCACCACATTCCAACATAAAAATAGATCAATATAATTAAGATCCAATCTTCTTTTACCCCATGAATAAAACACAATTCAATCCAAGATAGCATGCACATGAAACCCAAAAGAGAACCAAAGAGAAAGAAAGTGGAAAAGAGATGAAACAAATTCAAAAGACGAGCAATGGAAAGGCAAGGAAAAAGAAGATTTTCAAGAAATAATAACTTGATCCAAAGACTACTATCTCTTGGCTATCAATACAAGAGATTAGTGGTCTTTGAATACAAGAATCTAACGCACTAAACAAAAACCAAATAATAAATAAAACAAAGAAAGAAAGAAACTAAGCACATGAAAGAAAGAGGCAAGCAAAACAATAAGGAAAGGAAAAGATCATGAAGACCAACCTTGAAATGAAGTGCAAACAAAGAGAAATAGTGCTGAACTTGAAGGAGGTGTGGAGGGCTTTGGTGGCTGCCAAGGAAGAATGCTTGAATCCCTAAGAGGAATCAAAGGTGGGAAGCATGGAATTCCTATGGAGGAGATATATGACAGAGACATGGAATACCTTATGCTTTATAGATGTTGAACTTTCTAATTAACTATAATTCTATCCTAAGAGGATAGAAAAGAGGGATAAGGAAGCGGGGAAAGGTATTTGTATATGATAGATGACTAGGAAGGTGAGTGAAAAGTGGCAACGAGGTAAGGTGAGTGAAGAGTGGCAAGGAGGTAAGGTGAAATCCTATAATGCATGTTGGGGCGGGGGGTGCCTCTTTTTTATGGTGGTACGTGGAACTCCCCTCCCTTCCTAAAGAAGTGTTTCACATGGAAGGGTAGGAGAGAGAGAGAGAGAGAGAGAGAGAGAGAGAGAGAGAGAGAGAGAGAGAGAGAGAGAGAGAGAGAGAGAGAGAGAGAGAGAGAGAGAGAGAGAGATTAAAAGATTAAGCACTCTTCTCCCATTGGTTCTCCTTAGCATGCATATGTTTTGAGTGATGATTTTCAATCTTTTCCTTGCCAATTATCCTCTTGAATTTTACTATTTCTTCATAGGATAGGTGCTTGAAAACTCCTCCAATGTTGTGGTTCCATTTGGCGTGGCTTAGATAGTTTGGTGGCTCACTTTGATGCCTCCTTGCTTGGTGACTTGAGTGGCTTAGTCCTTTGGATTTGTGGCTTAGCTCTTGAGCTTACATCTTTAGCTTCTCCTAGCTTTCCTTAATGGCTTAGATGGCTCTCAAGGCTCTACTTCACGCAAAGGTGATGGAATTGCATCAATTTTTACATGGGCCCATTTCTAGTCACCCATTATTCCTTTCATTGCTTCCTTGAACTTCATCTACTTCCCTTAGGATAATATTGCCCCTTGCTTGATCTTAAGAATGATGAATTTTAACTCATGGTTCTTTGATTTGATCTTGATCCTAAATCTCATCCTAAGTGATCTTGGCCATTGGATCATCATCTCAATACCTAAAAAAGACAACAAAAAAAAAAAATGCTAATTAAATCTTAAAAAATTATATAGTTTACATACTTACTCTAGATTAACTCCTGAACCACAAAATATCAAACTTTTGGATCATTAATTCAGAAATGCATGTGTTATTAATTTTGGGAAAATCTTAGAATAATGCCTATAATTTACAACACAAGGACTTCTAATTGGTTACTTTTGATATAAAATTGACTACTTATCAACAACCCCAAACAAGCATTTTGCTAATCCTAAGAAAAATATGTAAAATATCATGAAAACAAAAATGGTTGCCATTTTTGTTGGTATTCGTGATTGTATTTAGTATATGCAACAAGCCCTTAAACCTCTAAGATACCCTTAGTGGACTAGTTAAGAATAAGTTTCTTAGTTTATCTCAGAGAATTATCTTCCATTAGTACTCCACTAGCTTTAACAACTTAATAAAGATGACTGAAAAATTATACCAATTCCCTATATACCAAAGCCATTTTATTATAGTTATATCTTAAAGTGTATGCGTGTACATGTTACATAAGTCTGGACTTCTAAACAAAAATGCTTATACTCTATTAGAAAGATGTCTTAACCTCAAATTCTCAATGGTATACTCTCAAAAATAAAGCTCCCTGAGAAAAGATCAAACAAAATTCTCTCTTTATGTGACTGAATTCAACAATTCTGATGGTTTGCATAAGTTTAAGCACAAATGACACAAAGACCTAGATCCCTAAGAATGGATGCCATTACCAAGACCAAAAGGCATATTTTACCCTAATTCCTCCCTATTTATATCCTTATTAAGGCTATCTTCTACCTTAAGATCAACAGGTTTTTGGATAGGACAAAATGTAGGCTTGTGAAAAGTTCTAAAAGAAAGGGTACAAAGGATTCAAAGTTTCAAATCTGAGAAGAGGTCTTCAATAATTGGACTACTTTTCTTTTGAGTACACTATAGTGAGTATCTTTTCTATTTTTTCCTTTTTATAACCTTTCTTTTTTATTTTTTTTCTTTGAGGAAAAAGCTTTTTCTTTGTATGTACTTTGATATTTTTCACTTCTTTTACTTTCACCCTTTTTCTACCATCTCTGCTCATTTTCATATGATAGGTAATGGATGCTTTAACTGGGTTTTTGGGTTAAGGTAAATAGGGTTTTTTGAAAAGAAAAGGTTTATTAAGAGGCTCAAAGGGTCTAACTAGTGGTATACTATATTCGATAAGTTTTATGTACGTGGGTTAAAATAAGGATGGCCTATATCATTTTCTGGGTTTTTTAAAGCCCATCATATTTAATAAATGTTCAAGAAAGAAAGTTAGTACTCCCCTATTGTTGATTATTGGTAATTGACTAAACAAAGATACTAGGATCTTTTAAAATTGATGATCGTCGACGAAAATATCAAATTAAATATTACCCTAAAAAAGATGATAGTCTTTAATAGTCACTAAGTATAGATCTCCACTAATTTGCTTGAGGATCTCTAAGTCATAACCATCAATTTGTCTAGATTATGTACTATGGGTAAGTGTGTTTCGAGATTTAACTTTCGCAAAATACTTTAAGGCATGAATAAAATGTAGAATTAACCATATGTATTTCTATTAAGAAGTTAAAGTAGGAGAAACATTAAGCTTTGAAAAATCAAATTTTGATCACAATAAAGGAACATGACCTCAAAACTACAAAAACTTGGAAATTTTTTTAATAACTTAGAGATCTCATGCATATCTACGCCCCCAACCTAAATTAAACATTGACCCTAATGTTTGAAAACATAGGACTCTATAGAATAAATGGGTAATGTAGAATAATGAAAGTCTCTAAAAAAAACTTTTAGCCAGATGTACAATGCTGTGGTGAATGAATATCTTATGATGGATGTAAGTGTCATGGAACATTCTAAGGTGGGTCCTAGTAGACTGGTTCCTCTAGCAAGATTTCTTCTACTTCAGGGTTTACCAACTCTAGATAGGGTTTTAACCTTTTCCCATTTACTTTAAAAATCTCCCCATCCTTTTTTACCTCAATGGTTCCATGAGGATAAATAGTACATATTGTATCAAGAATGAAGTTTTTTAGGAAATAGATGCAATTTAGAATTATATAAAAGGACCTTTTGTACTTGGGTGAAGGACTTTTGCAAAATATTTATATCATGATGCTTTTCATGCGGTCTTTATATAGCTTAGCAAACTCATGTGCATCTTTCCTAAGTTCATCCAACTCATTGAGTTGGAGCTTTCTATGGATCCCAGCACTATCTAAGTTAAAATTGAGCTTTTTAATGGCCCAATATGCTTTATGCTCAAGTTCTACTAGGAGATGATAGGCCTTGCCATATACTAGATGGTACGGTGACATGCCTCTAGGGGTTTTGAATGTAGTATGGTAGACACGTAAAGCATCATTGTCTTAAAGACCAGTCTTTCCTATTTGGATTGACTGCCTTTTCTAAGATTCACTTTATCTCCCTATTTAACACTTTTACCTATCCACTAGTCTGAGGATGGTAGGGGTAGCAATCCTATGGGTAACACTGCATTTCTTCATTAAATTTTGAAAAAATTTGTTACAAAAATGTTTTCCCCCATCATTAATTATGGCTTGGGGTGTACCAAAGCATAAAATATATTTTCCTTTAAAAACATAACCACCACCTTGTGGTCATTGGTCTTTCACACTGTGGCTTCTACACATTTGGACACATAGTCCACTCCCATAAGGATGTACATATAACCAAAAGAGTTACGAAAAGGTCCCATAAAATCAATTCCCCAAACATTAAAAGGCTCAATTATCAGCATAAGGTTCAAGGGCATCATGTTTCTTTTTCCTACTGTCAATTTTTACTCCTAAAAATTAGTAATAAAATGAATTAATAAATTTTAAAATTTTACAAATATAAATTTGACCTAAAACTACAAAATTTAGAAAGTACGCATTGATAGGATTTGAACGGTATAAAGAAGATCGAAAACGGAGTTCGGATTAGGGAGATATGGACCTTTTAAGTTCTGAGGGCATTTTGGTAATTAGGCAAGGACCCAAATTAGAGGGGGTCATTTTGATGGACATCATTCTAGATGGACACTGCGACTAGAACATCGCCCAGAATGCGCTGACACAGATGACATGCTGAGTCTTCCATTACGCATGCACCTGCAGGAGCGACAACACAGGTGGTCACATTCAAGCAGAACGCTAGGCGTCCTTGAAACCATGACACCATGGGAGTGTCCCAGCACCCCGAACGCACATCATAGTGACACTGCGAATGACGTTGTCGATCCAGATTTTTTATCCAAACTGTTGAGGGTGATCTAAAACAGTATTTATGAGATTTTAGAGGCTACAGAAGTCCTATTTTTTATTTGTAAGTTCCATTGAATTCATCTCAATGACACAAACCTAATTTTAGCATTTGAATCTTGATATGATCACATCTAGTTCGATCAAATTCACGAAATAGCATCAAATCACTCAGATCAGGTCGACTAAAGGATGATCAGGCCTTAGAACTTGAACAATTGGATGAATTAAAGGATGAATTGATGAATCTAAAAATTAGATTAGGTGTATTCACCCTATGAATTGATCTAGACCATTAATCTAACCTAGATCTTGGAATTTGTTTATCTAAGAGTGATCTAACAATCAAATCAAGGTGTAAACCTTAGATACACACTAAAATGAGAAGATGAACATGAAATGGCACTAAGTAATGATGAATAAGGTTAGAATTAATGATCTAATCATAATCAAAGATCTTAAAGAACGATCCAATGGTTGGATCGCCATAGATTTCATTGAGGTGAAATAAATTGAATCTTTAAAAATTAAGAGACATTAAATTGTCAATCCATAACTCTAATTAATGATCAGATGAGATAGATGTGCATTAAATGTTATGAAGATTGACTTAATAAAGGAAAATTAGACGATCTAAACTGTTGATCTAGATCGAAAGCTAGGTTAGGACCACCACTATATAAATGAATACATAAGTGGACATAACTTGAGAGGAAAACTTATAATAGATTTTTGTTGAGGGAAATAAATAACACAAAATAGTACCGCAATACTGATACGTACATCAGAGCATGCAAGTTAAGAGGATTACATGCTTGATTGGGTATCTTTCATTGAGGTAGGTGACGACATTTAATGTTGCATTTTGTTTTCTAAAATCCTCCGTTATCATAGCATCATAATTGATTGCGATTGCTTATCACATGGTTATTTATTTCAAATACTTGTATAATTTGAAGGTTTATGCTGCGATTTGATATGAGATTTCTATGTTGCATTGAATGGGTTTTCATGATCAATTATTTTATGGTATTAATACCACATATCTTATGTATGATTAGTAAATATATTTTTTATTTATTGCATCACTAAGACTGATAGTTTTTCATAAAAATTAGTGGTGGAGCCTTGGTAGCTAGTCATGTGAGAGGCTAATCTTGGGATGAGGGGTGTGCCTTGGGGATTGTGACCCACAAGTGCTCTTAGTTTTATGAGATACGTGATTTTTGTGTCTTGTGATTTATGACGGGTGCTCTCACCCGATGGATGTCATGCTAGGAGGGAGTAAGGCCGGCCACCCACCATCTAAACTTATGATGTGATAAACACCTACCCACAGATGGCTTTCAGTAGGGGTTTGGTAACATGGGTACTCCACACTACTGGTCCGAGCCTTCCCAGGGGATGGACGTTAAGTCTCCCGTTATGGTGTCGATGGGGAGCGGTGGTAGTTGAGACCCAAGAGTGGTTGCCACTGTAGCATGATGATCCATACTCTTGCTTTGTATGCTTGCGTGATGAGCATGGAGATGTTATTGTATGCCTGGGTATAACAACACTCAGAGGATTGATATGAGTACTCATGATCTATTGTACGAGTATATGAGACACTCATGGGACCCACATAGCTTGGAGTGCCTTGCTTGTTTATTGTATGCTCATTGAGATTGGATCATATCATGTTTTACATCCATGAGATTATTATGTTTTACACTCATGAGATTCATGTTTTATCCCACATGATGTTTTTGCTTATGATACTTATATTCCATGGATATTATGACCTACATATATCTCAGCATTGTTATTCAATTTTCTTTTTATGTTCCATTTGTTATTACATTAAATGTCTATGTGCTTACCAAGCATTGCTTGCTGAGGCATTGCATTATTGTTACAATGCCTCATATATTGAGAGAAAGACAGAATTGATGAGGAGCTAGACGAATAGTGATTGAGATATCTCATTTGGAGGTATGTTTTGATTCCTCATGGACTGTATATGGATATCTGTCTTATTGGACTTGATTATATTATTGTTGGGAATGTGGCTGTTGACAAGATGAGTCCTGAAGTAGTAAATTTATTTTAAAAAGGTTCACTTTAAAAAAAAATATTTTGAGATTTGAGTAGATGGTTGATACTCAGGGTTTTTCTTAAAATGAAATTCATTTGAAATTGTTTTTTGCTATTTTGGTTTTAAAAATTAGGGCCCCACCTTTCAAAAAGTTTTATTAAAAAGTGTTGAAAAATCCGAGTCCTCACAGCTGGTATCAGAGCAAGTTCATCCACTCACAGCCAATTCCAAAAGTCCATGTGAAGATGACAATCCAAAGTGATAGTTAGAACTGATATGAGCTAAATGAGTAAATCATTTAGTAAATTTTGAAACTAGAATAAACACCATTTAGTGGTGTTGGCAGTTGAACTAGTAAGTGCAAGGATAGAGTGAAAATCATATATAGAATTGATTCATATCATTAATAGACAATGACTCAAGTGGGAGTCATGGAAAAAGGAAAACGATCAACTAAATGAAAAATAAATTCTTATGAGAATAGTGAAGCTCTTAAGGTAAGAAATCAGTATATGTCATGCATGAGTTAGTGCCTTTAACTGAGAATATTATTGTTGATAGATGATTGATAATGGAGACAACTACTATAAATATTACTTCTAATGTGAGAATGGTATGTGTGAAGCCTCAGAGAGTACAGTGATTAATTGTGAGTAAAGAATCAGAATAAAAATTTTGAGTCAACTTCTCTAGGTGAGATCTTTACTGTATGAAAAAAAATATATGTATATGAATTACTTTTAAGAATTTAAGTTATAACTTGGACTATGTTTATAAATTTTTGAAAGAGTATAAAGGTTATTGTAACTATAATTGAGAAAGATCAAAGATGGTTACAACAAATGAGAACTTGAGAATATTAAAGAAGTATTGTACTAATCTAAAACTTGAAGTGGATTTAGTTGAGGAATAAATTCTAGTATGAATGAAAATCATTGAAAGTTGATGGAACAATATTTAATGTTCTATGGATGAATTAATTGATTTATGAGTTGAAAATTTATAAGTTCCTATGCACATAAAAATACTAATAGCCAGACCTTGATGAAAAAGGAATGATGTGAATTTTATGGGGGTTTTAATTACGATTTGGAGGTGCATAGTGCCAGAGGATAAGATAATTGTTTTATGAGGATAGTTATTAAATATTGATGATAATGTGGTCTAAAATAGCTAAGAACATCATTATGAAAAATCAATTACATTGGATGTGAGGTTGATAGTTGTAAATGATTTTGATAGATATGACCATGGAATATTTGATTGGTTAAAGGAAATGAAAAAGTGGAAGTGAGAACACTAAAAATGTAATTATTGGAATTCTAATTATGGTTGTTGGGAGAATATGTTCCTCCATTGTAGATAATTTTATATGAAAGTGTCTTAGAAAGGCCAGTGATGATTAGTATCTTTGTCTTATAAGCATTTGGTGATACGATGAGAGTTTGATGCTATAAAGCTGAGAAATTAAATGGTTCAATAGTGTTAAGCTGAAATATATAGTTGACTTGACTTGCCCCTAACTTCTTTACATTGGGAAGGGGGCTACAAATAGATTATATTATGTTGACGCCTAGATTGAGGAATCAGGTGATGGTAGTGCACCTACATTAGTGACAAAGACAGTAGATTTGGCCTCTATGTATAGAGAGATATTCTCTTAGGACTCGGCATGATTGCAGACACTCGGATGTGAGTAGTTCGATTCAGCCCAATAAGGGTAAGAGACCCTTTTTATTGACATAGTTACATAGGCCACTAAACTAGTGACATTTGATCAGGCAGTATTGAGATGTGAACAAGAGAAGGTTCACTAGTACCAAAACAAGCACCTAGATAGCTATGCCTTCGAGCTAGTTGATCATCGTAACAACAATAGCAGCATGAGTAGCTGCCATTACAACAGCAATCCTTTAAATGTTTTGACTATGGGGAGTCAAAGTATTTCAATCAAGACTATTCCAGATAATCATGAGTCAAATAGGATGACATTTGGAGATGGGGAAAAAAATGGCCCCACATTAGTAGTGATGAGTTTCTATCATTACTTGGAGACATGTATAGGCCTTGATTTGGGCGGTAGAAAAATATTTTCTCAATTTCTAGTAAACATGCTGGAATACTTATTGATTTAGGATCCATTAATTTTGGACTTTATGTAGTAGCACTTTGATGAATATATTTGTGAATATATGATAGTATCTAGGATTGGATGCTATGATACTAGTGAAAGAGTTATGGAAACTTGTAAGTATGTCTAGGGGCTATTAGTGGAGATAATGAGTGAGAAGTTGGATGTTGATTTCATTTTACTTGATATGATTGATTATAATATTATCCTTAGGATGGATTCTGTGATTTGGAGATAATTTGATTTCTATAAGAAGAAGGTTATTTCTGGTGTAGCTAGATAGCTATTGGCCTCACTTGTGTAAGAAGAAGCATCTTTGAGGTTTGTGTTATTTCTATATTAAAGGCAGTACGATACTTTTTAGAGGGTACCAAGTATTTCTTAATTATGTGACAATGGGGTACCATGAGTGACTATGGAATGAGCACAAAGATGATGTGCAAGAGTTTACGGTTTTGCATAAAGAGTTTCATGATTTTGCCACAAGAGATTGATATTGTTGTTGATTAGACATTAGGTATAGCATTACTTACCCAGAATGCCATGTGAGATAGTCTTATCTAAGCTGGCAAAGTTCCAACTATATGAGCTTTGGATAAGAGTTTTGACAAGCCTAATGAGTCTTCATAAAGTGCATTAATCTTCTTCATGAGAAAAGAGATATATCTTTATTGTTGTGCGTGAATTGTGGATAATACCGCTGTAGAAAACTAATATTTTAAATAGTATATTAATTATTTATTTGATTAGATCATGATGGTACATGGTGTCTGTAGAGATTGATTTGAGGTGTGGTTATAACCATCCTAGGATTCTAAGTATGACGTCTTTAAGATTATTTTTAGAACTTGTTATGATTGTTGCTAGTTTCAGATGGTACAAATTAGTGGAACCAATACACTGACAAAATGTATGGATATGATGGGTTGAATCTTCAAATGTTATTTTGATGAGCCATGATTGTGTTAATAGGTAGTATGGTTACATACTTCACGAACACAAAAGAGATCAAGGAATCATTGTGCATAAATTCAGAATGTCTAAGGATTCATCATTTGTTGCAAACATCTATAGCATGAGTTATGGTCAGAGGAAGTGATTTTCCTTTACCAAAGCACCTAGAATGATAGAGGGGTCATTTATTGAGACTGTGATGGGCTGAGATTAGCAAATTGGTGACTAAGGTTCATAGTTCCTTAGTCTTATGAACTATAGGCACTGTATAATTGAGTTCACCAAGATATCAGTGATATATAATATTATGTGAGGTTATTCTCTTACGATTAATCAATACTTGTGAGTAACTGAGGAGGGAAGGTGTGAGACACACTAGTAGACTTTTAGGTGGTTAGATTCTAAGTGGCAGGCTCCTAAGTGCTTACAGTAGCATCATGTTGCAGATTGGTGCTCGTTGGCATAGGGTGCTTGTTGGTGAATTGATGTATTGTCATTGTGACTAGCATATAAATTCCTATTGGTGAGCTGTATGTCTAGTTTTGATTTGGTAAATGATTTCCTATATGTGAACTAAGATGCTCTGAATCAAGCAAATATAGCAATTTTACTAGTACTAAGTTGTACATAAGTAATCAACTCCTAGATGGGAGCTTGGTTTATGCTATTTGCATCATATGTGGTTATGATGTGTTCTAATTATATAAAGAGATGATTGATAGGCATCTATTTATGTGATGGTTTGAGATAAGAAGGTATAACATGTAGTGGAATCACTTATTGATGTTGACTTTGGAATTATTATCACGATTATCATATATTGTGAGATGAGGATGACTCTAGAATTGTTCAAAGGAAGTATGTAGTAGACCCATCTCACATACTTGAGCAAATTCCAATGGGGTTGCAGTTTGATATGACATTTGAGAAGAGATCGTACGTACCCTAGATAGCAAAGTCCAGGAGTTGAGGACTAAGACTCTTCCATCAGTCAAGGTCCTTTGGCAACATCATTCACTGCAAGAAGCCACATAGGAGATAGAAGATGAGATGAGGAGGATCCACCCAGTACTATTACAGAGAGGTATGTACCGCAATTTCGAGGACGAAATTTTTATAAGGTGGGAAGGATGTAATATCCTCATTTTTTACTCCTAAAAATTAGTAATAAAATGAATTAATAAAATTAAAATTTTTACAAATAGAATTTTTACTTGAAACTGCAAATTTTAAAAAGTATGCATCGATAAGGTTTGAATGGCATAAAGAATATTGAAAATGGAGTTTCGATGTGGGAGATATGGACCTTTTAATTTTTTAGGGCATTTTGGTAATCAGGCAAGGACCCAAATTAGAGGGTGTCATTTTGATAATGACACCCCCTTTCCATTCCGATTCCATCTCCAATGGAGGAAGGCAGTGATCATCTTTCCCTACGAGGAAATCAAATCCCCAACTACAAAAGCTAGCTTTCCTCCTTATTCCCAACCAAAATAGCCCTAGATTATGCCTTCTTCACTTCACTCTCTAACAAACTCAGATTGAGATCTGCACTCACTAGAGGACCCTGGTCTCCCCACTCTGGCTCTAATCAAGTAGGCTACACCCTCTATCCTTCTCTTTTTCTTATTTTTTGACTTTTCCCCCACAGATCCGGGCTGGATCTAGTCTCAATGGCCATTTAAAGGCCTGGGAAATCAAAATCGTGAATCATGGTTAGACCCACATTAAGAACATCTCGAATGATAGATTTGAGCCGTCCAATGTGTTCTTTGGACCTAAAAACCCTAGAAACAACAAAAATAGATAAAAAAAAATCAAAGCATCTAGGACTCTTATTGAGCTAAAACAAATCGGACGGTTCAAGTTCATCATCCCAAATGGACATGCAACTAGAATGCCGACCAAAACACGATGATGGAGACGGTGCTCGAGCATTCCATTACGTGCGCATGGTCGCGTTCAAGTGGAACACCGGGCATCCTAGAAACCAAGACGCCATGGGAGCATCCCGACACCTAGAACGTGCATGACACGTCAATGCTGTGCGTCCTGGGTTCGTGTGTCCTATGTAATAACCCCAATTTTTGTAACTGATTGAGAAAATCAATAAAGTTTGAGTTTCAGATATTTTAGGCTGAAATATTAGGGTTATTTAGAATGTACTAGATTTGGCTGTACTGTGAACCACTGGATGGATCTTGGAGTTTAATAAAAGTATATTCCTTCAATGGAATTTTATTTTGTACACAAATTGTACTTATGTTATGTATGCAGTGGTGACTTGGGTTTTTAAAATAAGTTCTAAAGAAAAGAATTTCTGCAGCTTTGTTTTGAGAATTTTTTTTACACTCTTAAGGGCCTTGCCTTTCAAAATACATTACAAAACGTGTCACAAAAACCCGGGTCGTCACAGTTGGTATCAGAGCAATTCATCCAGTCACAGTACAGTACAAATATGTCCAAAAGAGAGATTATAATCCAAGTCTAGATTAAGATAGAAGTAGTTGTATAGAGGACTGATAGAATTTTGGTTTATGAGCAGATGCCACCAAAGAGAGTCACAAGGCAGACAGCTCAAAATACTCTAGAAGACAATATGGAGAGAGTAACCATGAGTAATATGGAAGAGATGATGACAAGGATGTTAAGGAACCTCCTTCCTCACCTACAACAACCCCAAGGTTCATCACCTCCTGCAGAAATACCAAGTACGCAGGCTCAGGTTCAGCTTGAGGTGAGACATACTACACCAACACCACCACCAGCTACTCCCACACTAGGACAAGGGAAATTTTCCCTTGTACCAAGTGAAGAAATTGGAAAATCCCCATTAGCACCAGAAAAAGTTGACAAAATGCTGGAAAGATTTCAAAAGAGGACTACAATGTATGATGGCAAGGGTGAAGCTGAAAAGGCTGAAGAATGGATATATGAAGTTGAAAAGACTTTTAGTGCACTACGTACTCCTTCAGAGTTGAAGGTGAAATTTTCCACATATTTATTCAAATAAGAAGCTGCATTTTGGTGGAGATTAGCTAACAACACCTTCTTCTCGAATTCTGAAAATACTACATGGGAAGAATTTAAGGAAGTATTTAACCATAAATATCTTCCTTCTCATGTACAACAAAGGAAGTTGATAGAATTTTTGAACCTAAAGCAAGGGGATATGTCAGTAGTGGATTATGATAACAAGTTCACATAACTAAGGAAATTTGGGACTCATGTGTGTGACACAGAAACATACACCGTGGATCGATTTATTGAAGGGCTACACCCAGGGCTGAAAATAAAGGTGCTGGATACTAAACCCACTACCTTGGCAGACTGTGTGGAAATGGCCTCCAAGTTTGAAGATGAGTACAAAAAGGGTCAAATTACCAAGTTCAGTGGAGGAGGAAACAATAACCCAAGGCCTTTCTAGAAGAATAAAAGACCTTGGAACAATTTTAAGCCTCAAAGAAATCAAAGGAACAATGCACCAAGACCAAATAGACAGCCATGTCCAAGATGTAGAAAATTTCACCAAGGCAATATCTGTCCACGACCTATACAACAACAACCACAACGATTTCCAATCAAGTGCCACAATTGTAAGGAGTATGGACATATCGCCGCCCACTGTACCAAACCATTGGCTATTAGGAAAGCAAAACTAGAAATTGCTCCTCGACACCCAGGAAGGGTCTTCGCCATCACTGATGGCCAAGCTGGACCATCCAATGCGATAATTGAAGGTACACTACTTGTAGCAGACAACTATGCCAAAGTACTATTTGATTCTGGATCTACACATTCCTTTATATCTTGTGAATTTGCATCTAGTATACAACTATCAGTGAAAAACTTGGGATTTGATCTAGATGTAACAACTCCAGTTGGAAAAATAGTTAAACTACAAAAATACTTGCATAATGTACCTCTAGAAGTATTGGGCAAAAGAATGGACATTGACCTCATTTTATTGAACATGGAGGATTTTGACATCATACTAGGTATGGACTGGTTAGCAAAATACTGGGTAGTTATGGTACATCACAAGAAGAAACTCACATTTAGTATACCAGGGGAGAAAGTATTAATACTGTATGGGAAACATAATGACTTAGACAAATCCATCATCTCAGCTATGAAGGCAGTCAAATATATGTCCAAGGGGTGTCAGGCATTTTTAGCAACAGTGGTTTCCTTAGATGTTGAACAGCCCAGGATAACAGAAATTGAAGTGGTCAGGGATTTCCAAGATGTTTTTCCTGAAGAACTACCAGGGTTACCCCCACACCGAGAAATTGAGTTTACCATTGAAGTAATTCCTGGTACAACTCCAATTTCTAAAGCACCTTATAGGATGGCCCCAGCAGAGTTGAAAGAGTTAAAAGGACAATTGCAAGAATTGTTAGAAAAAGGGTTTGTTAGACCAAGTAGTTCACCATGGGGAGCACCAGTAATATTTGTGAAGAAGAAGGATGGGTCAATGAGATTATGCATTGATTATAGAATGTTGAACAGTGTCACAGTGAAAAATAGGTATCCCTTACCTTGCATTGATGATCTCTTTGATCAACTCCAATCTGCTAAGGTCTTTTCTAAAATTGACCTTAGATCAGGATATCATCAATTGCGTATTAAGGATGAAGACATACCCAAGTCAGCATTCAAAACTCGATATGGGCATTACGAGTTTCTAGTCATGTATTTTGGGTTGACCAATGCACCATCAGTGTTTATGGATTTGATGAATAGAATCTTCAAAGAATTTTTGGATAAATTTGTGATTGCATTTATCAACGATATACTGATTTACTCTACTAGTATCAAAGAACATCAAGAACACTTACTTATTGTACTAAATACCCTCAGAACACATAAATTGTTTGGTAAATTTAGTAAGTGTGAATTCTAATTAGAGAAGGTCAATTTTTTAGGTCATGTAATTTCCAAGAATGGAGTAGAAGTGGACCCCACCAAGATTGAAGCAATAATGAATTGGGAGAAACCTAAAACAGTAACAGAAATACGTAGTTTTCTTGGACTAGCAGGATACTACTGTAGATTCATTCAAGGGTTCTCTTGTTTAGCTCTTCCTATGACTTCCTTGACAAGAAAGGGGGTATAATTCACTTGGTCAGAAGAATGTGAAAATAGTTTTCAAGAGCTAAAGAAGAGGTTAACTACAGCACCAGTATTGACTTTGCCAGCTGGGAGTGGGGGATATGAAATATACTGTGATTCTTTAGGCAAAGGGTTAGGAGGTGTGTTAATGCAAAATGGGAAGGTCATTGCTTATGCATCTAGACAATTGAAGAAACATAAAATAAATTACCCAGTACATGACCTAGAATTGGCAGCTGTAGTTTTTGCATTGAAAATTTGGAGACATTATTTGTATGGAGAAAAATTCAATGTATTTACAGATCATAAGAGTCTCAAATACATCTTCACTCAGGCTTATTTGAATATGAGACAAAGAAGATGGATAGAGTATATCGAAGACTATGATTTTGCCATCAAATACCATCCTGGAAAGGCAAATGTAGTAGTTGATGCATTAAGTAGACAACCAAGAGCTCTACTCACAAACATCATAATTAAATCAGCTTTTGTAGAAAAAGTCCTTAAAGCCCAAGAGAAGATACAACAACTCAGGAATTGTGTGAAAAGAAGGGATTTGTTAAGGGTACAGATGGGGGCATACGTTTTCAAGAGAGATTGGTGGTTCCTTCAAATACATGTCTGAGAAAGGAATTGATACAAGAAGGCCATCAGTCAAAGTTTTCTATACACCTAGGAGGTACAAAGATGTATCAAGATTTAAAAAGAAACTTTTGGTGGGAAGGCATGAAGAGAGAAATAGGAGAATTTGTAGCTAAATGTCTAAATTGTCAACAAGTAAAGGCTGAACACCAAAGACCAGCTAGAATGTTACAAACATTGGAACTTCCAAAATGGAAATGGGACAATATCACTATGGATTTTGTAGTGGGATTGCCAAGGACTCGGGCATGCCATGACATGATTTGGGTGGTCGTGGATAGGCTAACAAAGTTAGCACATTTCCTTCCAATTAGACAAAACCAATCAGGTGACAGTCTGGCTAAGTTATACATCAAAGAAATAGTAAGACTTCATGGGATTCCACTATCCATTATCTCGAATAGGGATGGAAGATTCACTTCGAGATGTTGGAAGAGTGTACAACAAGCCTTGGGAACCTCACTTAAACTCAGTACAACATTTCACCCTCAAACAGATGGTCAGTCGGAAAGGACTATTCAAACCTTAGAAGATATGTTGAGAGCATGTGCATTAGATTGGAAAGGGAGTTGGGATGAACATCTTCCTTTAGTAGAATTTGCATATAACAATAGTTTTCAGGCAAGTATTGGTATGGCACCATATGAAGCATTGTATGGACGGCCACGTCGATCACCAACCTGTTGGAGTGAAGTTGGAGAAAGAAAGCTGATAAAGTCAGAACTAGTGGAACAATGTGTAGACAAGGTCAGATTGATACAGAAGAGGTTGTTAATAGCACACAGTCGACAAAGAGTTACGCAGATAAAAGACGTAGAAACCTAGAATTTGATGTGGGGGAGCATGTATTTCTAAAGGTATCACCTGTCAAAGGAGTAATGAGGTTTGGAAGCAAAGGAAAACTTAGTCCTAAATTTATTGGTCCGTTTGAAATCTTAGAAAGAGTTGGTCTAGTGGCCTACAAATTAGCCTTACCACCCCAACTCTTAGATATACATAGTATCTTTCATATGTCTATGCTAAGGAAATACCTCCAAGACGACACTCATGTACTTCAAAGGGTGCCAGAAGAGCTAAAGCCTGACCTAACCTTCGAAGAGAAGGCAATACGAATTCTGGACCGCAAGGAATAGAAGTTAAGAACCAAAAGCATTCCGTTAGTCAAAGTCCTGTGGCAACATCACTCTGTTGAGGAAGCCACGTGGGAAATGAAAGTAGAAATGAGGAAGACGCACCCTAGTTTGTTTGAGTAAGTAGTGTATTACAAATTTCGAGGACGAAATTATTGTAAGGGGGGAAGATTGTAATAACCCCAATTTTTGTAATTGATTGAGAAAATCAATAATGTTTGAGTTTCAGATATTTCGGGCTAAAATATTAGGGTTATTTAGAATACACTTTTTATAAAAGTATAATCAAATCATAAATTCATGTAAAATTGAAATTTAACTTAGCAAACCCTTCAAAATGACTGTAAGCACAACAAATTTTAAATTCGGATGAGAAATCCTTAAGTTTCTTCATTTCTTGGACAAAAGGAGTAAAATAGTAATTTTACCCAAAAATCAAAATCTCTCAAAAATAAAAATATGAGACATCAAAATTTAGAATGTACTAAGAAATACGAATCCAACGCCACTAAGTACACTCAAATCCGAGATCATGGGAAGAAAACCCAAAATTTTATGCATAAATGGCAAAACGATCTTTTTACACCATGTGGGGGCCCCCATGGGGCCCACAAGGGACCCAAAAACCAATCTTATCAGCAGCCCACATGAATTCATGGTTCAAGAAACATTAGCTGGTCTTGGGAAAGAAAAATGGGGCATGGGGAAGAAAAAATGGAGCGTGGAAGACTTTCATGCCATTTAATAATAAAAAATAAAATATTATAATCATGAAAAAAGACCCAAAATGCCTATAAATACAACCCCAAAAATCCTCCAAAAAATCCTCATAAAATCCCCACGAATTTTTCTTCACCCTCCCTGAAAAATTAGACCTAGAACCCTCCCCAAAAACCCAAAATTTTCAAGAGACATCTCTCTTTTCAATTTGTTTTTCTTTTCAGATTGGAACAAGAGACCTAAAATCAATTAGGCACTCTATTCCAAATCTAATTTGATCAATTTCACCATCCAAAACTTCCCAACACATCTATTCTACAAAACCCCCAAAGAAATTTCAAGATCCAACGGTTCAAACAACGGATATTTGCAAGAAAGGTGGATCTTAGGCCATATCTTCATCAACAAGGTATTTTTTTAAATTGGGCATATAACTGAGGTTTTTCCTCCAATCAGGTAGGTGGAAATACTTTCTATATATGTTTAATACTGTTTTATGTAATTTTTAGTTTACTGTAATTTATTTTGGTAATAAAAAGATAAAAATAAAGTAAACACCAGAAACCTTAATTCTAGATGATAGAGTGCTCAGATGAAAATTTTGACTACACCAATCGATCCAAAAGGGTCCAAAACCCTTAGGGTAGAATTTTCACTAAGATCAAAGATGTTTTGGGCCTTCAATTGAGAGAGGATTGATTGGACGGTCCAGAATGGACTGTCCGATCTCCGGATCTAACGGCGCCCAAAACATACACGTGACGCACCATCGGAAATGGTGCATGCGCTACTCGTGGGGAGTCATTTCAAGCAATACGACGGCGCCTCCGTCAAATCCACGAGTGGATGCGCCAGGCGACAACCAAGCTTACGGGAGCGCGAACAACGAGCATTCCGCTCATCCCGTCCGCGTCTGTGGATGCACCTCAAGGGCGCTTCCTCCATTCATCCCAGCAGACATGCCCGACGAATCGAACGCGTCCGCTCGCTTTGGTTTTCTGCCTGAAAAATCTGGGCAGTCCGTTCCTTGGGCCCAGATCAAATCTAAGCCCTAGGAAAGACTGTGAACTTCCAGATCCAATTTCGGAGTCATCTGAACTCCAAATTGAGATCGGAAAGAAGCTATGGAAAGCTTGAAACCTCTATTTTCTGATGAAATGATAAAATCGACATACTATTCAGAAAAAACTTTTTGTATTAAGGAAATAAGTTTTCAATTTCCTAGATCTTCAGGATCTGAGATGATTAGATATTAAAAATATGTTTTAATAATGATATACTATTGAAATAAAGTGAGATCTATGGTTTAATTGGATATATATGAGATATATTAAGGGATCTACCCATTATGGTAGAAAAACCCTAAAAATACAAAGGAACCCACTTGATCAATGAGATCAAGTGTGATAAGATCCTTGGGATGAAAGAATAAATGTTGATATGATGAAATCCAAGGAAATCATGGATGGATTATGACAAAAATAGATCAATATGATCTTTTGACCTTAATAAAGAAAATTCCCTAAATATAACTAAAATCCTTAATCAAAGAAAAAGATCTAAGATCAAATGGTTGGATCATAATTGAAGGTTTCTAAAAATGTTAATGTAATTATTTTCATTTTATATAATAGTATTTTAAATATGATTATGTTATAAAGCATGCTAGTATAACATTTAGACTTTAGCATGATATGTGATTTCATTGTTATCATAAGGTATGAGATTTAATTATTTTAAGTACCTTGCCTCATTATCATTAAATGTTAAATTATGTAGTTTTATGTTTTGAATTTATAATTCATTTACGGTTAAATGTTATTAGTAGATTTACTTGTTATAAGATAAAGAGCATAAAACATCAAAAATGTATTCTAATTAGAAAGTAGAGTTTCATTACACAAATAAGAATGGAGTACTTTGGACTTAATTAGTAAGGGCTATAGTTAGTAGGACAATATAAAGATTATCAAGTCATTGGCCCAAATTAGGAAAAGAATAATAAACCCCATGAATGACATTATAAATATTCCTGGACTTAATTAAAATCCATTAGAAAGAGTACTTAGGGTAAACATGCTTATAGGAACCTTATGAAAGGTTGAGCTATGGTCATTCTAGTGAATGATGAACATAGTGGTTAAGGGGGTTATCTAATAGAGCCTCACTCTTCCCCTACCTTCCATTGACGTTTGTGAGGTCTAAATGCCTCCTTACATGAGGATTGAAGTAACCACTTTGTGTTCACCCATTCAGCTAGTAAGCCTTAGCCAATTGGAAATAAGAGGAGCAGTCTAGATTTAGGCTTGAATAAGCTACCTTCAACCAGCACATTAACTGGTTGAATAATAATAATAATAATAATAATAATAATAATAATAAGAGCATTAAAGGTTAGTAAATTACCTAACCCTAATAAAAACAGTAAGTAAGATAAGGATGATCAAACAAGATCCATTAGATCTTGGATGATCAAGAACAATAAGAATAAGAACACTATATTGTACTTAGTATGCATGTTTATTAGTATACTTATTATAGTTCATTAGATTAGATAATCCAAACCCTTGATCAAAGATGATTCAAGGAAGAAAACCAAGATCATCCTCCATAGGGATGATCCAATAACTGAACTTAGATCAAAGAAGAACTAGATGATAGAAGATCTAAGACCTTGATCTTTATTAACATGTGTAGATTGTCAATCAATGGATCTATGAAAGATCAAGATCAAGGAAATGGACATATAAAGCCTTAGAGATAGAAAAATACTTAGATATGAATGATCTAAAGATCATTCTAAACATCAAATCTAGTGATCAGTAGGAATTATTCATAATTTATATATTGACAATATGTATGGATGTACAGATTACATACATCAATCAGGATCATGGAAGATTGGGGAAAAAGAGATCAATCCTTAAAGGTAGGAGGATTTGATGAATGCATTTACATGAGATATACATGATTGTACTCATGATCTTATGTTGACAAGAGTAATGATAATACTTGTATTAAATATCTTGAAAACCTTATGATCCAACCAAACACATATAAGATGGTTAAGGACTAAACTAAAAGTGAATAGGGGACTAGGAAATATTTCAGCCCTAAGTAAACAGACATATGGTCTGATATATATGAAATCTATTTTACATACAAGTTTGGAGGCTTATGAGTTTGTTTTAATAGGCATAAGCCTAGGGGAATGCTATTCTTAGAGGAGTTATGAGGGTTTGGCCACCCGCTCCTTGAAATTTGATGGTGTGATGATACCTTGCCCTAAGAGAGGCTAAAAGTCAAGTGGTGGCAATTATGGGAAGGCCACCACTGTGAAATTTTTGCCCCCCCATATGGGCAATGACATAATATTTTCCACCGCGGTATCAGTGGTGAACAGGGCAGTTATCCAAGCACGCTAGTATGGATCAGATTGCAACATAGCAACCTTTTTTATTATTTTGTACTATGATGCATATGAGAATAAGCATAGTGAAATGCCTTATGTTATAGCATAATGAAATGCTAGGTAATTGTATATTACCCATATTTCCCAAGAAGGGAAATTCCCAGTATAAGATTAGCTGTAATACTCAATTCTCAAAATGAAGAGAATTGATCAGCTTAGTTGGGAATGATATTTGACTACTTTCACAAATTTAACTGGTTTACCCATGAAGGGTATGTATGTATATAGATATACATAACTTACAAAGTAAAGAGTATGTTTAAGGATAATGAGATTATGAAGTATTGGAATTACCTTGTCAATTATTATGTTTCTTGAATCCCCTACCAAGCATTGCTTGCTGAGATATTGTACTTATTGCAATATCTCAGATACAGGAAAGGAGAGTTAGGAGCTGAAGACTATAGAAGACTTGAAGAGAATAATCTTCAAGGTATGCCCTTGAAGACATGTATTTTTCTTTGTTGAGAGTTTTATTGTATGGTGAGCTTGAGTTTTGGATTATGTAATTTGGACAAGTATTGTACTAGATTTGGTCAGATCTTGTGAACCACTGGATGGATCCTGGAGTTTAATAAAAGTATATTCCTTCAATGGAATTTTATTTTGTACACAAATTGTACTTATGTTATGTATGAAGTAGTGACTTGGGTTTTCAAAACAAGTTCTAAAGAAAAGAATTTCCGCTGCTTTGTTTTGCGAAAAAAAATTTACACTCTTAAGGGCCCTGCCTTTCAAAATACATTGCAAAACGTGTTACAAAACCCCGGGTCGTCACATCCTGGTGATGCCTCGCAAGTGATGTCACCAGTCTAAATTTTTTATCTAGACCATTGAGGGTGATCTAAAACAGTATTTCTGAGATTCTGGAGGCTACAGAAGTCTGATTTTTATTCGTAAGTTCCATTGAATTTGTCTCAAGGATGCAAACCTGATTTTAGTATTAGAATATTGATCTGATCACATATAGTTAGATAAAATTAATGAAATAGCATCAAATCACTTAGATCAGGCCTTAGAACTTGAGCAATTGGATGAATTAATGAATCTTAAGATTAGATTAGGTGTATTCACCCTACCAATTGATCTAGACGATTAATCTAACCCAAATCTTAGAATTTGTTGATCTGAGATTGATCTAGTAGTAAGAACAAGGTTTAAATTTAGATACACGCTAAAAGGAGTAGATGGACATGAAATGGCACTGAGTAATGATGACTAAGGTTAGAATTAATTATCTAATCATAATCAGAGATCTTAAAGAATGATCCAACGATTGGATCACCATAGATTTCATTGAGGTGGAATAAATTGAATCTTTAAAAATTAGGAGACATTAAATTATCAATCCATAACTCTGATTAATGATTAGATGAGGCAAATGGGTATTAAATGTTATGGAAATTGACTTAATAAAGGAAAATCAGACTATCTAGACCGTTGATCTAGATCAAAAGTTAGATTAGGAGGATTACTATATAAATGGATACATAAGTGGACATAACTTAAGAGCAAAACTTATAATAGATTTTCGTTGAGGGAAATAAATAACACAAAATAGTACCGTGATACTGATTGGTACATCAAAGCATGCAAGTCAAGAGGATTACACGCTTGATTGGGTTATCTTTCATTGAGGTAGGTGACGACATTTAATGTTCATTTTATTTTCTAAAATCTTACATTATCATAGCATCATGATTGATTGCGATTGCTTGTCACATGGTTATCTATTTTGAATACTTATAAAATTTGAAGTTTTATGCTGTGATTTGATATGAGATTTCTATAGTGCATTAAATGGGTTTCCATGATCAATTATTTTATGGTATTGATACGGCGTATCTTATGTATGATTAGTAAATATATTTTTTTATTTATTGCATCACTGAGAATGGTGGTTTTTCATAAAAATCTATGGTGGAGGCTTGGTGGCTAGTCCTTTGAGAGGCTAATCCCAGGATAAGGGGTGTGCCTTGGCGATTGTGACCCACAAGTGCACCAAGTTTTACGAGATAAGTGATTTTCATCTTTTCTGACTTATGACAGGTTCTCTCACCCAATGGATGTCATGCTAGGAGGGAGTAGGGTTGGCCACCGACCCTTTGAATTTGTGATGTGATAAACACTTGCCCACAGATTACTTTCGGTAGGGGTTTGATAACATGGGTAGTCCACACTACCAGTTTGGGCCTTCCCATGGGGACGAACATTAAGTCTCCCATTATGGTATCGATGGGAAGCAGCGGTGGTTGCCACTATAGCATGACAATCCATACTCTTGTTCTATATGTTTGCATGATGAGCATGGAGATGTTATTGCATGCCTAAGTGTGACGACACTCTAAGGATTGACATGAGTACTCATGATCTGTTGTACGAGTGTATGGGACACTCATAGGACCCACATACCTTGGGTACCCTGCTTGTTTATTGTATGCTCATTAAGATTGGATCATATCATGTTTTACATCCATGAGATTATTATGTTTTACACCCATGAGATTCATGTTTTATCCCACATGATGTTTTTACTTATGATACTTATATTCCATGGTTATTATGACCTATGCTTATCTCAGCATTGTTATTCGATTTGCTTTTTATGTTCCATTTGTGATTACATTAAATGTCTATGTACCTACCAAGCATCACTTGCTGAGGCATTGCTTTATTATTGCAATGCCTCACATGTTGAGAGAAAGACAGGACTAATGAGGAGCTAGATGAATAGTGATCGAGATATCTCATTTGGAGGTATGTTTTGATTCCACATGGATAGTATATGTATATATGTCTTATTGGACTTGATTATATTGTTGTTGGGAATGTGGCTATTGACTGGATGAGTCCTGGAGTAGTAAATTTATTTTAAAAAGGTTTACTTGAAAAAAAAAAAATTTTGAGATTTGAGTCGATGGTTGATACTCAGGGTTTTTCTTAGAATGAAATTCATTTGAAATTGTTTTTTGCTGTTTTGGTTTTAAAAATTCGATCCCCACCTTTCAAAAAGTCTTATTAAAAAGTGTTGGAAAACTCGGGTCGTCGCACCTATACACCCTAACTATTGACATCTAGCATATGCTATGTAATAAGCATGTGAATCAGTGGAAATGGTGGGCCAATAAAAACCACATTGCAAAATCTTTGTAGTTGACTTTCTAGAACTATAGTGGGCCCCATATGCATGGTAATGATAAAAGAAAAAGATTTTATGATGTTCTTTGTCTGGTATGCATCTTCTAATGACCTGGTCAGGACAGTACTTGAATAAGTACAGATCGTCCCATGTAAAGTACTCGACCTTAGCAATGAATATTTTCCTATCTTTTTTAGATGAATGATTAGGCATTTGACCTGTGACAAGTAATTGACTATATTAGCATACTAAGGCAACTAGGAAATGTGCAAGAGTTGTTCATCGGATTAGCCTAGGCTTAGCATCTTTCTTGGAAAGAAGGTATTTTAATGCTACATGGTTTGAATAAATAATGACTTTAGATCCTAATAAGTATGATATAAGCTTTTTCAAGGCAAATACAATAGCTAACAACTCTTTTTCTGTAGTGAAATAATTGAGTTGGGCATTATTGAGTGTCTCGCTAGCATAGTATATCACATAGGGGAGTTTATTAATATGCTGGAGCAAAATAGCACTGATGCATAATCTGAAGCATCACAGATTATTTCAAATGATGCACTCCAATCTGGTGGTCAAATAATAGGCGCAAAAGTTAGTTCAGCCTTTAAGGTCTTAAAATCTTTCATACAATTATCACCAAAGTCAAAATTTATCTCTTCGTAAATAAATTACAAAGGGGCTTAGAAATTTTACTAAAATCTTTGATGAATCTCCTATAAAAACCAACATGGCCTAAAAATGATCAAATTTCCTTCATCGTCCTAGGAGGTTGAAGGTTAGAGATTAAATCCACTTTCGCTTTATCAAATTCTATGCCATTATGTGATATAATATGAATTAAAACAATGCCATTTTGCACCATCAAATGACATTTTTTTCCTAGTTTAGCACTAGATTCTTTTCCTAAAATCAAGCAAGGACAACTTTTAAGTGGCGCAAGCATTCGTCAAATGAGGAACCAAATACTGAAAAGTTGTCCACAAACACCTCTAAAAACCCATCCACCATATTAGAAAATATGCTCAACACACATCTTTGACAAGTAGTTATTGCATTACATAATCCAAAAGTCAAATGATGGTAGGCTAATGTCCCAAAAGTGCAAGTGAAGGTAGTCTTATCTTGGTCTTTATATGCTATGGTTATAGCTAGAGTATCCGTCAAGAAAGCAATAATACCTATGACCGACTAACCTTTCCAGCATTTGGTCAATGGAGGGAAGAGAAAAGTGGTCTTTCCTCATGAGTAAGTTCAATTTTTGGTAATATATACAAACACTCAAATCAAAGGTCATGCGAGTGGGGATTAACTCATTATCCTCATTACAAACTATCATGACTCTAGACTTCGTGGGGACAACCTGAACTGGGATGATGCAAGTACTATAAGAAATAGGGTAGATAACACCAACATCGAATAGTTTTAACACTTCGTCTCTTAACTACCTCTTTCATATTACGGTTTAGTCTCCTCTGTATTTCCCTAGATGATTTAACATTTTCTTCTAGGTGAATTCTATGCATACACATAAGAGGGCTAATCCCTTTAGTGCCTGCTATGGTCCACCCTAGAGTTGTCTTATGTTCCCTTAGAACATCAAGGAGTGTCCCTTCTTATTCTTAATCTAAATCATAAGCTATGGTTATAGGCAAGGATTCATTTGGTCCTAAGTAAGAATATTTTAAATTTTTAGGTAGTGGCTTAAGGACCAAAGTAGGTGGTTTTTCTACTGAAGGTATAAGGATGGAATTTTAAGGAGGACGAGATTTCACTTGAGGTCCCATTTGGAGGTATCCATGATCGATGCAAAATCTAAAAGATTATTTACCTCTTCTATGGACTTACCAACATCAAAAAGACAAATTTGAGTAGAAAATTCTCTTTATTCTGTCATTCATATATATATATGGAGTTGGATAAAATTTCATGTGATTTAGTAAACAAATAAAGTGCACTATATATGCCTCAAGTGGATCTAGAATAGACAATTCTTGATTAGCATATTGAATTAAACTTTCAATTAAATTAACTACATAGGAATCACCTAGGTCTACATGCTGATGATTGGTATTAAAAACAATGAGCTTGACTTTCATGTTGCCCAAGGATAATTTCATCACACCATTTCTACAGTTGATGATGCCATTAGTTGTTGCTAAGAATAGATGTCCAAGAATTACTAGGATTGGACTGCAGGGTTTTTGTACAGGCTAGCTGTCTAGGACAATAAATCAATAGGGAAGTAAAATTGGTCCACATGTATCAAAACATCTTCAACCATACCATGTGGAATTTTTATTGATCTGTCTGCTAATTATAAGTACTATTGGTTGGTTTAAGGTAACCAAGCCCAAGTTACTCGTAGACTGAGTATGGCAACAAGTTTACACTAGCCCCTAAATCTACTAATGCCCAATCTTTGACAAGGTCTCCAATAATAAAAGAGATAGCAGGGAAACCTAGATCTCTAAACTTGGGAGGGGTCTAATGCTGAATCAAAGAGCTCACCTGCTCAGTGAGGAAGGATTTTTTTTGCACATTAAGCTTGGACTTTTGTGTGTAGAGTTCTTTCAAAATTTTGGCATAAGTAGGAATTTCTTCCATAGCATTGAGTAATGGGATATTGATTTGCACATATTTGAAAACATCCATTATCTCATGCAAATTAGTTCCTTTCTTTGCCTTGTTTAACAACCGAGGGAATGGAGCTTTAAGGACAAAAGGTGCCTCCACTATAGGTTAAGATAGAGTTGGACATTTCAGTATTTTCTCTTTCTCCTAAATTATAGCTAGTTCATTCCCCTCTAAGTTTTCCTCAGTCTTCCCTACTTTATTATCAACCTAATAGCTGCTTCTATGGGAATTATTAACTTTGCTTGCTCATGTAGTCTATACGAATTTAAACTAGGCCCTATTTCAAAATGTCCTTTAGGGTTTGAAATTGGCTAACTAGGAAATTATCCCTTTCCTCTATCACTAAGTTCAACAAATAACTAGCTCATTTACATGTTATTTTTCAATAACACGAGAATTGACATTAGTAGCCTATCTACTCTCATTCTGCTAGTTGTGTAGGGCCTATTTAGTCTCCTCATTTTGTTTTATGAGTATCTATATATTGTCCTCCAATGATGGTTCCTTTGGTTGTTGCAAAAGGTGAAAACTAGGTGGTTGCTAAGGAATTGAAGATGTAGGAAAGTTTTGTGTAGATGGTTCATAGATGGACCTCCATGGTGATTGTTTTCAGACCATGAAAAGTTAGGATGTCAAGCCCATCCTGGATTATAGGTCTTAGAATATGGATTATTGATAGGGTTGCGGTGTGCATTCACTATATTCACTTGTTATAAAATATATTCGATACACACATATTACATGGACAAACTGAGGTTAAGTGGTTGGCCTAGAACAAATGGAACAAACCTCCTGTGGAGGTTTGGTGGATGCATTACTAGCCATGTAGGCTTCAATCCTTTGGAACATACTTTCAAACTTGTCCATGCATCCCTCCAAAGAGTCAAGCCTAAAAGATACATATATGGTCACTCCAATTTCATAAAGGCCTCCTCTCTTTCTAGGCTGGGAGTTTATATGTCTTTTGTTTGAATAGTCCCATTGCATGAAACTTTTAGATAATGTCTCAAAAAATTCCTAGGAATTTGTATCATTTTTCATGATGATGGTCTATCCACTAGATGCATCTATCATTAGTCAATTTTGAGGTGTACGTGGCTCATAAAAGTACTAAACTTGTTGACATTTTTCAAAACCATGATGACGACACTTTAGCAGCAATTCATTCTGCCTTTCCCAACACATAATATTGTTCACCATCACTTTGTTAGAAGTTTATGATCTCCTGTTGATTGTTTTTTGCCAAGGTACGGGTTATTGTAGCAAAGCTTATTTAAGTACTAGTCGATCCCATAAGGACTCGACTTAATAAAAATGGAGTTTAAATAAAATTTAATTACCCAATGAGAGAAAGAAATAACAAAAATTAAATAACAGTGAACTCAAAATTTAGATCTATAACATTAATCATATGTACAAAATTTCTGAACTAAAAGATAGAAAATTAAATGAAAGAATAACTAAAATCTACTTATCTAGCTTGATCATGGAAAATTTCTTCAAATTTGGTCTCATCAAAATTGATTAGTGATAATTGTTTAATTTTACATAAAAATCACCCAATTAGTTACCCATGTGTTACCAAAACTTTTGAACTAAAAGATAGAAAATTAAATGAAAGAATAACTAAAATCTACTTCTCTAGCTTGATCATGAAGAATTTCTTCAAATTTGGTCTCATCAAAATTGATTAGTGATAATTGTTTAATTTTACATAAAAACCACCCAATTAGTTACCCATGTGTTACAACTTATAGTGTTAAATTAGGGTTTCATGCATTTTTTGAAAAATGACTCAAAAATCTCATATTTTGTAGGTCCAAAGGCTAATCTAAGGTAAGTATACAATTAATCATATTTTTTTAGGATTTAATTAGAGGTTTTTACTTTTTGTAGGAAGTGAGATGGTGATTAGATGACCAAGACTGATCAAGATGAACATTGAAGATCAAGATTGAAAGATTGAGTCAAAGCCTAAGAATCATCAATCCAACATGAGATCGAAGTCAAAATCAAAAAATGAAGGCAATTGAAAGTGCTAAAGGTGACTAAAATGGGGCCATGAAGCAAGCCATGCATTTCCACCACCTTTGCATGAGAGCCATTCAAGTTACTTGGCCATTAAAGCCATGAAAAAGGGTGATAAACCATATGAGCTACTCAAGCCTTTAAGCTAAGCAATGAAGCCACTTAAGCCACCAAGGAATGAGCCATCAAGCCAAGGAGTGCCACATGGAGTTACACAATTGGAACATCAATTCAAGCAACTTTCCTATTTTAAAAGTGCATTGTTTTAAGAGATTTTGTGAGATTAATATAAAACGTAAGATTATCATGCATTATAGGACCCATAAAGAAAGTAAAACCCACATTCCTTATCTATTTCCTAACCTAATCCACATGTCCTACTATGTTTCCACATTGTTAAGTGAAGGAGGGAGCAACCATTGAAAAGAGAAACATCCCCCCCCCCTAATTAGTGATTAAGTGGCTTTCTAAATAGGAAACCTTAGATCTACTTCAATTCAACTAACATCAAAACCCTAGATTTTTTCACGTCATTCCTAAACCTTTTTTTGTACCTAATTCCTTGACTTTATATCAACCAAACATCACAAAATTAGAAGGGAGAGAGGTCCACTTTCCTTTAAGGAAAAAGACACCTACACCACTTTCTAATTTAAAAACCAGCTAGCTCATATTTATTTCTCTCTCTTATGTCATCTTTGGTGACATTATTCCTACTGAAATTTCCTCATCCTAACCTTCCTCATTCAATACCCTAACCCTAGGGCCACTTTCCTCATGTTTTCACCCCTTCCTACGTTAGAAACCCACCCATCTATATATAGCCCATGTTTCATACGAATTTCCTTAGTAGAGGTGTGTGACACATTGAAGTCAAGCTTTCCTTTGATGTTATTTGATACTGGAATTTAAGACTTCTTAGATGCTTTTATCCCTTTTGATTTATAGTTATTGTCTTGGTTATTTTCTCTCCAATTCAAGTTAGTACTTTGCTTGCTTTGGTTTAGTTTCCATTGTTTTGCTTTCTAGTTTTGCACCTTTCTTTCCATCTAGCTTTCTCCTTTCTTCTTTACCTCAATCCTCTTGTTTTTTTTGTTATAATCTCAATATTTAAGTTAACTCATCTCTACTAGTAACAGCCAAAAGAAGATCTAGCTTAAATCCTTGATTTCGTCACTTGAATTCCATATTTTCTACCCTCTTTTTCGCTTAATTTGTGGCAATTTTTCCTTAGTTAGTTCACCCACATAGTTTTCTTTTCTCTTGAATTCCTTTCTAGGTTTTATTTGCATGTCATCACAATTTAGTATATGAGATTAATGTTTCACTTTGTTACAGTTTAGATTAGGTTTTATGCTTTGGAATTGAATGCAATTTCTAGCTTTAGAACATGTATTATGCATCTAATTTTTTGTGTAATTTTAAGATCATTCAATAAACATTTTTTGCAAATTCTTGTTATTGAATGTTTATTTTATCAAAGTACATGAGATATGGGTTGTTTCTTTGTATAAAATTTATGATTTAATTAGCTTTCTAATACAAGATTTATTAACTATTCTTAAGTACCAAAATCTGAAAATTTGTTTTTTTCTGAAATGTGTGCTTTAATACATATCATCAAAACATCTTATTTTCCTGAATCCTTAGGTATCCATTTAGATTTCTATGTTTTTTATTATATCCCATAGTTACTTTTCGAAGTAACTCACTAGAGGTGCACCAAATTTCACCATCTTTAGGGCACCAAAATCATGTGCATGGTTCTAAATCCCTTTCCTTTTAGATTCTTGGTTAATTTAATTACTTAATTTAGTTTTGGTAGTAGTTAATTCATTGTTTGCATCTTATTTTAGGTTTAGAAAGTATCCTTTTTTAATTTTAAAATGTTCCATCTTTAGGAAGTTTTAGGATTTAGAAAGTGTTAAATTTAGAAAGTCTATTTAATGGTAGTTTCCATTCACATGCATGTTTCTAATTTATTGTTAAAGTTAGTTAGATCTAATTGGTTACCTGTTTTTTATTTTAATTTACTGTTAAAAAGTTTCTTAAATTGGTTTTAGAAAGTTCTATTTTTAAAAAGTTTCTAATTCTACTTTAGGAAAGTGTTAATTTAGAAAAGTGTTATTTTTAGTGGTATCATTTTTAGTAGTATCACAACTCTTCTTCTTTGGCTGAAGCTAATCACTTTGAATAAAATCCAATCCATTGTAAATCTATGAGATTTCTCATGGGATTAACCTCACTAACGTATTATATTATAACTGATTCGTGCGCTTGCAAGTTAACTTTAAAATCACAACAATTAGCCTTCATCAATATCTTACTTGTTTCTCTGATTAAGGATTCAATGGCTAGATTGTTCTAATTTTTCAAATTTTTGATAATCTAGATGAAGTAAAGATTTTGGGTTTTGGAAAATTTAGATCAAATTTCTAGATTTCAAATTGAAGATCAGAACTGATGGATTAGATAGAAATTGCCCTAAGAACCCGAACTAAGAATTTATTTGAAATTTGATGAGAAAAAGCTCGGGAAATAAAGTGATCCTATTGGTTAAAGCTAAACTGTTGATTCAATTAGTCTTTAATCCAACATGATTTGGATTAGTTAATTATTGGATTAACTAGGAATAACACAAAATTTGGATGGGAAAAACAAGGATAAGAATAAAATGAAATAGGGATGCAAATAGAATTCAATAAGGGATGCAAACGAAATTTAAAAAATAAGGCTTAAAATCAGAATTTTCACCAAAAATTCCTTCTTTTACCCTCAACCAAAGAATACGATGCAAAAATGTAGGGAAAGCAAACCAGATGGTGAAAGAAGATGAATGGGAGATGGGGAAGAAGGGAAAAGAAGGAGAAACAAGAGAATTTTGTGAAAACCCAAATTGGGTTTTCTCAAAATAATGCAAGGAATGGAATAAGGTTATGGATTAAGGAGAAGAAAATGATTAAAATAGGGAATAGAGATAGGCTAAGAACAACGATGAATAGAGAATGAGGTTGGTGATAGGTTTTCATCATAGTAGGCCAGCGGAGGAGATGGTGGGAATTAGGTCCTCCTACTTTGGTGTCTAATTCAGGCCTTCCTGATAGTGATGAGACAGAGAGAAAGAAACTGAGAGAGAAAAGTCCAAGAAGGAGATGGGGGTTGGATTTAATTTTTTATTGCAAAGAAGATAACTGAGAAAGAGAGGGAGAGAAGGGAATGAGCTGATGATCTGCGGTGAAGATCATTGTCATTCTCTCCTCTAGGGTGAAAAGTTTCTTACAAAGAGGGAGATAAAGAGAAGCATAGAGGGAGAACAAGGAATGAGTTGGGACTGGGATAATGGGAAATTGGGAAAATAGGGAAAGGCTAGAAAATGATGGTGAGTGGGACTAACTAGAAACAATGAAGGAGGGATTCGAAATTCGTTCTTACAGTTCTACAGTGGAGATCTTTGGTTCAAAGAAGTTTCTTCACATTCTCCTACTTTGGATCTTCTACAATCCTATGGCTGAGGAAATAAACAAGGAACTATAGAAAGAAATTGGTAATGACAAGTGAGTAGAGGAGACAATGATTGAGGGACAAAGAAAACTACGATAAAGAAAGAGAGCATGTGAGAGAGCAAAAGATCGAGAAAGGATGGGTTTTTAGTCTTACGGCAATGCAATTCCACTACAGTCTAAAGAGTCTACAGTGAAGAGGTCATGTACCTCCCTGGCTGTCCCTTACTTCCCCTCTTCTTTTCGGTGCTCTTTTAGTTTTATAGTGCACCTTCTCTTTTTATTTGCTTTTTCAACACATTCTTATTTCTCTCATGGGTTTTCTCTTTATTTTGATTCCTCTTCTTATTATTAGAAACAAAATATCCAAGAATCTACATGGTTTTCTTTCTTATTTCTTTAGGCATCTTCCTCTTGTATCATGGGACCCATGTGACCTTTTGTTCCTTGATGGTGATCTAGTTCATTGATTCAATCCAAGCCATTCAATGCCTAATCTAGTTGATCTGCACCATACAAAGCTCAATTAGATTCACCTTAATCATACTTTATTTCCATGATTAGCTCTTAATGATCATCTAACCATTAAATTTTGCAAATCAATTATTGGATGATTAAATAGAGCTAAAATGACCATTCAATCCAAAATTATAAAATTAAGTAATTGGATGATCTAATTAAATGCTAAACTAGGGGTATTTTATCCAAAATTAAACACTTAATACACCCCCCCAACTAACATTTTGCTAGTCCTGAGCAAAACATGTGAAAAACAAAGTTACAAAACTTGTACAAAGTACCATTTTCACAAGTACTCAACATTACATTTAGCACATGCAACAAACCCTTGAATCCCTAGGTTACCATAGTGGACGAGTTAATCCTTGTGAGGATTTACAGAGAATGTACACACAAAATTCTAAAAAATCATTTTCAAGTCAATTCTTATTTTTTCTCAAAGAATTATCTTCAATAAAACTATCAACTTTAGCATACTAATAACAATGAAAATTCCAAAACCCTACCCATATACTAAATACATTCTACTTAGGCTTAAATCTCAGAGTGTGTGCATGTATAGTTGTTAAATGTTTAATTTTGGCTAAAAGACCCCTAGTTTAGCATTTAATGAGACCATCTAACTCATTAATTTGGTAATTTTTTAAATAAAATATAAAAATTAGATCAAATTGACCATCCAACCATAAATTGTCAAAATTAATGGTCAGATGATCAATTGAGCTAAGTTGATGCTTAATGTATGGTTTAGATGACTCTAATCTAGTCTTTGGTTTTATAGATCAACTAAAGGAGGGTTGGATGGCGCAGATTTAATTTCAACTGTGCAGATCAGTTTGAAGATCAATATGGCAAGGGATGAAGGGTTCCTAAAAAAAGAGAAGGTTCCTAATGAAAGAGGAGTCTTAATTTGGAAGAGGAGGAAGTTTCCTAATAAGAAATTAAATCTTAGTAAAGAAGGTGGAGGAAAATTAGTAAAGAAAAAAGTTATAAAGTGGGAGAGCCGTACAAGCCTAGTGAGGAGTTTTGTTTTTGGGGGAGTTTTGGTTCTTTTCTTTTTTTGTTTGCTTTGCATTCCATTTAGAGTTTCTTTTTCCTACTTCCATCTATTTCACCGCATCATCCACAACACCTATCTAATTTTTTTCATTGTCCAGGCTCATCTGCCCTATTCTCCTTTCCTCTACTCCCATTTATCTTCACTCCTCCAAGCTCTCACCCAACACCCAGCCTCCACTGCCTTCATAATTTCCCTTTCTACTTCCTTACCCTCTCTCATTCCTGCATCAACCACCTAACCCATCACCAACATCATCTCCACTGTCGCACCACTCTTTCTCTCTAGTATCTTCCTCTCCCATCGATCAAGCCACCTCTACCCAGAATAGGCATCGTTTTTCCCTCACTAGACGCAAATCGCTGACTCCAGCATAGGCTATTCCAAGACATGTGATGCCCTTCTCTCCACCAGCCCACGCCCAGAATGGAAAAAAAAAAATAACCCGATGCCCAAGACATCTTCTCCAACTCCCACTACACCAGCCATCGTTTCATCCCTTCCTCCTCTGCCCCGCGTCATCGTCTTCACTGGCCAAGAGCAAGCCCCACTCCAGATCAAGTCTCGCCAGTCCAACGCATCCAGCACTGGTCAACGTCCACCTACGTCAGCATCGTCAGAGGCATCCTCCATCTGCTCCGACAAACTCTATTTACTAGAGTTTTTGGGAAGTTTTGGATAAAAAAAAAAAAAATTCCAATTTTTCCCCTCAAAGAATAATTCAACTTACATTTCTTGTCTTGTTACTATTACTCTTCGTGTTTTAGTTATTCACTTTTTATGTTATTCTATATTTATAACCAAATCAAGGGTTCTGGTTTAACCACGAAAAACCTTTAATGTCTTATAAGTTTTAATTCAGAATTTCAATTATATTTTACAACATGTTTTTAGGATAGTATCCTATGTAATTACTATTCCTGATCTTCAATTTGAGTTTTGAAAATAGATTTAAGCCATTAATTCTTAGATTCCTTAATTCGATTAGATTAGATCTCTAAAAATTTGAAGAATCTGACATGTTCCTCAGTCAAATCATTAATCCAGGACATGTTCAATATAGTGATGAAGGTTGATCAAAGTTTCAGATACCAAAAGTGAAGAAATTGGACAGCACTAAAGATAGGGAAATAGATTTTTTCTTAATTTCTTCTAGTTTTAGTTTAGTTAAGGTTTTATTGTTTCATCTTCTGTTCTTTCTGGAATTAGACCTCTAGAATTTAACTGTTTACTTGAAGATGAAGTCTGATTTCTTTCTGTTAATTTTTTCAATTAATTTGAATCTTAAATAATTAAATTTTATTAAAAACTCCAAAATCTTAAAGCGCGTCCATGTGGGATTGACCCATAATTGCATTAGCTATACTACAATAGCCCATGCACTTGTGGAAAACATCAACAATATCTACATATAGAATAATCTTTATCTCTAAATAGACCATAACCCTTGATTTCATCTAAAATATGTCTTGACCTCAATCCTAACTAATGACATACACTTAAAAATAGACACTTAAAAATAGAATCTCTCTGATAAGGAGTTCAAATCATATCTCCTTTTTTTTACATATGTAATCAGAGTCAATAAAAGAAAATTTATCTGACATATACTCATGAAAAAATGGGAGTTACTAAGGAATTTAGTTTTGATCCCTTTAGAAAGGATAAGATCCCATTATCTTTGAACTTTTTGAAATACTACTCTTTAAATCCTATCTTTTCATATCTTCATCAAGACTATATTCCTCTTTGAATCACGAGGTCTTCAACTAAGAGAAAACAGAGGCTTAGGATAGGATACAAAAGAAAGGGTATAAATGGTATTCCAAGTTCTTCAAAAATAAGTAGAGGAATTCTACTACAGTTGACAAATCTTCTTTACTTTGTTGGCTGAAGTGAATATTTCTTTTTTCACTTTTCTTTAGTATTCAAACTTTTTTTCTTTTCAGTACATTTTTCCTTTCCTTTCCACACTTCTAAATCTCATTGAAGAATGTTTTTTTCTTAATATTCACTTTTCTACTTCTATTGCATCAGAAAAGTATATCTTCATTCATCTCTAACTTATATTTTGAAGAAAATAGGTAATGGATATATTATACTAGGTTAATATGGGAAAAGTGATAATTTGAGTGAGAAAAGAAAAGCCTTATATGAAAGGCTCAAATTGGTTAACTAGTGGCAAAATACTCTTTTGGCTCCTAGTTTAATAACAAGGATGACCTAAGTCATTTCCTAAGTTTCCTATAATATATCAGATTTAATGAACTTCTAGAATATTAAAGGTAAGATATTAATAATTCAAATAATTAGCCAAATTTAAAAGTTGATGGGATCAACTTCTGGATTCTCATATTCTAGGAAAGGCTTTAAGCATTGACCATTGACTTTAAAAGTATGGCCAGTCCTAACATCCTCAATCTCAAAGGTCCCTTATGGAAAAGGTTCTTTAATTGTATATGGATGGGTCCATTGAGATTTAAGCTTACCTATAAATAAGAGGAGCTTAGAATTGTAAAGCAAAACCTTCCAGTTTGGAGTAAAGGATTTTTTCACTATGTTTTGATCATGAAAAACTTTCATCTTTTCCTTATAAATCCTATTACTTTCATAAGCTTCCTACCTGATCTCCTCCAACTCATGAAGTTGGAGTTTTCTATGTGAGCCTACTTTATCCATATTGAAATTAAAGGTCTTTATTGCCCAGTAGGCTGTATATTCCAATTCCATAGGCAAATGACAAGCTTTATCGCATACAATATGAGAGGAAGACATACCTACTAGGGTTCGATGTCTAGTCCTATAAACCTAGATTGCATCAGTCAATCTCAAAGCCACTCCTTATGATTAGGATTAACAGTCTTTTGAAGAATTTATTTTATAGCTCAATCAAATACTTCTACTTATCCACTTGTTTGTGAGTGATATAGTGTTGCAACTTTATGGCTGATGTTGTATTTTTTTCATGAGTCTATTGCCAATGAGATGTAGAGACAACCAAAAGAAGGTGGGGATGCCCCATGAAATCAATGCCCCAACAATAAAAAACATCTATGACAAGGATAGGATTAAGAGGCATCATATTCCTACAAGTTATTGCTCCAAACTTTTGACATCTCTCAAATAATTTACAAAACACATTTGTGTCTTTATATAATGAAGGCCAGTAGAAACCACACTGCAAAATCTTTGTAGTTGTTTTCTGTGTAGAAAAATGTTCACCACATGCTTCTAAGTGACAAAAGGAGATGACACTATTTTTCTCTAAGGTAGGTGCACATCTCCTAGTTTTTTTATTGGGGCAGTACTTAAACAGGTATGGATCATCCTAGAAGTATTACTTATCATTAGAAAAAAAAAAATTTGCTTTTCTTATTTACTCAAATTCTTATGAATCTCTCCTGTGACTAAATAATTTGCAAGATCAACAAACCAGGGAGGAACAGAAACATGAAAAATTTTCTCATCAGGGAATGTCTCTTTAATTAGCAACTCATTCAAAGGTTTGACTAGGACTAAGTGAGACAAGTGGTTCAACTACAACATTCTCTACTCCTTTTTTATCTTCTATCTAACTATCAAATTCTTAAAATAGAAGAATTCATCTAATTAGTCTAGTCTTTGCATCCTTCTTTGAAAGAAGATACTTAAGGGCCAAATGATTAGTGAATATAACTATTTTAGATCCAACCAAGTAAGACCTGAATTTAACCAAGGCGAAGACCATTGCCAGGAGTTCTTTCTCCATAGTGGAATAGTTCATTTGAGTACTATTTGATGACATATGATTTTTTCACTTTTCCCTGCCCTAGTACAGCTCCTACAACATAATCAGTAGCATCACACATGATTTCAAATGGTAAACTCCAATTAGGTGGTTGCATGATAGGTGCAGTTGATAACTTGTCTTTTAACTTTGTAAAAGCTTCTTAACAACCATTAGTCCACTAAAAAGGGGTATCCATTGTAAGAAGGAGACACAATGATTTGGATATTGCACTAAAATCTTTAATAAGCCTCCTATAGAATCCTCCATGACCTAGAAAGGAGCAAATATCCCTAATAGATTTGGGAATAGGTATTGCAAATTAGATCTACTTTGGCTCTACCTCTATACCTTTGGATGATGCTATGTGGCCAAGGACAATTCACGTAGGAACCATGAAATGACACTTTTCCCAATTAAGCACTAAGTTCTTTTCTTTACAATAGCTTAAAACTTTTCTTTAATTTTCAAGATGCATGTCAAATGAATTACCATAAATAAAAAAATTTCCCATTAAAACCTCTAAAATTCTCTCTACCATATCACTAAACATACTCAACATGCAATGTTGAAATGTGACAAGAGCATTACATAGTCCAATGGCATTCTTTTGTAATCAAAAGTGTCAAAAGGATATGTAAAGGTGGTCTTTTCCTGATCCTCGGGTGCAAGTTTTATGTAGTTATACCTAAAATAACTATGTACAAAACAATAGTACTAATGTCTTATAACCCTTTCTAACATCTAATCAATAAAGCGCAAAGGAAAATGGTCCTTCCTAATGATGGCATTCAACTTTCTATAGTCAATGCACATACGCCAACTAGTGGTAACTTTAATGGGAATTAATTCATTGTTGGCATTAGTGATCACTGTCACTCTAGACTTCTTTGGAACTTCTTGAGTTGGATTTACCCATTTGCTATCACTTATGGGACAACAACTTAAGGACTTCTGCTTTAACCACATCTTTCATTTTAGTAGTTTCATCCTCTAAATACATCCTATGGGTATAGATTAAAGAGTTAATGGCCTTTATATCAACAATGGTCCTTCCTATAGCACCTTTGTGTTTCTTTAAAGTGTCTATTAATTGTTCCTCCTAAAATGTTTCTAAATGGAGAAAATTGTCATAGGAAAAGTTTATTTTTCTCCTTAATAGGCATATTTTAAATTTGAAGGTAGAGATTGTAATTCAAGCACAAGAGGTTCTACTAGTGATGGAAGGGGAGTGAAATCCCTCGGTGGAAGTTCCCTGAAATACGGTTTCCATCTTTCTATATCCGTGATAGGAATAGAATCAAGGAGGGCATTAACTTCCTCTATTAATACATCCTCATTAAAATCATTAAAGTGGGCCAAATCAACCTCAAGTTGATCGGATAAGGAAGATGAAAGAAATTGATCTTGCACAACTAAATTTATCATATTTATACTATGCAAGTTGTCAATGATTTCACCAGGTTGCTTACAAATGTTGAATATATTTAGCTCTAATGTCATATTACTAGAGGACAATTTCATGACACCATTTCTATAGTTAATTAAGGCATTTGATGCAGCCAAAAATGGTCATCCCAAGATGACTGGTATTTCATTCTTCTAATTCACCACTAATTGTGTATTCAGAACTAGAAAATTTATAAGAAAGTAGAACTATTCTACCTAGATAAGTACATCTTCTATTATCCCTCTCGGTATCTTCAAAGAATGGTTAGCTTGTTAAAGTGTAGTAGATGTAGGTTTAAGCTAACTATTCATATACCGAGTATGGTAGTAGGTTCACACTAGATCCTAAATTAAGAAAAGCTTAATTAATCTTATAATTTCCAATAATGCAAGTAAGAGGGGGGCAACTTGGATCCTTGTATTTTAGTGGTGATGTTGAAAGAATGCAACTAACTTGCTCAGTCAAAAATGCCTCATTTAATCTTCTTTTTATGGTACAAAGGTCTTTTAGGAATATGGCATATGATGGGATTTGTTTTATTGCATCCAAGATCATTATATTGATCTTGACTTGCTTAAAATTTTCTAAAAGCTCATCATTAGAGGTAGACTTTGGAGCTTGATGCAATTTATAAGGGAATGGAGTACGAATAGGACATGGTTTTTTATAGGTGAAGTGGGGTCCTTTTATTTAGAATTTTCCTTAACTTTAGTGGATTTTTCTACCTATTTAGTCTTTTGTAGCTCATGTTTCCCAATTCTTTGACCACTCCAAAGAATGGTGACAGCCTTAGTCCGTTACATGGTAGAGTTCAATGATGCATTAGATGTATTATTACTAATTGCATGCATACCCTTAAGCTTTGCTTGCGGTTGAGCTGGAAACTTTGCTTTTTTCATATTTTGCATCACTTGACTCATCATATTTTTCATTTCATTTATAAATAGTTGGTTTGTTTTAGTTGGACTTCCAATTGAGAAGTTTTCCTCTCTTGGTTTTGAGTAAGTTCAAGGATATTATCATCTATAGGCCTTTCGCAGGGGGCAAGTAAGGTCCTAGAGCAGGAGATTGATGAGTTTGATATAGGATTGGGGCAGTAAGTTCTATGGGTGAGGCTGATATCGGCCAGGTTGTGAGACATTAGCATTTGGTCCATTTCTCCAATTGAAACTTGGATGGTTTCTCTAGTTGGGGTTATATGTCTCTAAGTATAGGGAGAACGGTCTTATATAAGTATTAAGTGTATTAACTTGATCATGAAGTACCGCTTGAAATGCTAGAATGGTAGGACATTCCTAAGCAAGATGTGTGGTGCTTTCACGGATGCTACATACTTGTTCATCCTTTTTAGAGTTATTCCTTCTCATTTCTATGGCCTCTACTTTTCTAGCTATGGATGCTACTCTGACATTAAGTTCATCTTTGTCAAACATGGAATAAGTGCCTCCCTTAGTGGATATGGTAGTGGGCTTAGGCCTATCTAGATGTTCTACTCTTTTTTAGTCAGCCCAAGATTGTACACTTTCACTAACCATTCCAAATACTCTTTCCCCTGTTCTAGTTGTTTATTTAAGAAGTTATCATTGGACATCATCTCTACGAACCATTGCATATTAGAATTAAGTCCCTCATAGAAGAAGCTAATGATTCACCATGGTTCATAACCATGATGTAGGCATGTGAGTAAAACATTTATGAACCTTTCCTAGCATTGGTAGAATGATTCTTTATCCTTTTGAGTAAATTTCATGATCTTTTAGTGGAGTGTATTTGTTTTATGTGTAGGGAAAAAATTTTCAAGAATTCCCTAGTCATTTCATTCCAAGTCCTTATGGAACCTGTTGGCAGTGCAAAATTACAATTTAGCTTTTTCCTCTAAAAAGAAAGAAAATAGGTCAAGCTTAATAGTATCTAGGCCAATGTTTTGTGTTTATCAGGTACTACATACCACATCAAATTCTTTAAGGTGCAAGTAAGAACTTTCACTGCTTAGCCCATGGAATTTTGGAAATAATTGGATTACTTCTGTTTTTAATTCTAATGCACCGACATTTTGAGGAAGAATGACACAAGATAGGTACTAGTGTGTGTAGGTTGTAGGTAGTCTTTTAGTGTTCTACCATGAAAGTTTTGATATACATCATTATCCCTGTGTTCATTCTATTGGTCCCCCTCCTTATTGTTATTTTTCACCAATATCTGGTTGGTAGATGATTATTTCTCCTTGATTGAGGTTGATATTCATCACCCATTAGAGGTGTTGGGTCCTCATTCATGATGAGTAGAGGGCCTTAGTCACCTCGAATACTACCATGAGGTGAGTTACCCCTTGATCATTGATCAAAAATTACTGGTGACAAATCTGGTTGACTAACCTTCTAGTTTTGTCATGTATCCAAAATTGCATACAACAAAAGCTTTTTCTTCCCTTTTTTGTAGTTTTTTTCTTCCTTTTTTTTTTCTTTTTTTAATGGGAAAATCTATCCTAGCTAATGCAATCTAACTACTACCAATGGACAATGATAGAGCACAAAATTCAAACAACCTTAAGGCTAGCAAGTAGACAATTTGATTGTCTTGAATTTGTGTGGGGGAGAAGCTTTTAGATTAGCATGATCTAATGCTCCTCCTCTCTTTCAGACTTGCCCCACTGCTTACCAGTTAGATCATATCCTTCATAATCACTTCACACCCTCCTCAGCTAGTCATAGGTAGTTTGAGTCATAAAATGTGCTGGCAGAGCTAGTCGTTTAAGTACCAGTGCAGTCAATTAGACAGGGGCCACTAGAGTGCCAATGGGTTACCTACTTCCAAGAGAGTCCTATAAGCATGTGATGGCCTTTATAGGTCTCTTCTAATTGATTTTAAATTAATATGATAGGTTGGATTATGCACTTATGGTGATTATCCTAGGTGGACTAAGAGGTGGTGATTAAATCCACCCTTGATCATGTAGGATCAATTGACCTTACTAATTCATGTCTACACTCCATGACAGTTTGATCAACATATAAATTAACTTAAAGCGATAAATGTTCCCTAAAATGTAATTAAAAATAATAAACTAATACAAACCCTAAAATGCAATAGTTATCAGGTATGCTATATATATGCACTTACACTACCCACCAATGCAAAATTACGCTAAATATGCAAACCCTAATCTAGTAATTGTAAGGAGTGAGGATTGCTCACAACGAGGTCCTAGATAAGATCTTCTCGTACAAGGGTGGGACCATTTACATTTATTACAATCCTTTTTAAATGAGTTGTGATTGATAAAAAAAAATACAATGCATTCTTACTACAATTCACTCAAAATAATAAAAAAAATCTATCCTAATTGAGATCCTCCTTGAATTCTTTTTTTTTTCAATTTGTTACAAAATAAAAATAGCAATAAGTACCAAATTCAGAAAATATAGTAATTATGCACTAAGAAAAATTAAAAAAAATGTACTTGAAAATGCCTAAAATGATAAAATAATGCAATTCCTAATTTTTTATTTTTATAGATTTTTTGAATTTTTGTTAAATTTAATAAAAACTCCATTGCAAGTCCACGACGATGGTGCCAAAAACTTGTTGATTTTTTACAAGTGCGCAAGCTATTGTAGTGCAACTTATGCAAGTATAGATTAATCTCATGAGGACTCAACTTAATTAAAATAGAGTTTAAATAAAATTTAATTTCCCGCTAATTGAAAAAATAATAAAATTTAAATAACAGTGAACTCAAAATTCAGATCTATTTCATGAATCAAAAGTACAAAATTTCTGAACTAAGAAGATAAAAAAAAAATTATGTGAAAGAACAACTAAAATCTGCTTCCCTAGCTCAAGCATGGAAAATTTCTTCAAATTTGGTCTCATCAGAGTTGATCGACCTTCATCAATCTCTCACTCATAGCTCTGATTAAGGACTCAATGGCTAGATTATTCAAATTTTTCAAAATTCTGATGATCTAGTCTAAGTAAAGATTTTGGATGGCTTAGATCAAATTTCTACATCTCAAATTGAAGATCAAAGCTAATGAATCAACTAGGAATTATCCTAAGAATAAGATCTAAGAATTGATTTAAAATCTAATGAGAAAAAGCTTAAGAAATAAAGTGATCTTGTTGGTTAAATCTAAACAGTTGATTCAGTCAGTCTTTAATCAAATAGGATTTTGTTTAATTAATTTATCAATTAATTGGGAATATCATAAAACATAGACAGCCAAAACATGGATAAGAATATGATGAAATAGGGGTACATATGGAATTAAATAAGGGACACAAATGGAATTAAAAAAAGGGGTAAGGATAAAATCAAAATTTTCATAAAAATTCCTTCTTTTACTCATAGCCAAAGAAGACGGTGCAAAAATGCAGGTAGACCAGATCAAACAGAGGAAGAAGATACATGGGAGATGGGGTAGAAGGAGAAATAGGAGAATTTGGTTAAAACCCAAATTGGCTTTTCTCCAAAACAATGCAAGGAATGGAATATGGTGATGGATTAAGTAGAAGAAAATGATTAAAATAGGGAACAGAGAGAGAGAGAGAGAGAGAGAGAGAGAGAGAGAGAGAGAGAGAGAGAGAGAGAGAGAGAGAGAGAGAGAGAGAGAGAGAGAGAGACAACGATTGTGAATGGAGAATGAAGATGGTAATGGGTTTTCATCGAAGCAGGCTAGTGGATGAGATGTCTAAGAATCGAGTCCTCCTATTGTGCTATTTGATTCAGGTCTTCCCAAGGGTGATGAGATTGATAGTTGTGCTATTTGATTTAGGTCTTCCCGAAGGTGATGAGATTGACAGAAAGAAACTGAGAGAAAAGTTTGGGAAGGAGATGGGGGTTGGATATGGTTTTTCTTGTGGAGAAGATAACTCACAAAGAGTGGGAGAGAAGGGAATGAGTTGAGGATCTGAAGTGAAGATTGTCATCGCTCTCTTCTCTACAATGAAAATTTTTTTATAGAAAGGGAGATAAAAAGAAGTAGAGAGGGAAAGCAAGGAATGATTCGGGACTAAGATGATGGGAAACTGGGAAAACAAGGAAAGGCTTGAAAACGACAGTGAATGGGACTAACTAAAACAATGAAGGAGAAATTCAGTCTTCATTCTTACGGTTGTACAGCGGAGAACTTTGGTTGAAAGAATTTTCTTCAAGTTCTCCTACTTTGGATCTTCTATAGTCCTACGGTCGAGGAAATAAATAGGGAACTAGAGAAAGAAACTGATAATGATGAGTGAGCAAAGGAGATAGTGATTGAAGAACAAAGAGAGCTACGATAAAGAGAGAGAACATGCGAGAGAGAAAAGATAGGGAAAGGATGGGTTTTTGTGACGACCTGGGTTTTCCCATGCATTTTTAAGTGCAAGATCTAAATTTCCTAAGGCGGGATGCATCCCTATTTGAAAACCATTTTATAAAAACCCATGCAATGCAGCAAAAAATCTTTAGTTTTAAAACTCATTTTGAAAACCCCGAGTGTCATTTGCTTTTACAACAATCAAAGTAGTTTTTGAAAAACTTCAGAAATCATAAATGTTTTTCCCCAGGTCTATCCAGTCACAGCTCACAGCACAACTGTAAATAAATACAAATACATGTCCAAAGGGTAGAGTGTTTACTTACACGTATGACTGTCTCCTTTTGATTTACTTGCTCGTAGCACTAACATAGGCATCTTCTACTCGTGAATGGAGCTATCCTGAAAAATGTTAAGGATAGGGTGAGTATAACTATACTCAGTAGGAGTCTATCACTACTAGTTTTACAATGCATGCTATGTTTAAAATCATATGCTCTTTAAAACATGTGCATGTTCGAACAATCATGTTCAATATCAATATTAAAAACCACTGTCGAATTGGAATACTGACGACTTAAAGAATAGCATAATCCAAGTCGAAAGTATCATATATATATCATAAACATAATGATATGCTTAAGATGCTCAACTGAATCCAACTCATGGATATATGGTATGGTCGACCAACTCATGTCATGCCATATGCAATGCAAGTAAATCCTCAAACCATAGGGCCCAACTATGCCCACGACCTCGTCGTCGTGTGGTCCCCGGGTACCTAGGGACATAGGGTCATATGCCTCCACGGGACATATGACACTTCGACCCAGTGTCGTGACACCAGTGGTAGCCCCCTGTAGCACATGCAGTCAAAGCAGGGACATGCCCTTTTTGGGCGTGGTACCCATTCCACCTAATAGTGGTAGAGGTTGGGAGGCTATCCCAGACTTCTCGGCAAAGTGCCCATGAGCTTATTAGCCCAAATCATATACGATCAAATAAGCAAAAACCTCTTTTTCAAAACCTGTACTCTTTGGGTCCCTCACAACTGCTACCCAGCGTCTTTTGGGCACTCCAGCATCTTTTGGTAACCCTCAAGGACATGCAATTTTTCAAGAACTCAATGCTAACAAATCATGCAATATATGCAATTGTTTGCAAAACATGTCTATGCATAATGTATTTATCATATGCATGTTGAATTCATTTCTATGTTAAACAAGTTATAAAATAAGTCATGCTAAATAAGTCATATACTTATACTTAAAACATGCATTCTCAAAATGATCATGGCTCTTTTAAAAAGTCTAGTAGCGATAAAGCACCTACCTCGAAGTCTCCTGGAGTCGCGTTCTTCATCACTCAACCCATCCCTGGGTCTCATTTATAAACTCCTGAACATGAATGGATACAAGGAGTCCTTATCAATTTCGATCTATTTTTAGACATCAGATCACTAGATCTGCCTTTTAGGGTCCATGGGTCCTTGCCTAATTCATTGTCAGGCTAGATCCTATGATATGGATCTACTATTCGATAGTTAAACTCTGTAAATTGTCCTTTGATCCTAACTTTAAAGTCTCATTAGGTCCACATGTCCCAGTTCCTAGGACACCCGTTCATCCTGGTTGAACCGTGACTGCCTCACGTGCGTGCGCGCCCAAAGGTCGTGCTAGGGACCACGTTTTACACCCTCACATGCATGCTCAAGCGACGCGCTATGACGCATGTCCTGGATGGAATCGCACGGACGAACCTTTGGTGTAGCTGTAATGACCCCAATTTTTTTAATATTAAAATCCCATGAAAAGTTCAGTTTTAAAGATAAGGGCATTTTGGTCATTTCACTAGTCACCTTGACTAAACCCAGGAATTTGGTCCTAAAAATGGTTCCATTAGATGCGTCTCAGAAAAAGGAATTCAACGAGACCAAAATCACACAAAACGGAGTTAAAATGAGCAAGTTATGGCCCTTTGAAGTTCAGGGGCAAAACTATAATTTTTCCAAAAACGGGTTTAGCGGCAAAACACAGGGGCCCATTTTGATACGGGCACCCTTCATCTTCAACCTCCTAGAGGTTTCTGGAACGGCGGTGTTTCAAGGAGAAACCACCGCCATTCTGGAGGTTTCTCCACCGCCATTCAAAGGCGGTTAGAACCCCTCCAGAACCCTCTTTAAAAGCCCTATAAATAGAGCTCTTGGGCGCCTCTAATGGCAGCCCAAAACCTTGGAGAAAACCAGTCATGAAGCAGCGACCTAGAGGGGAAAACAAGGAGAAAAACCCAGCAACGAGCCAGGTACGTCCGAGATCGCTCAAAACCCATCTCCCCCATAGTTCCAAGGTCAATTCCCCTAAGTTTTTGCATGAAAAACCATGCAAAATGGAGCCCAGGAGAGCCACCAAGGACCCTGGGACGTCCCCAGGGCGGCACTAGTTCGACAAGGTCGAACCAGGGTGACCTGAGGATGACCCAGGTCTCTAACGAGTGGGACGATCCAATAGGAACGTCCCACGTCGACCTCCGTTTGAAAAACCAAACGGGCGCGTCCAGGGACACGCCCGCTAAAGAGAAGGACGGGCGGAGAAATACCGCGCGTCTGCAAACGCGCCCGCTGAGGCGCACGCCGCAGATGCGCAGCGCGCTAGCAAAGGTGTCGTTTTTGGTTTGTTAAGGAAGCCAGGGCGCACGACGCTGACACGCAGCGCCCTAGCATTCCGTCTTTTAAATCTTAAGGGTCTTATGTACGTGCGACACTAAAACACTTATAACTTGAGATCTAGAGCTCCGATTGAGGTACCGCAAAAGGCGTTGTGTCTGTATCGACGACGCGGACACATCTAAACTATAAAATCCCTAATCAAGGTCCAATCAAAGGTGAGCATGACCCTTAGAATAGGATAGTGGCGCGTGGCCACTAGAACTTTGGAAAACTGAGGATACCAAGGCCCAATTAGGACCTTAGGACACCACCCATAGGCATAAGGATGGACCCCTAATGCCTAAGTAATAAGACCCAACTACTCTAAACCCATAAAAGACAGGCTAAACTAACCTTGAGTGCCCAAACCATGTTCAGGAGCGTACAAGGACAAAAGGGTTAATGCGATCTAGTCAGGTAGGTGCTCTATCACTATTAGATTCTTTTAAAAGATCCATTATTGTTTTGAGAACATATGTTATAAGTATATAACTTGTTTAGCATGACTTGATTCAGCATGCATATGATAAACGTTTTGTACATAGACATGTTTTGTAAAAGATTGCATATACATTATGCACATATATGTTTTGTAAACAAATGCATACATTGCATGATTTAAGTACTTGCAAAGATTGCATGTCCTTGAGGGTTGCCAAAAGACGCTGGAGTGCCGAGGGCCAGGCAGTTGTGAGGGACCCAAAGAGGACTGGTTTTGAAAGGAGGTTTTGGCTTATTTGATTGTACATGATTTGGGCTAGTAAGCTCGTGGGTGCTATGCCGAGGGGTGTGGGTTGGCCACCCAGCCTCTACCACTATTAGGTGGATGGGTACCACGCCCAAAAAGGGCATGTCCCTGCTTCGACTGCATGTGGTACAGGGGGCTACCACTGGTGTCACGGCACTGGGTCGAAGTGTCATATGCCCCATGGAAGTATATGATCCTGTGTCCCTAAGTACCCGGGGACCACACGGTGGTGAGGTCGTGGGCACAGTGGGACCCTATGGTTTCGTGGATTTATGTGCATTGCATATGGCATGATATAAGGTTGGTCGACCATACCATGATAGATATCCATGAGTTCGATTCAGTTGAGCATCTGATGCATATTTTTATGATTATGATTATGATATATGATACTTTTGACTTGGATTATGATATTTCTTTAAGTCGTCAGTATTCCGGTTTGACAGTGGCTTTTAATATCGATATTGAACGTGATTATTCGAACAACATGCATATGTTTTTATGAGCACATGATTTTAAACATCTCATGCATTATAAAACTAGTAGTGATAGACTCCTACTGAGTATAGTGTATACTCACCCTATCCTTAACATTTTTCAAGATGATTCCATCCACGAGTAGAGGACATCTATGTTAGTGCTATGAGCAAGTGCATAAACAAAGGAGATAACTATACATGTGAGTAAACTCTCTACCCTTTGGACATGTATTTAATTACAGTTGGGCTGTGTGCTGTGACTGGATAGACCTGGGGAAAAACGTTTATGATTTTCTGAAGTTTTTCAAAAACTACCTTGGATGTTGTGAAAGAAAATGACACTCGGGGTTTTCAAAATGAGTTTAAAACTAAAAGGTTTTCCACTGCATTGCATGGTTTCTATGAAATGGTTTTCAAATAGGGATGCATCCCGCCTTAGGAAATTAGGTATTGCATTTAAAAATGCATGGGAAAACCCGGGTCGTCACAGTAGCATGGCGTGTCTCAGCTCCCAGGGCACCCCGTGCATCCTGGTTGAGCTAGGACCCATGCCCCACGTCGCGCGCGCACCCGAAGGCTGCACCAGGGACAGTGTACGCACTGTCGTACGCCTGGAACCCATCCCAGGGACCCTATCCCAGGCGTACGTGGAGCATGGCGTCCCTGGGACGCCTTGTTCGTGCAGGGTCGTTTAGAACCGGCTTGGGACGTTTTTCGGCCAAGAAATCCAGCTGGAAAAACCGGTTGGAAATGCTAGATCCAGCACGGATTTGGCTTGAAAGGAGGAAGAACCAAGAGAGAGGGAAAGATGGCTTACCTAGGCAGCCATGAGGCGCCTATCACCGATGGTAGAACCTCGTTCTGGTTCTGAAACTCCATGACACCGGAAAACTCGATGAAGGGAAAAACACCAATGCCAAGACCGGAAAAGAGAAGAGAGGGGAATGGGGAGAATGGCTGGCCTGACTCGGGCCTGGCCGTTGCCAGAAAATGCAGGGAAATTGGGTTTCCAATTTTTGCTGGAAACCCCAGCCCGAATTGACTGGAAAAATCGTGTTTTGGAGAGGGGGAGATAGGGCTTTTTATAGCCTTTCTATGGCGGTGCCGCCATTGGCGGTGGCAGATTCCTCTGGAAAAATTGGGAGAGGAGGGTTTCTGGAGAAATTGGGAGGAGGAAGACGACAGGGGGTGCCGTTATCAAAACGGCCCCCTGCATTTTCATTCTTTTTCGTTTTTTGTTTAATTTACAAAAATACCCCTAATCTTTAAACGGCCGTAACTTCTTCATACGAACTCCGTTTTCGGCGTTCTTTGAGGTGTTGGATTCTATTTTTTGAGTAGAATCTAATGGTACCAAGTTTTCTTACAAATTCCTTCATGTATTATTTTAAATAAAGTAAAAAATTTAACACAATTTATTTCCCATAGAATGTCCAATTTTTGTTAAAAATAGCGTAAATTGCTCAGGCATTACAGTTTTTTAGTCTTGTAGTGAAGCAGTTTCCAGTGAAGTATAAAGAGTTTACTAGTGGAGAGGTTGTGGGTCTCCTCGGCCATTCCTTACTTCCCCTCCTCTTCGTTGCTCCTTTGGTTTTATGGCCCACCTTCACTTTTTATTTCCTTTTTCAACACATTCCTCTTTGTCTTACCAGTTTCGTCTTTATTTTGATTACTCTTCTTCTTCTTAGAAAGAAAATATCTAAGAATCTACAAGATTTTCTTTCTTATTCCTTTAGGCATCTTCATCTTGTATCATGGGACCCATGTGACCTATTGTTCTTTGATAATGATCTAGTCCATTGATTCAATCCAAGCCATTCAATGCCCAATTTGGTTGATCCGCACCATACAAAACTCAATTAGATTAATCTTGATCATACTTTAATCTCCTGATTAGCTCTTAATGATCATTTGATGGTTAAATTTTGCAAATCAATGGTTAGATGATTAATTGGAGCTAAAATGCACATTCAATCCAAAAATTACAAAATTGAGTGATTGGATGATCTAATTAAATGTTAAACTATGGGTAGTTTGTCCAAAATTAAACACTTAACATCTCCCTATGAAGGGCATTGGTTTTGTGTATGAGGAAATATTTGCTGGGAAACTTTTATACAATTGGTCCTATGTGGCAATAGAATAGACCTCTAAAGATTTCAACCATTATTTGGCCTTATCTTTCAATGAGAAGGGAAACATTCCAAGTTTAATAGAATCATCCAAGACATTTTAGGAACTTGAATGTAGCATAAATATCAAAGGAATTTCATGGTATGTAAGTAGATCCTCTCTCTCCACTATAATATGTCGGGAGTAACTTAATGACTCCAAGTTGAAGATCAAAGTGGTGTGCGTTGATGGGTGGCTAGGTGAGGCATGATGGAGTATTTAATTGAAGTGGCACATAGAAGTCTCTTATGTTCTTGTGCTCAACTACAGCTAGTGGGTCTATCATGTTGTTAGAAATTTGATTTCTCAGCCATCCATGGCTACATTCAAACTTAGGATCAAATGGTACTAATTTCGTGTTCTAAGATAGACAATTATGCATGCACTAAGATGAACTCCTATCTATATGATGCAACCTAACAATATGCTACTCCTAACTCTAAATGATGCATAATAAATCCTAATGGTCCATTCATGAGCTGTTTGATAATCTTTATTAATGTGTAGAGTAATTGCTTTTGGACCTAGATCTAGATAGCTCTTCCTTTTATCTAAGCTCGACTACTACTTAGCAGTTAGGTTCTACTCTAAAGTGGTTAATACAATTCTCATGTAAGGAGGTATTTATACCTCAACAAATGTCAATGGAAGGAATGGAAAAATCACTTGGATTTTGCATACCCACTACAATCACGATGCTCAGAATCCACTGGATTGACAATAGATCTACTCCTCCAAAAAGGTCCTACAAGCTCGAAACTCTAAGTGTCTTGCTACTTAATTTTAAACTAATCTTTAAGAGCTTGGATCACAAGCACACAAGGAATTAAATTGATTACCTAGGTGAGCTAGGGATTTGAAGAAGAAATCTAATCCTTATCTTATGAGGGTTCTACTATCAATAAAACATCTACCATAAAGCAATAAATGTACAATGCAATACAAGGAAAAATAAACTAATTTCTAACTTTATGCTATCTAATAAAGGGTCCACACTTTAATAAACAAGACATTATAACTAGATAGCCTATGCCTTAGTCATATCTAAGCTCAGCTAACCTTTGTTAAATAGGTGCAAACGAATGAAATCAACCCTAAATAATATGCAACAAGTTATAATGAATGACCTTAAACTATATGAATTACACTATAATCCAAAATACAATTTACACTAAATACAGCAACATTAGGAAAGTAAAAGAGAGTGAGAAAAACATATAGTAGGATTTTTTATTAAGTTCAAGTGTGGGCCACCATACCTCACACTTGGCCCGTATTATTACAATCCATTTAAAATATAATAAATAATTAAAATTAAGATTCAATGGGGCCTCACTACAAGTCCTCTCAAAAGTTGATCACCCTAATCTAAGAAAGTGGTCTGTGTTCAATTTTTTATAATAAAAAAATCCAATTAGTAGTCCATGTGTTATAAAATATAGGGTATTCATTCCACTTTGGGAAAAAAAACTCAACGAAGAACAATATAGGTCATTAAGTATTCATTCCACTTCCTACAAAAGAGTAAAAAAATAATTAAATCCTACAAAAATATGATTAATCACATACTTATCTTAGATTAGCTTTTGAACTTGCAAAATATCAAACTTTTGCTTCATTGGGTCAAAAAATGCATGTGTTATGAATTTTGGTCTAACAACCCAAATTTACCCCTATAAGTTGTAATACGTGGATAACTAATTGGGTGGCTTTTATGAAAAATTAAACACTTATCATCAATTCTCAAGATATTTCCAAATTAGAGATATAAATTGCCAATTTTTTGTTGCATTGAATGATACAAGAAAGGGACAATTTCCTAATCAACCAATCCCAAACCCTAAGGGTTAGTTTAAAATAGGATCAAGTTTGAGTAGACCACATGAGCAAGCAAAGTCCATAACTATCCTTAGGAGTGGCCATCAGTTTGATAATAAAGTAGGGTAGACTAAGGAAAACTTAGAGGAGAATATCTAAAATTAAGGAGAAGGAGAATAGACAAAAGCCTCTTACTCCATCTTAGCCTATAGTGGAGGAACCTTATGTGCCTAAAGCCCCAGTCCCTTAGTTGTTGAACAAGGCTAAGAAAGGAATTAATTTTCATCAGATAATGGATGTGTTTAAGCATGTACAAATTAATATCACACTACTCGATGCTATTAATGACATTCCTGCTTACGTCAAATTTCTCACAGAACTCTGCACACAAAAGCATAAGCTTAATGTGTAAAAGAAAGCTTTCCTCAACAAGCAGGTGAGTTCTTTGATTTAGCACTAGACCCTCCTAAGTTTAGAGATCTATGAGCAACTTGGACTCAATGACCTTAAGCCAACCTATACACTTTATAATTAGGAGATAGATCAATAAAAATTCCTTGTGATATGGTTAATGTAACGCCCGAGCAATTTATGCTAATTTGGACATTCTATAAGAAATGGACTGTGTTGAATGTTTTACCTTATTTAAAATAGTAAAATAAGGAATTTGTGAGGAGATTTAGTACCATTAGATTCTACTCGAAAAATGGAATCCAAGCCTCAAAAATCACCCAAAACAGAGTTCGTATGAAGAAGTTATGGCCATTTAAAGATTAGGGGTAGTTCTAGAAATTAAACAGAAAATGAAAAAGACGAAAAACGCAGGGGGCCGTTTTGATAACGGCACCCCCTATCATCTTCCACCTCCAGATCTCTCCAGAAACCCTCCTTTCATGATTTCTTCAGAAAACACCAGGGAAATGGCTGCACTGCCACTGAGGGGCACCGCCTTCTTTTCCCTATAAATACCCCATCTCCCCCCTCTTCAAAACTGCATTTTTCCAATCGTTTGAGACTGGGGTTTCTGGAAAAATCAGAAACCCGTCTCTCTGCAAATTCTGGCAACGGCCAGGCCCTAGTTGGGCCGGCCATTCTCCCATTCCCTTTCTCCTTTCCGATCTAGCAATGGGGTTTCCCCCCCCCCTGTTCGAGTTTTCCGGCGAGCAGGCACACCCACCGGGGAAAAAGGGCATTCCTAGGCTACAGGTAAGCCATTCTTACCTTTTCCTCTTCGTTTTTCTTTCTCCAGACCAGATCCATGCCGGATCTGGTCCTTCCCCAGCCGGTTTTTCCAGGCGGAGAAGACAAAGCCAGTTCTGGCTGGCCCTAAATGGAACCAAGCATCCTCCTTTCCCAGCCGTTTTCCAGCCAGGTTCCTAGCCGAAAAACACTCCAAGCCGACTTGGGCTGGCCCTACACGAACAAGGCGTCCCAGGGATGCCATGCTTCACCTGTGCCTGGGACAAGGTCCCTGGGATGGGTTCCCGGTGAACGACAGTGCGTACACTGTCCCAAGTGCGGCCTTCGAGTGAGTGCGCGACATGGGACACGGGTCTTGGCTCGACCAGGATGCACGGGGTGCCCTAGGAGCTGAGATGCGCCATGCTACACCAAAGGTGCATCCGTGCAATGCCATCCAGGATGCGCGTCATAGCGCATCGCTTGAGCTTGCATGTGCACATGCAAAACGCAGTCCCTGGCATGGCCTTGGGCGCGCACACACGTGAGGCGATCACGGTTCAACCAGGATGCACGGGTGTCCTGGGTACTGAGACATGCGGACCCAATGCGACTTTAAAGTTAGGATTAGAAGACAATTTACAGAGTTAACCATGGAATAGTAGATCCACATCATAGGATCCAACCTGACAATGAATTAGGCAAGGACCATGGACCCCAATAGGCAGAGCTAGCAATCTAATGTCTAAATGGATTGAAATTAATAAGGACTCCTTGTATCCATTCATACCCAGGAGTTTATAAATGAGACCCAGGGATGGGTTAAGTGATAAAGGACGCAACTCCAGGAGACTTTGAGGTAGGTACTCTATCACTACTAGACTTTTTAAAAGAGCCATGATTGTTTTGAGAATGCATGTTTTAAGTATAAGTATATGACTTGTTTAGCATGACTTAATTCAGCATACATATGATAAATGCTTTATGCATAGATATGTTTTGCAAATAATTGCATATACATTATGCATAGATATGTTTTGCAAACAAATGCATATATTGCATGATTTGTGAGCATTGAGTTTTTGAAAGATTGCATGTCCTTGAGGGTTACCAAAAGATGCTGGAGTGCCCAAAAGATGCTGGGTAGGCAGTTGTGAGGGCCAGGCAGTTGTGAGGGACCCAAAGAGGACAGGTTTTGAAAAAGAGATTTTTGCTTGTTTGATCTGATATGATTTGGGCTGATATGCTAGTGGGCACTATGCCGAGAGGTTTGGGTTGGCCTCCAGCCTCTACCACTATTAGGTGGATGGGTACCATGCCCAAAAAGGGCAACGTCCCTGCTTTGACTGCATGTGGTACAGGGGGCTACCACTGGTGTCACAGCACTGGGTCGAAGTGTCATATGTCCCATGGAGGCATATGACCCTGTGTCCTCAGGTACCCAAGGACCACACGGCGGTGAGGTCATGGGCATAGTTGGACCCTATGGTTTGAGGATTTATTTGCATTGCATATGGCATGACATGAAGTTGGTCGACCATACCAGATATCCATGAGTTAGATTCAGTTGAGCATCTTATGCATATCATTATGTTTATGATATATGATACTTTCGACTTGGATTATGCTATTCTTTAAGTCATCAGTATTTCAATTCGACAGTGGTTTTTAATATCGATATTGAACGTGATTGTTCGAACATGCACAAGTTTTTAAGAGCATATGATTTTAAACATAGCATGCATTGCAAAACTAGTAGTGATAGAATCCTACTGAGTATAGTATATACTCACCCTATCCTTAACATTTTTCAGGATAGTTCCACTCACAAATAGAAGACGTCTCAGGAGATATTAGTGTACGAGCAAGTGAATAAACAAAGGAGACAACTATACATGTGAGTAAACTCTCAACCCTTTGGACATGTATTTATTTACAGTTGGGCTGTGTGTTGTGACTGGATAGACCTGAGGGAAAACATTTATGATTTCTGAAGTTTTTCAAAAACTACTTTGAGTATTGTGAAAGCAAATGATACTCGGGGTTTTCAAAATGAGTTTAAAACTAAAGATTTTCCGATGCATTGCATGGTTTTTATAAAATGGTTTTCAAATAGGGATGCATCCCGCCTTAGGAATTAGATAATTGCATTTAAAAATGCATGAGAAAACCCGGGTCGTCACAATTAAAGATGTTTTAATACAAGTGGACCAATTTTACATCCCTCTAGATTTTATTATCATAGATACCCAGCTTGTACAAGGCCCCAATAATCAGATTTCGATCATTCTTGGATGTCTATTTTTGGCAATGTACAACTCCATCATCAACTATATAAATGGTGTGACAAATTTATCCTTCAATAATATGAAAGTCAAGCTCAAAATTTTCAATGCCGACTGTCACCATCTAGACCTAGATGAATCCTATGTAGTCAATTTAATTAAAGGTCTAATTCAAGAGGCTAATATGCCACCATCTATTCTGGACCAACTTGAAGCATGTGTAGCACACATTAATGGTGATTTTGGTATAGACAAGTCCATAGATGAGGTAAATAATCACTTAGATGATGCACCTATTATAGATACCTCTAAATGGTGACCTCTAGTGGAACCTCTTTCTCCATCAAATTCTATCCCTATGCCTTCAATGGAAAAATCATCTACTTTGGTCCTTAAGCCATTACCTGAAAATCTAAGATATTCTTACTTAGGACCTAGTGAATCCTTGCCCATAATTGTAATATCAGATCTTGAGCAAGAATAAGAAGGAAAGCTCCTTGATGTTGAAAGAGAACATAAGATGGCCTTAGGGTGGACCACAGAAAACATTAAAGGGATTAACCATGCTATATATATGCATAGAATTCACTTAGAAGAAAATGTTAAATCATCTAGGAAAACATAGAGGATACAACCCTAGTATGAAAGAGGTAGTGAGAGACAAAGTGTTAAAACTCCAATGTGGGTGTCATCTACCCTATATCTTACATTATTTGGGCCATCCCAATTCAAGTTATCCCTAAGAAGTCTAGAGTCATAGAAATCTAAAATGAGATTAACTAGTTAGTCCCCACTCGCATGGCCACCGAGTGGAGAGTTTGTATGGATTATTGAAAACTGAACTCAGTCATGAGGAAAGATTACTTTCCTCTACCCCTTATTGACCAAATGTTGGAAAGGTTAGCTGGTCATAGTTAATACTGCTTTCTTGATGGGTACTCTAGCAATAACTAAATCCCCATAGCACCTCAAGACCACGAAAAGACTACCTTCACCTGCCCTTTTGGGAACTTCGCCTACCGTTGTATGCCTTTTGGATTATGTAATGCTCCAGCTACTTTTCAAAGGTGTATGTTGAGCATATTATCTAATATGGTGTTGAGGTTCTTAGAGGTGTTTATGGATGATTTTTCAGTGCTTGGCTCTTCATTTCATGAATGCCTATACTATTTAAAACTTGGAGGAAAAGAATTGTGTTAAACTAGGAAAAATGTCATTTCATGGTTCAAAATGACATTGTTCTAGGTCACGTCATATCAAATAATGGCATAGAAGTAGATAGAACCAAAATGAATTTATTCTCTAATCTTCTCCTCCAAGGATGGTGAAGGAGACTTGCTCGTTTTTAGGCCATGCATGATTTCATAGACGATTCATTAAGGATTTTAGTAAAACTGCTAAATTCCTATGTAATTTACTTATGAAGGATGCAACTTTTAACTTTGATGATGATTGTACGAAAGCATTTGAGCGCCTAAAGATTGAACTCACTTTTGCACCTATCATTCAACCACTAGATTGGAGTGTACCATTTAAAATAATGTGTGATGCTTTGGACTATGCAATCAAGGTTGTAATGGGGCAGTGTATTGACAAACTCCACCATGTGATATATTATGCTAGCAAGACACTCAACAGTGCCCAACTCAATTATTTCGCTACAAAAAAAGAGTTTTTAGCATTTTTTTTGCTTGGATAAATTTAGATCTTATTTGTTAGGATCTAAGGTCATTATCTATTCAGACTATGCAACATTAAAATGCTTTCTTTCTAAGAAAGATGCCAAGCCTAGGCTAATTCAATGATTACTTTTGCTATAGTAGTTTGATTTAGAAATTCAAGATAAGAAAGGTTCCGAAAATATTGTACCAAACCATTTTGCCACGTTAGTTGTGGAGTCTATTAGCAAGAAAGTGCATATAATAGAAATATTTCTAGATGAAAAAATGTTGCACATTTCCTAGTTGCCTTAGTATGCAAATATAGTCAATTATCTTATAATAGGTCAAATGCCTAATCATTGGTCTAAATAGGATAGGAAAAGATTTATTGGCAAGGTCAATCACTTTACATGGGATGATTCTTATTTGTTTAAGTACTATCTTGATTAGGTCATTAGGAGATGCATACCAAATAATGAACTTCAAAAACCATTTTGTTTTGTCATGACTATGTACGCAGGGGCCATTTTAGTTCAAGAAAGGCATCTACAAAGATTTTGCAGTGTGGTATTTTATTAGACCACCATTTTTAGGGATTCGCATGCTTACTAGATAGCATGTGTTAGATGTTAACCATTAGAGAGCACAAGAAAAAGAAATATGATTCCTCTGAACCCCATTCTTATCATTGAGCCTTTTGATGTTTGAAGCATTGATTTCATGGGACATTTTCCTAACTTTTTTTATTATCTATTCATCCTTGTGGGAGTGGACTATGTGTCTAAATAGGTAAAAGTTATACCATGTAAGACCAATGACCACAAGGTGGTAGCCAAGTTTTTTAAGGAAAATATATCTGCATAGTTTAGTACCCCATGGACCATAATTAGTGATGGGGGCAAAAAATTTTGCAATAGTGTTTGAGAACTTAATGAAAAATTATGGTGTTAGCCATAGAATTGCTACCCCTTATATTCCTTAGACTAATGGATAGGTTGAAGTATCAAATAGGGAGATAAAGCAAGTTTTAGAAGTAACAATCAATCCAAACAAGAAAGATTGGTCTTTAAGGCTTAGTGATGCTTTATGAGCTTATTGAACTACATACAAGACCCCTAGAGACATGTCACCCTATCGCTTGGTCTAAGGAAAGCTCTTCCACCTAGCAGTTGAACATAAGCATAAAGCATATTAGGCCATTAAAAAGCTATATTCAACTTAGATAGTGCTGAGATCCACAAAAAGCTCCAACTCAATGAGTTGGATGAGCCTAGGAAAGATGTATATGAGTTTTCTAAGATACATAAAGACCACATGAAAAGCCATCATGATATTATTATTATTTTGGAAAGTCCTTCACCCTAGTATAAAAAAGTCCATTTGTATAATTCTAGATCCATCTATTTCCTAAAAGACATCATTCTCAATGGACTTGACCCAATATATTACATATTGTTTACCCTCATGGGGCAGTCAAGATAGAATAGGATGAAAAGATTTCCAAAGTCAATGGTCGAAGGCTAAAACCCTATCTACAGTTAGTAGAAGAAATCTTGCTAGAGGAACCAGTCTACCAAGACCAGCCTTAGCATGTCCCATGACACCTCCTTCAATCATAAGATCTACATTCATCATCACATTTTATCACATCATTATACTCTGGCTGAAGACATTAAACTTAGCACTTATTGCTTGGCAACTCAGGGTTTCTTTTAAGAGCCTCATTGTTCTACATTACACATTTATCATATCCCTTCCTATGTTTGAAAACATTGGGGACAATGTTTAATTTAGGTTGAGGGTGTACATGTACATGAGATTTCTAAGTTTTTCTTAAATTTTTGAAATTTTTTTGAGTTCTTCAAAGTTTCTTAAGGTCAAAGTTCCTTTACTATTATGAGAATCAGATTCTTCAAAGCTTAGTATTTCTCCTACTTTAACTTCTTATCAAAAAAAAGTAAAAAAATAAAAGAAAATTGTTGATAGAAAGGAAAATTAGTAAATATTTTCACTCCACTATAATGAAAAGTAAAGTTGTCTAAAAACAATTAAAGACCTCCACTCAGACTTGAAACTTTGAATCTCTTTACCCTTTCTTTCAAAACTTGTCCTAAGCCTACATTTCATTCTATCTAAAGACCTATTGACCTTAAGGTGGAAGGTAGTCTTAATGAGAATATAAATTAAGGGACTAAGGTTAAATATGTCTACTAGTCTTAGTAATGACATGCATTCTTAGGGATCACATTTCTTGTCTCATTTGTGCTTAAAAGCTTATGTGAACCATCAGTATTGCTAGAATCGGTCACATAGTGAGAGAATTTTGTTTAAATCTTTTTCTCAAAGATCTTTATTTCTGAGTGTATACTAATGAGAATTTGAGGTCAAAACATCATTCAAATGGAGTACAAGTATTTTTGCTTAGAAGTCTAAACTTATATAGTCTATACACACATGACATTCTAAGATATAACTATAGTAAAATTGCTTTGGCATGTAGTTAACTTGTAGAAATTTTCATTCATATATATTAAGTTGTTAAATTCAATAGAGTGTTAATCAAAGCAAATTTTCTGACATAAAATAAAGGACTTGGCCATATTGAATTCTATGGGTATATTCACTACAAACTCTCATAAAGCCCAACTCATCCACTAGGGGAACCTAAGGGATAAAGGACTTGTTGCATATGCCAAATGCAATTATGAGTACACATGAAAATGGAAACCATTTTATTTTCATAAATTTTCAAATGTTTTTCTCGAGAATAGCAAAATGCTGGTTGGGGGTGCAATAAGTATTCAATTTTGTATAAAATCTGCCCAATTAGTAGCCCATGTGTTATAAAATATAGGGTATTCATTTGAGGTTTTTGCCAATAGTCATAACACATGCTTTTCTAGCATAATAATCCAGAAGTTTGCTACTAGAAAGGTTTAGAAATTAGTCCAAAGGAATTATGTGAATTATCATGTTTTTATATTATTTAATTAGAATTTTAATGTTTTATATGTATTGAAGGATGATCCAACTACCAAGATCAATCAAGATGAGAATTGAAGATCAAGATAGAAAGAGAGCTAGAAATTAAAAATAATCATTTCGTAGCTTAATCAAGGTTCAAGATTATCCTTGAGCAAGCAATAAAGCAATTGAAAAAATAAAAGGTGACTAGAATGGACCCATTTAAAATCCATGCAATTCCACCACATTTGCATGTGATTTGGAGCCATGCAAGCTACCTAAGCTACTTGAGCCACATGAGTTATCAAGCAAGAATCCTAGGATCTAAGCCACTCAAGCCATCAAGATAGGATCTACTTATTTTCTTTCCTACCTCTCCATATCTCTCTCCAAAGTGTATATGACGAACCAAGTTTTTTCCATGCATTTTTAAATGCAATATCTAATTTCCTAAGGCGGGATGCATCCCTATTTGAAAACCATTTTATAAAAACCATGCAATGCAGTAGAAAACCTTTTAGTTTTAAACTCATTTTGAAAACCCCGAGTGTCATTTGCTTTCACAACCACCAAAGTAGTTTTTGAAAAACTTCAGAAATCATAAATATTTTTCCCCAGGTCTATCCAAATACAAAGACACAGTCCAACTGTAATTAAATACAAATTCATGTCCAAAGGGTTGAGAATTTACTTACATGTATGATTGTTTCCTTTTTGATTCACTTGCCTGTAGCACTAATATAGATGTCCTCTACTCGTAGATGGAATTATCCTGAAAAATGTTAAGGATAGGGTGAGTATATACTATACTCAGTAGGAGCCTATCACTACTAGTTTTATAATGCATCAGATGTTTTAAAATCATATGCTCATTCAAAACATGTGCATGTCTGAATACTCAAGTGCAACATCGATATTAAAATCCATTGTTAAACTGAAATACTAACGACTTAAAGGATCACATAATCCAAAATCGAAAGTATCATATACATATATATCATAACATCATGATATGCATAAGATGCTTCATGGAATCCAACTCATGGATTTCTAGTATGGTATGGTCGACCAACCTCATATCATGCCACATGCAATGCAAATAAGTCCATAAACCATAGGGTCCAACTATGCCCACGACCTCCTCGCCGTGTGGTCCCCGGGTACCTGAGGACACTTGATCATAGCCTCCACGGGGCCTATGACACGTCGACCCAGTGTCGTGACACCAGTGGTAGCCCCCTGTACCACATGCAGTCGACGTAGGGACGTTGCCTCTTTTTGGGCGTGGTACCCATCCACCTAATAGTGGTAGAGACCGGGTGGCCAACCTAGACCCCTCGGCATAGCACCCACGGGCTTACTAGCCCAAATCACATAAGATCAAATAAGCCAAAAACCTCTTTTCAAAACATGTCCTCTTTGGGTCCCTCACAACTGCCTGGCCCTCGGTACTCCAGCGTCTTTTGGAAACCCTCAAGGACATGCAATCTTTGCAAGAACTTAATGCTCATAGATCATGCAATGTATGCAATAGTTTGCAAAACATATCTATGCATAATGTATATACAAAACATGTCTATGCATAAAGCATTTGTCACATGCATGCTAAACAATTCATATACTTAAATCTTGTATTTGCAAAACAATCATAGTTCTTTTAAAAGAATCTAGTAGTGATAGAGCACCTACCTGGCTAGGTCGCATTAACCCTTTTGTCCTCGTACGCTCCTGAACATGGTTTGGGGACTCAAGGTTAGTTTAGCCTATCTTTTATGGGTTATAGAGTGGTTGGTCTTATTACTTAGGCATTAGGAGCCCATCCCTATGCCTATGGGTGTCCTAAGGTCCTAATTGGGCCTTGGTATCTTCAGTTTTCCAAAGGTTTAGCGGCCACCCGCCACCATCCTATTCTAAGGGTCATGCCTACCTTTGATTAGGCCTTGATCAAGAATTTTATAGTTTAGATGTGTCCACATCGTCGACACGGACACAACGCCTTTTGCGGTACCTCAATCGGAGCTCTAGATCTCAAGTTATAAGCGTTTTAGTGTCGCACGTACATAGGAGTCTTAAAAGTGAAAAGATGGAATGCTAGGGCGTTGCGCCTCAGCGTCATGCGCCCTGGCTTCTTTAAGAAACGAGAAAACCCGCATCGCTAGCGCACTACGCGTCTATGGCGTGCGCCTCAGCGGGTGCGTCTGCAGACGCGCCGGGTTTTCCCGCCCGTCCTTCTCTTTCGCGGGCGCGTCCCCGGACGTGCCCGTTTGGTTTTTCAAATGCAGTCGACGTGGGACGTTCCGACTGGAACGTCCTGTTCGTTGGGGAACCGAGGCGTCCTCAGGACACCTTGGTTCGACCCTGTCGAGCCAATGTGGCCTAGGGAACATCCCTTGGTCCTTGGTGAGTCTCCAAGGCTCCATTTTGCATGGTTTTTTATGCAAAAACCTAGGAAAATTGATCCTAGAACTACGGTGGAGATGGGTTTTGAGGGATCTTGGGCATACCTGGCTCGTTGCTAGGTTTTTCTCCTTGTTTTCCCCTCTAGGTCACTCCTCCACAATGGTTTTCTCCAACCTTTTGGGCTGCCATTAGAGGCACCCAAGAACTCTATTTATAGAGCTATGAGAGGGTTCTGGAGGGGGCTCTCACCGCCTTTGAATGGCAGTGGAGAAACCTCCAAAATGACGGTGATTTCACCTCCAATCACCGCTGTTCTAGAACCCTCTAGCAGGTGGAAGATGAAGGGTGCCCGTATCAAAACGGGCCCCTGTGTTTTGCAGCTAAATCCGTTTTTGTAAAAATTACAGTTTTGCCCCTGAACTTCAAAGGGTCATAACTTGCTCATTTTAACTCCGTTGTGGGTGATTTTGGTCTTGTTGGATTCCTTTTTCCGAGACACATCTAATGGTACCATTTTAGGACCAAGTTTCTGAGTTAAGTCAAGGAAAATAGTAAAATGACCAAAATGCCCTTATCTTCAAAACTTAACTTTTCATGGGATTTTAATATTACAAAAATTGGGGTCATTACAGTGTAAGTGTTAGAGAGGAGAATCACACATGATCCATGCATGATTCCATTCTAAAAACTCTACAGCCTCCACTTGTTAATTCCTTGGTCGTCCACATTCTATTCACTAAGCAATTCACACCCCACTTTTCTTTCCATGATCCAACCTTCTATTTCCCATCCTAAATTCCCAATGATCCATCTTCATCTCCTAATATAGTTCCATGTCAAATTCATATAAGAGAATTGATGATTTTCTCCTCTTTGGGTGTCAACAAATTTCCACTTTCGATAGATAAGCTCTAGTTCCAAAATTCCATGGTTATTCTACATCAAATCTTATCTTGGCTTTCCATTCACCTTAGGATCACATCTCATCAAACTTGGATAGATCAAACACCTACAAAAGATGCTAGGTTTTCCACGTCAAACACATAAAGAAGTTGGAGATGCTAGTGTAGTTTTAAAATTCCTTGCAAGCACACAAGTTGATGTCGTAATTGTATTTGATTGAGGTCAATCCCATAAGGAATCTAACAAATTTGTATATTGATTTGATCTTATTAAAATCACCTAGCCAAATGAAGATTGTATTTGATTAAACTAGGAAAGTAAATAACATGGAAATAGAAACTTTTTAAAATTAGAACTTTCAAAAAACTAGAATTAGTAACTATTTAAAACTAATCTAACATGAAATCAAACTTAGTAATGAATTTATGAACATAAATAAGAAGTCAGCTAATCAAATGGGCATGCAACATGATAAGTAAAAGTGCATAAGGAAGTTGGGAACGAGCCCATGGAACATTAAGAAAAATATGGAATGAAAACTTAACCTAAATTGATGCACATGATGCATGAATGATTGTGCATGAAAGTAAGCATGAGATGCATTATTCAACAAGCATGAAAACAATTATTCTAGGAACTTAAAGCATTGGAGATAATCATAGAGAAGTGTGCTTAAAAAAAATTAATTGATTGAAATGAAAATTTTACATGGAGGATGCGTATATTACATTGAACATGGAGAAAGAATGATGCACCTCTTCCATAACATGAGGATAATCAAAGAAGTTGGCTTCATTATTCTTAAACACAAATGTAATAATAAATTCCCAAACTAGCATGAATGTGAACGCAAGGAAAGAGAGAGAGAGAGAGAGAGAGAGAGAGAGAGAGAGAGAGAGAGAGAGAGAGAGAGAGAGAGAGAGAGAGAGAGAGAGAGAGAGAGAGAGAGAGAGAGAGAGAGAGAGAGAGAGAGAGAGAGAGAGAGAGAGAGAGAGAGAGAGCAATAGGAAGTAAGGAAATTAAGAAGATTTAAGGAACCAGTAACTTGATCCAAAGGCTACTATCTCTTATAAAGGATCTAAAGCACTAAAGTGAAATAAAACAACAAATAAGACAAGGAATGAAAGGAATGCAAGAAACAAGGAAACTAATCAAGCAAAAAGGAATGAAATAAAGCAATGGAACTAACCTGGAAACAAACTACAAAACATGGAAGACAAAAGACTTCAGCAATGAGGAATAGCAACCAAGTGTGGCATGGAAGCTTGAACAAGGATGGGGAAAGTGTGTTGAAACCCTAATGGAGTAGCCAAGGTGGGATGCACCACCTTTCTAGGAGGGGGCATCTTCCCCTCTCTATGCTGTTGCATGGAAGCACTAAATAGTGTCATATAGATGTTTGCACTTACTAGGTTACTAGAATTTGTTCCTAAATAAGGATAAAGATAGAGATAAGATAGAAGGGGAATTAGAAGTAGGACTCTAGGAAAGTGGGTGGAGGATGGTTGAATGGGTGAAAGATGGAAAACTTAAGGGAGGGAGGCACCATGTGCCACTTTTTAAGGGAATTGGTGTGAAAATACCTTCCTTAAAAGATTTTTCATGTGGCTAGGTAGGAAAGAGAGATGAAAGAGAAGAAAAGGTTAAGAAAGATGGGGAGAGAGAGAGAGAGAGAGAGAGAGAGAGAGAGAGAGAGAGAGAGAGAGAGAGAGAGAGAGAGAGAGAGAATGAAGAAAGGAAGAAAAAGAAAGATGGAATCCAAGGGCTCTCCTCCCATTGGTCCACCTTAGCATGCATACCTTTCTATGTTGTAATTCAACTTTCCTTATTACTAATCCACTTCAAATTCATGATTTTTTTCCAATGAATGAGTGCTTGAAATTCTCCTTTAATCATGTGTGGCTCCATGTGGCATAGCTATATATGGCTTGATGGCTCACTTTGATGTCTCCTATGGCTGGGCTCCATGGTTCACATCCTTGATGGCTTAGGTGGCTTTCATGGCTTGAATTCACATGCAAAGGTGGTAGGGTTACATGAATCCAAGGCTAATCACCTTGAACTCAACTACTTGCACTAGACTGATCTTAATCCTTGCTTGAGCTTGAAATTATTGGCAGTAGGCCTTAGTTTTCTAAGATTGATCTTGATCCTCAATTCTCATCTTGATCAATCTTGACCATTGGATCCACATCTCAATACCTACCAAAGATAAAAAAAAAGAGACCCTAATTAAATCTTAAAAATTATGATAATTTACATACTCAATATTAGCTTTAGAACATACAAAATATCAAACCTTTGAATCAATAGCTTAGAAATGCACGTGTTATGAATTTTGAACAAAATCCTTTGATAAGGCGTTGTAATTTATAACACATGGATTACTAATTAGGTACTTTTTTATAATAAAAAATTGGATACCTACTAGGTGCTCCTCCTAAAAAAGTTGTACTTCCACCCTAGCTTCCTTCATTAGGGTTTCCATGTTTCACCTCTTTCTACTTTCTAATTCTCTTTCCTATCTTCATTTCCCAATCTTGTCTTTCTTTTCCCACCATTAGATTTAATCTTATCAAGATTAGAAGGAGCAAAACTCACCTATAAAAGCCACATATGGCTTCCACATGAGAAACACGTTGAAGCAGTGGATGCCTCCTCCCTAAAAAGGTGATACCTCCCTCCTTCCTTACTTGCTTCTCTAAGGTTTGTGACTTCTCCACTTTGGATGCTCCTCCATTTGATGCTCCAAGCCTCCTCCCTTCTTTCCAACCATTCCATGTTCATTTACTTCAAGTTAAAGGCTTATTTTCCTTGCTATTTTACATACCTTGTTACTTGCCTTGCTTTTCGATTTCTTGCTTCTTGTTCTTTAGTTGTTTTCCTTTATTGTTTGGCTCTAGTTTTGTGCTTAGATTCTTACATCCAAGGGCCACTAATCTTTTGTACTAATAAACAAGAGATAGTAGTATTTGGATCAAGTTCTTAGTTATTTGATTTCCTTGCCTTTCCACAACTAATCATTTTTTTGCCAATCATTCGCTTCTATTCTATATCTCCTTCACTCACTCACTCTCTCTATTTAATTCTCCTTGCATGTACATGCATGCTATCTTAGATTAGATCTTGATTGTTGGATTGATTTAAAGAAGATTGGATTTATTTAAAGAAGATTGAAGTTAATATTTTGGTTATTGAGAAGGGTGCATTTGTCCTTTTATGATTAATGCATTATGAACACCTTATTTGTATGAATTCCAATTCAATAAATCAAGTTGGTTCATGATTACTCCTCTTTGATTATTTCTCATGCTTTAAGTTCCTTGAAACTTGATTATTATGCTTGTTAAACCACATGCACTATACTTATTTCTATTCATAAGCTTTCATTTATCATGCATATCACTCTAAGTTAGTTCTCTATTCCAAATTCCATGCACATTTCATGCACACTTTTCCATATTATATGTGCACTTTTCTTAAATCTTTGTTTGCATGTTCTTGGTTAGTTTGGTTCATATTTAGGTTCCATCATTCATTGCTAAGCTTAGTTGCATCTTAAATTAGTTTTATTTAGTTTCTAAGTTTTTAGTTTTAGAATGTTTCTAAGTTAGTTTTTAAGAAACTCTTGTTTTAGAATGTTTCCATTTCATGCATATTTAAGTTTCCTAGATTAAGTCATTGTAGTTTTGCATTAGATTCTTTTATTGAATGAATGAAAGTTTCTAATTTCATTCAAGATTCTTAATTTTAGAAAGTTTCCTTGGTTGTAGTTTCTAACGCTTGTATGTTTCTTTTTCAATGTTATTTACTTTCATAGTTTAATCAAACCAATCTCTCTTTGTTTAAAGATAAGTGTCCAATTGATTGAAAATCCATGAGACTCCTCATGGGATCAACCTTTTCACATGCAAATTACTACATTGGTTAGTGTGATTGTGAATAATTTTATAGCTACATTAAGTTCTTGATGCCATTGCTAGGGGATAACAATAGATTTGTGGTTGGATCTTTGTTTAGATTGCTTATCTCTAGACAAAGTTTTAGGTTGATTAGGGTTTTTGCATCAATCAAATATTTTGCTAATTCATCAAAAATTAACATATTTATTTAATTTTGTGCAAAGGAATTTGGCAAAAGGAGTGTGCTAGATATGCTTCAAGTTGATAGAGAATAGACGATGGTGTATTAGCCTCTTGAATTTGACCTTCAATTAAATTGACTACATAGGATTCAGCTAGGTCTAGATGTTGAAGAACAGCATTAAAAACATTTATCTTGACTTTCATACTGCCGAAGGATAATTTCATCACACCATTTCTCCAGTTGATGATGGCATTGGATATTGCCAAAAGTAAACATCTAAGAATGATCGAGATCTGACTACTAGGGTTTGTTACAGGCTGAGTATATAGAACAATAAAATATAGAGGGAAGTAAAAGTGGTTCACCTATATTAAAACATCTTCAACCATATCACGTAGAATTTTTACTGATTTATCTACTAACAACAAAGTGATGTTGGTTGGCTTAAGGTCACCCAACCCCAATTGCTCATAAACAGACTATGGCAACAAATTTATACTAGACCTTAAATCTAATAGTGCCCTATCAATGACATATCTCCATTAACACAAGAAATGGTAGGATAACCTAGATCTCTAAACTTAGGAAGGGTCTGGTGCTGAATCAAACTACTTGGAGAGAAAGTCTTTCTTTTGCACACTAAGCTTACACTTTTGTGTGCAGAGTTCTTTGAGAAATTTGGCATAAGGAGGAATGTCATTACTAGCATTGAGTAATAGGATATTAATTTGCACATGCTAAAACACATCTATTATCTCATGGAAATTGATTCCTTTCTTAGCCTTGTTTAACAACTGAGGGAATGAGGCTTTAAGTACATAAGGTGCTTCCAATTTAGGCTTATATGGAGCAAGTGGTTTCTGTCTAATCTCATTCTCCTCAATTTTAGCTAGTTCATTCTCCTCTAAGTTTTCGTTAGTCTATCGTACTTTATTATCAAGTTGATGGCCACTCTTAAGGGTAGTCGTGGACTTTGCTTGCTTAAGTGGTCCACTTGAACTCGACCCTATTTCAAACTGACCCTTAGGGTTTGAGATTGGCTGACTAGGAAATTGTCCCATTCCTCTACCATTCAATGTAGTATACAATTGGCTCATTTGTATCTCTAATTTGGCAATAGCTTGAGAATTAACATTGTCTGACTGTTGACTCTCGTTCTATAATTGGTGTAGGACCTTGTTAATCTCCTCATTTTTTTTTAGGAGTAACTAAATATTGTCCTTGATAGATAATTTCTTTGGTTGTTGAGGAAGCTAAAAACTAGGGGGTTACTAAGGAACTGAAGTTCTAGAAAAGTTTTTTGTAGGGAGTTCATAAATATACCTCCATGTGTTATTGTTCTTAAACCATGACAAGTTAGGATGCCTATCCCATTATGGATTATAGGTCTCAGAGTATGAATTATTGTTAGGGTTGTAATATGCATTGAGAGGATTCGTTCATTCTAAAATATATTCAGTGCACACTCTATTAGATAGAAAAGTTGTGGTTAAGTGTGTCGGGCTAGAACAAATAGCACAACCCTCTTGTGGAGGTTTTATAGATGCATTGACAGCCATAAAAGGTTTGGAACATATTTTCAAGCTTGTCCAATCATTCAACCATGGGTTCAAGCTTATATGATATATCTTAGGTCACTCCTATTTCATACAAGCCTCCTTTCTTTTGAGACTGGGTATTTCTTTATCTTCTATTAGAATAATCCCATTGTTGAGAATTCTCAACTAAGGTCTCAAAAAATTCCCAGGCCTCTATCTCATTTTTCAATATGAGGGCACGCCCACTTGTTGCATCTACCATTTGTTTACTTTGAGGTGTTAGTGCCCAATGGAAGTACTAAACTTGCTGCCACTTTTAAAATTCGTGGTGAGGGCACATTTATAGCAATTCATTCCACCTTTCCCAAATTCATAATATTGCTCATTATCTCTTTGCTTGAAATTGATAATCTCCCTATGAATGGCATTAGTTTTTTGGATAGGGAAGAACTTGTTCAAAAACCTTTTAGACAACTAGTCCCATGTGGTAATGGAATTAATGTATAAAGAATTCAGCCATGATTTGGCCTTATCTTTTAATGAGAAGGGAAACAACCTAAGTCTAATAGAATCAACGGAAACATTTTGGAATTTCAGTGTAGCACAAATATCAAGGAATTTCTTGAAATATTGGTATGGATCCTCTCTCCTTTTTTACCATAAAAACATAGGAGTAACTGTATAACTCTAGGTTTAAGTTCAAAGTGGTCTGCATTGGTAGGTGGCAATGTAATGCATGATGGAGTATGCAATTGGAGTGGTGCTTAGAAGTTTCTTATGGCCTTATTCTCAACTACAGTTGGTGTGTCTACCATGGGGTTGTGAATTTGATTTATTACCCCTTGCTTATGGGATCATTCAATATAAGGATGAAATGGTACTAATTTTGTGTTCTAAGATTGACAGGCTTACATGCACTAAAATGAAAACCTATGTAAATAATGCAACCTGATTCTAAATGTGACTCTTAAGTGAATATGATGCACAGTTGATCCTAATAGTCCACTAATGAGTTGTTTTGATAATCTATAGGGTGAGCATCTTTTAGACTTAGATCTAGATAAGTCCTTTTATTCAAGCTTGGCTACTGCTTACTAGCTAGGTTCTACTCCTGAACCCACTACAACCACGATGATCAAAAGCCACTTGAGTGACAATAGATCCCCTCCTTCAAAAAGAGGCCTAAGATCTCAAAACCTTAAGTCTCTTGCCACTTAATTTTAAATTAAGATTCAAGGGCTAGGATCACAAACATATAAGGAATTGATTTGATTACTTAGGTGGGCTAAGAATCTGGTGATGAAATATATTCATTATCTTATGAGGGTTCTTATGGGACCCTTATTATCGATGTGAATATCCATCATAAAGCAATTAAACATGCAATACAGTTACAAGGAAAGGAAACTAATGCTTACCTATGTGCTATTTAACAAATGATCCACACCTTAACTAACAAGACACTACTAGACAGCCTATGCCTTAGTTATAGCCAAGTTTAAGCTAATCTTTGTTAAATATGTGCAAACTAATGCAACAACCCTAAATAAGATGCAACAAATTATAATGAATGGCCCCAAACTATATAAATTACACTATCACCAATAACACAAATTACATTGGATGCAGCTACGCTAGGAAAATAAAAGAGAGTGAGAAGAACTTACAGTGGGGTTTGTGAATTATGATTCAAAAACACTCGATCAGTTAATTATCCTTGGATCATGTAAATTTGAGCATCTAATTAATAAAATTCATAGGTTAATAGTTAGATTTCATTTTCCAAATCATAAATCATATTGTTAGACCATTATCAACCATTGATCTAGTCAAATTTGACCTTAGCTAGGTATAAAGTCTTCGACCTATTATTCTAGAATACGAATCATTGAATTTATACATAAAACACATAGGCCTATGGTCCAATATAGGTTCCAATGGTTAGATTTAGTAGATCACAATATACCAATCACTAATTGTTAAATTATCTCAAATCTATAGATCTATAGTCTAATCACATTTCCAATTGTTAGATTTGTAGATAGTGCATTAACACTCGTAGGACAGATTGGATCTAACATTTGAACAATCAAATTTAGTTGATTGTGAACTACTAGTCAGGGGTTAAAGTTACATCTTGTGGATCAAGATCCCAATTGTGGTCAAATTTATCTAGATCGACAGTCACATATCGGCACCCAACTCTCAAAATGTTGCCGATCCATCATTTTGATGATGGATTAATAAAGGATCTTATGAAATGAATTGACAGTATGTACAGATTTGAAAGCTGGCAATTGATCAACGTTAGATTTATATATTGTTGATTACTAGTCACAAATAGGGTCAAATCTAACTTTGTGATGGTAAGATGATCTCGGATCTGACTCTGGTCATCACGGGGACAAAGATTGAGTGAAGATGATCATGAATCTTTGTTTTTTGCAATCTAACAATCACTAAAAATGGGTCACCATCACTGAAGAAGGTGATTGGAAAATGGTTGCCCAGTGATTATAAACCATGCAAAAATATATAAAAAAAAGGCATAAAATTTAAGGAAAAATGTAGATATAACTGCACCTGCATTCCAAATTGTTTTGAAACAAAACATTATCAAATTTATATGTGGTCATAGAAAAAATCCATCCAATTTTCATGAAATCTCTTTGATTCTCACCATGGATGGTAGATTTGAGTTAGGTTTTCATTGTTTCTAAGTCGCCAAAAAAATATTGCCAATTTTGAGTCTTTCTTAGATCAATCTTGAGTGGAGAGATGGGGGATCGATTCAACTCCTCTACGTATTGCATTTTTTGGTGAGGGGGAAATCAAAGAATGATAGAGAGAGAAATTAGTAGACCATGCAGTCAGTAGTTTTCTCATTTTATATCCCTTTTAATAAAATAATGAAGGTATTGTTATCAATTTTGACCCCCTTATTCGCAATATTCAAATTTTCTCATTGAAACTCTAATGTATGAGTTCTTAATGTCATTGAATAGATCTTCTCAAGCACATTCCAATTACTGAAGTTTTGATGATCAATTTTATATCTTTTAAAATCTCATTTCCTCGAAATCCAAAAAGTATAATCTCAAAATTCACATTTTATTCCAATTAGAATTTAACAAAATCATATGAAATGGAACTAAAAAATTAGGATTATTACATGAAAAGATAGGAGCATTCATTATCTTTTGCTTGATAAGCCCAAACTTCACTGTGCTTCTTTCATCCTTTTAAAAGTTCCACCTTTTAATCATTTTGTGATTGGAGTGATTATTGTGCTGAAAATTTTGTTGGATTTCAACAGATCCTCCTATAGAATAAAGCTAAGTCAAGAAAACTTCTAACATCAAATAAAGTCTTAGGTGCATGCCAAGTGACAATTGCATCCACTTTGCTCGGGTCCATCTTTACTCCATGAAATAAATTGATATAGCCTAAGAAAATTAGGCTATTAGTAAAAAAGTTGCACTTCTTTAAGTTGCCATCCAATTTCTGTCCTCTCAACAAGTGTAGCACTTGATGAAGATGACTTAACTACTGCTTCTGGCTTTTGTTGTACATGAGAATATCATCAAAGCATACAACAATTGTTTTCCTGCTAAAAGGTTTAAAGAGATGTGTCATTAAACTCATGAAAGTACTAGAGGCATAAGAAAATCCAAAAGGCATCACCAACCATTTGTATAGTCCATCTCTAGTTTTAAACGTAGTTTTCCATTCACCACCTACTCTTATGTGAATCTGATGGTAACCACTACGAAGATCAATCTTTAAAAAAGTTGTTGCACAATAGAGTTGGTCTAATAAATTGCCAAGATGGGGAACTGGAAAGTGATAGTTAATAGAGATTTGCTTCATTGCCTTGTTATTAGTACACAATCTCCATGATCCATCATTCTTTAGCACAAGAAGGGCATGTACTACACATGGACTTTTACTTTCTCGCACTAAACCTTTGGCCATCAACTCTTCAACTTTACATCACACTCTTCATGCTCTTTTGAAGTCATAAAATATGTAACTTTATTTAAAACTATAGATTCATGAACAAGGTCAAGGCAGTGATGTATATCTCTTAAGGCAAGTAAGCCATTAAAAATTTCCTTAGGGAAAACATCTTCAAATGCATTAAGTAATGGTTGTACAATCAATGGTTCTACACTAATTTTAGTCTCATCATCTTCTACCTCATTTAAGGAATGTGCAACATTTGAAACTTCTAAAAATGAATCATCTTTTTGTGTGCTGCTTAAGTGAATCACTTTTGAAGATTTAGAAGTTATTTTAGGTTTTAAAAGTTCCAAAATAACCTTTTCACCATTAAAACAAATGAGTAAGTATTATTAAAGCCATCACATTGGGCTTTTCTATCATAGTGTCATGGCATCCCAACAACAAGTGACATGCTTCCATTGGAATAGTGTCACATCATACTTCATCCTTCTACATGTTTCCAATAGTAAAAGAGACTAGGCATTTATAGTTACCTTAATTTGATGTCCCTTTGCTAGCCACTTAGTCTGTATTGTCGAGGATGGTGCTCCATCTTTAATTTTGGCTCGTTAACTAACTATGTAGAAGCAACATTCATATAAGCACCAATGTTAATAATAACATCGCATGCCTTGGCATGTGAAGTGCATCCTATGTAAAATATGACATAGTGTAGACAATCATCATTATTCAGTCTTCCTTAGTTGTTTCATTTCGTCAATAAATTGTATAATGGAAACATGCATTTGATCCATTTTCAATGATAGTAGCTCCATACTTTCTCTAATTCGGGTCTCTTCTAATGATTCTTTAGACTCGTATAGCTCATAATGCTATTGCATTGGGGTACTGGGAAAGTTTTGAACAGGATTGAACCATGATTGTTCTCCCTGATATGGTTAATATCCTCGGTGGAGTTGATTAGGTTGGGATTGTGATGGTTTTTTTTATATAGTTGATACTCCTGAGATCATGGGTGTTCATCATGCCTAACCCATCTATTGTAGTCTTAATAGCCTGTCTCTGGATAATAATTGCTATCTTTAGAGAATGCACCGGTTGCATCCACTTGCTCCTAATAATATTTATAGTAGATGGAGCTTGATGGCCATGAAGTAGTTGGATGTGGAGGTTCAAAATAGGTGTAGTCATTATTGTACTAAGGTTGTTGATATGACTTAGTATAATAATTCTCGACCTAAGGTTGTTGATATGACTCAGTATAGGAATTATCATATTGAGGTTGTTTGTATGACTTAGATATTTTGCCTAGAAGCAATTAATCTATTCAATTGACTTTCTAGCCTATCCATTATATCAAATGTATTGGACATATTAAGTCCCTTGCCTTTGTCTCATACATATCTTCATAATGTAATGGCTTAGGAGTGAGCTAGTACAAAAGTGGTGGTTTTCCATCCCCTATTTGGCATGCCATTGCATTCAACTTTATAAAATGAAACCAATTATTGTATTTAATGAATGGGTACTTTTTTTTTTTTTCCTATGCGAAACTAAGGAAAACCCTAACTATATGATGCAACCTGACTAAATGTTACTCATAACTCTAAATGATGCACAATCAATCCTTAATGGTTCACTAGCGAGATTATTTGATATTTTTATTATTATTGTGAAGGGTGGTAGCTTTTTAGACCTAAATCTAGACAACTCCTTTAATCCAACTCGACTATTGCTTACCGGGTATATTCTGCTTAAGGTGGTTAATACAATTCTTAAGGAAGGAGGCATTTAAACCTCAACAATCATAAATGGAAGGAGTAGAAAAATCACTAGGATTTTGGATACCCACTATAACCATGATGTTCAATAGCTACTAGAGTGATAATAGATCTCCTCTTAAAAGGGTTCTCCAAGCTCAAAACCCTAAGTCTCTTGGTACTTAATATTAATTTACACTTTAAGAGATGGGGTTGCCAACATATAAGGAATTGATTTGATTACCTATGTGGGCCAAGGATCTAGTGATGAAATCTAGACCTTATCTTATGAGGGTTTCTATGGGGCACTTACTATCAATGTGTTCCATCCACCATAAAGAAATTAAATGTGCAATACAATGAAAGAAAGGAAACTAATGCTTACCTATATACTATCTAACAAAGTAAACTTTGTTAAATAGGTGCAATCTAATGCAACAATCCTAAATAAAATGTAACAAGTATAATGAATGAACCTAAACTACATGAATTACACTACTAACCAATATGCAAACTACACTAAGAAGAAAAAAAAATGAGAGAAGCTTACAATGAGGTTTTTGATGAAGATCAAGTGTGGGCCATGATACCCCATGCTAGTCTTGAGCAAAACAAGTGAAAAATTATTTTTCAAAACAAAGATACAAAGTGTCATTTTTGTAGGTGCTCACGATTAATTTAGCATATGTAACAAGCCCTTAAGCCCCTAGGTTACCCCTAGTGGATGAGTTAAGACTCATGAGAATTTGTAGTGAATATACCCACAAAATTCCATAAGGTTAAGTCCTTATTTTATGTTAGAGAATCATCATTCATTACCAATTAGTTTTTCACAACTTAATAAAGATGACTGACAATTTTACAAATCATACACATATTAAAGACATTTCATTCTAGTTATTTCTCGGAGTGCATGTGCGTATACAGCCACATAAGTCATGACTTCTAACTGGATATGCTTAAATTCTATTTGAAATATGTCTAGATCTCAAATCTTCATATGTATTCTCTTAGAAATGAAGCTCTCAGATTTAAAGATATTTCTCTCATTATGTGATTGGGTCCAACATGCTAATGGTTCACATAAATTTTTAAGTACTAAAGAGACAAAGAAAAGTGATCCCGAAGTGTGGATATTATTACCAAGAATAGTAAGGGTCTTTTACCTTAATTTCTTCTTTTCATATCCTCTTTAAGGTTATGTTACACCTAAGATCCACAGGTCTTTTAATAGGACAAAACATAGGCTTGGGTAAGGTTTAGAAAAGAAGGGTATAAGGATTTCAAATTTTCAAAATCGAATACAGGTCTCCTTTTTTATTGTTGGACAATTCTTCTTTGGCTTTGTTGAAGCGAATTTCCTTTTTATCATTGTCTTTCAATTTTTCTTTTCTTTTTTTTTATACTTCTTTCTTATAACTTTTCTTTTTTCTTTTGACTTCTTTGAAAGAAACACTACTAATTTTTCTTACTTCTTTAACTCTTTGTCCTTTTTGAACTTTTTCTACTAACTATACTTATTTTGACAATGGGTAATGGATGTTTATTTTACTGGTTTATTTTGGGTTAAGGTAAATTGGTTTAAAGAAGAAAAAGGCTTAATAATAGGCTCAACGATTAACTAGTGATATACTGTATTGGGTAGATTTTATGCCTCTAGGCTAAACAAGGATAGCCTATATCATTTCCTAGGTTTCCTAAAGCCAATTAGATTCAATAAATTTTTTGAAAAGAAAGATATTACTCTTATTTATTCTTGATAGTTAACCAAAACAAGGATAACAAGATCGCACTAAATTATGTACGCTAAAGAAACTACTGAATTACATATAACTCACTAAAAAGAAGCCATTCTTTAAACTCACTGGGTTATAGATCCCCACTAATTTTCCTGAGAGTCTCTAAGTTATACCTCTCTATTCATCTTGACTATGTGCTATGTGTAATTATTTTTTGAAAATTAATCTTCATAAAATGAGTCAACATGTGAATAATATGTAAAACTAACCATATACACTGCTATTAAGAGGTGAAAATAGTAGAATTACTAAATTTTGATCATCTAGTTCTCATCATAGAAAGGAAACTCTTCCAAAAAAATATTTTTTTTTCATATTTTTTTTTTAAATAAGAAGAAAAAAAAAACTAGATATCTCATGTATATCTACACCTCCCAACCTAAATGGAACATTGTCCCTAATGTTTGAAAAATATAGGACCATATATGATAAATAAGTGGTGTAGAAAAATGAAACACCAAAACCCTAAGTTGCCTCCCAGTAAATGCCAAGTTTAATATCTTTAACTAGATGTTAAAAATTGCAATTAGATTGTGTAAGACAAGCCTCCAGTGGATCAAAGGTAGACAATGGTGGTAGAACTTCTAGAATTAAATCTTCAATTAGGTTGCATGAGTCATCTAGATCTAATTGTTGATGGTTGGCATTGCAAACATTGAGCGTTGTTGAGTGGGAGTTGGAAAGGAGATTTAATGGCTGGCTTTAGAAGGGAAGGTGTCACCTTTTAACTTAATTGAAGGACATGTAATGTTGTAAACATACTGTGTTTTTAATTTTCTTTAATACCCCCAAGAAGTGTGGCATGGTTTACTCTTTCAGCTCAATGACATCACTCTTCAACATTAAATATACAAACTCCATCCTATATTCATTAAAGCTCAAGTTTTCTTGTTTTAAATTCTAAAATTCAAGGAACATGTCCATCCTATAGTTTTCAAGTAGAAATGTTTCTTCAGCTTGTCAAAAGTCTAAACCTTATTCTTTCTTTCTAATTCTCTTTGTTTCTTTAGAGTTTTTGACCATAAAGAAGCATACTTTCTTAGTTTAAGAGCAATGGGTTTTACCTTAGCATCTTCCAATAGCTCTTTGTATTAAAAATTGTTGTCTATAACAACGAGTTTTACCTTCAAATTCTAGGAAGTTAACCTTTACTCCAGATGATGGAAATCAAGCTACCTTCTAAGAGAAGTGTTTGATGATGATCTTTGACTTGAGGCTTGAGTTCTTGTGGAAAAAGAATAGAAATCGTCTATGGCATTATTAGATGACTCAACTTCACATTTCTTACCTTTATCAACTTGGCTGCTAAATTATTCTAAACTATGTTCAAGTCATTCTATTTGTTTCCGCAAATTGTCTCTCCAAATCACAAGTGTCCTTGTTAGAAGTAGCTATGCACCTTGTTATAAATGTCGTTGCAACCATAAGCTCTGATACCAAATCAATATCAGATACCTAGGTGAAATTATTTTGTTATATAATTAAAGATAAAACACATCCAAGTTTTCTGTGAATGCAGAACGATCACCACCACATAGTTCAATTGAGAGATAGTTATGCCACAGATACAGAATAATCACCATTGTAGGATTCAAATAACATATTAGCTCACTCTTGGATACATAATCACCACAAAAATATAGAACTTTAGGTTGGAATCTAACTAACCACCTCAAGTATATAAACGCTCACCATCTTGGGATGTAGAGATAATGCCTCACCATAGACTCCTCCAAGCAATTAGAAACATTGGAACTAAGTTGCAACATGCCTTCTCAATTCAATGGATAACATGTCCAATAGATTAGTTACAACGTGAAAAAAATGTTGACTAAATAATGCAAAAACCAATCTACTTCTGTGATTCAAAACTAACGTATTTATAGATGGGAGCGGCTCTCCCAAAGAAGCAATTTAGGGGCTATAAAGTAACTATTTAATTACAATAGTTGCCTAGAGTAATAGGACTTTCCAATTATGTGGCACTTGCCCAATAAGACTTTCATAATATTGGTTGTTGCCAAATTATCACTAGCTAAATATTAGATAGTTACCAAACACAATCAAATAACTTCTAAATACTTGTATTACAAATTAGCGAGTTTCTAAACTCATAAACTTCCTAAGCAAAAACTATCTTAGCCTTAGAATCTTTGACTAATCAACACCTTTGATCCCTTGACTAAGGAAGCTTATAGGAGGCATTTTTGACCATTGTAAGTTTTGAAACTTTGATTGATTCTTAGGACAGTTTCCATAGTATGATCTAGGACATCCAATTTGGTTTAATTCAGCTCATTCTTCAAGATCTAAAACAAAATTATCCATTGGCTACTAAATGTAGGCGTCTTTCATCCAAGCCTAATATACATCTTCTTTAAGTGATCAAAACCATTTAAACACTATGTTGATGACATGCCTCCATCCATGACCAATCATGCTCATGATCTCACTCTCTAAGAGAGTTTGATGATGATCTTGGTCATCCAATGCTAGATCATACTCGATTTTCATTGGACACTCCCGTGTCAATTTTTCCTCCCTATACTTTGATTAATTCGCATGATTAATTGCATGAGATTAGCCTATAAGGTGGAAATACTTGTATATATCAAACTTTATTCCTGTACAAAACTCAAATTAATTTGTGACTAGTAACAATGATAGCTATCCCCTCCCCATAACTTAAGTTGGTCCATTGTTGTACATAAGTTTTAGCTATCCAGAGTTACCAATTTGAACCGTCAATAATTGTTACTTGTACTAAATTTAGTATATTGTACCTTGAAGAATAAGTACATGAACATGGATCCACGTAAATTTCTCATCACTTTTTCGTAGACGACTGAGACTTAAGATTTTTGTTCATCGTTTCAGGAATCTGGGCCCGCGGTAGTGGCAGGAATTTCTGGTGACCCAAACCATGCATCTTATAGGCTATAAGTACTTCCACCTTTGAATAATTCTGAGCCTTTGTTCTGGGGAGTCATTTCTAATGAAAGTACGGTAGTAAAATATGTTTTTTTTCCTAATTTTCTTTTCTGATATGAAAGCTATATATAAAAGGCTTAGAGCCGTGAGATGGGTCGATCTTAGCGGATTAGCTTTCTTAGATTTTGGATTATTGTGGGGCCTCATCTTATTTAAGTGACCTTTTTAATATTTGGAGGCCTCTTGTTATTTGAACGGATATCTGCGAATGCGCACGGCGAATTGGGCGAATTGAATGGGCTCTATCAGTATCTAAACAAATCTCGTTTCTTCCATCTGAACATACGGATTTGAAATAAATAATTGATATCTGTAAATTTTAATCCGTTCTGCCAGCACTCGTCAGCTAAGTTAAAGCTATTGGCGGTTCGGGCTCATAATCGTTGGGGGGGAGTCACCACGAACCGGACAAGTTAGAAACGTTGCAATTTTCGAACTTTTTCCTATTCGTTTTCGGTAGCTAGTTTCGATGGAGAAGAAGGTTTTGCCAGAAGCAGATCATAGTGAGGAACCCCGGAAAATTCTTGATTTTTACAGCGGTATTGGTGGCATGGTTGGTAACATCATCAAAATCAAAACCCTGGTTCTCTCCCGCTGTTTCTTCAGGTTGGTCAGAGCATTTATTTATTTTTTTATTTGGTGGATTGCAGAGATACTCAATGTTGAGAGCTGGAATTCGAGCAACGGTGTTGGAAGCCTTTGATATCAACAACATTGCCAATGATGTCTACCAGCATAATTTTGGCCATCGCCCATATCAGGTTTTCTTCCTTTGCTTTCTTTTGGTATTGCAACAAATTCAAATCTTTCCAATCCTAGCAAAATTAAATTTTTTCTTCTTCGAATTCTTAAAGGGAGGAGAGAAGGGAACTAGAGAAAAAGTAGATAGCACGTGTCTAATACTTGTATGCAGCACTTTGTCGCCCACAACTTAGACTGAGAAAAATAGAGAAAAATAGAAAGGGGCAGAAGTAGCAGCAAAGTGCTCTGCTTGAAAAAGGTTGTAGAGGGGTCCCGGCACATTCAGTATGGCTCCATTCTCAAGGTTCTGCTACTGTTTGTGAATGCAAAGTACAGTTATGGTGTATTATTCTCCGGATGCAGCCTACAGAACCAATAACATTTGCAACGGTGTAAACTGAAGGCTATTGAGTTTGTTATGTCAAAAAATGGACAATTGTAATGAACTTTTTGAAGCGTTGTTTACCATTCAGTGAAACAGATCCTTTGCTGAAAAGCATTTGCATGGCCCTGATGCCTCTTTCTCAGTTGGCCTTATTTTTGCTACCTGAAGTTGGGGTTTAATGGGTAATCAACTTAAAAAGGTAGTATACTGGCAGGTGCAGTCTGAGAGCTGAACTGGTTGTCATTAAGCTCCTATTGAATAGTTTTACTCCTAATGGTCAAGCTTTTGTTCTTTGGCTGTTTGGAATTATTCAAGCCTGTGGGAACTCAGACATTGCAGGCTAACTGGTTGACAATTTGAATTTGAAATCCATATCAACTTGTTTCTTTTGAATGTAATCATTGTCAAGGAACGCAAGCTAATGACTTCTGAATCAGTTCCTAGAGAAAGGATATTGGAGAAATTTATCTTGGAGATCTTTGAATATGCCACCCTTTAGCTATGTTTTATAGGTATTAAGTTTGACCGGACAAGCATAAATTGGATGAATTGTTCTAGGGGTTACTATAATCTGAAAGCTGTTCAAGGACTCCAAATTGCAGGGGGGAACATGAAGCAGCACATGACAAGATTATTTTGAGAAAATAGAGGGATGGAAAATCCAGAAGTTGTTGGGTAAGTGTTCGTTATTGTTAAGTAATCCCTATAGAAATCTTCTGCTTGCAACAATTGGCAGGCTTTGTATGATTTATGGAGATTTTTTGTTAAAATCTTGGGAAGGTTTAAGAGATATTCTGTATGTGACAATCCGATGTATGCTTGAGAGGGTGAAATGTTGAATCAATACTTAAAGAGTTCATCTTTTTCTATTTTATTTTACCGTATTGGTTAGTACTCACCTAATAGCCTTTGAAGTTCGATTAAGCAATCATGTCATGTGTATTGATAGCCTTCTTAAATACATGCGAAATTCTTCAATAGTTTCCAGAGTCGAACTTACTTTGTCACTAGTTTCATGCAAGTAAGTCTATTAATGGTTTTGGATCCAACAAAAGTAGGAAACTTGCTGAGAACTGGAAAATGCACCACGATCATAGATAATACACTAATAAAATTTGAACAAATCATTGTATCTATTGAAAGGAATTTCGTTCTCTTTTTTGACTAAAGTATCCAAACTTCCTCACAAAACTTGAAGTTTGAGCAAAGGCTAGATCAATTTGGGGTTGGTTGTAATTTCACCTGGTCAAGGGAAATCGGGAACAAAGAGATGTTGATAGGAAGTTGGTCCAACGAACAAGCTGCTGGCCAATTTTCTTACAAAACGATTGGATAGTTGGACATTTGAAGACATTGTTGGCAAGTTGGGAATGATCAATATCTACTCACCAATTCGAGGGAGAGAATTGGAAAGCTGGAAGCTAATTTTGGATATTAGGATTTGCAGATCCTTGGTCTATATGTGGAATATTATATACTAGATTTAGGATCTTCAAATATAGAAGATACTCGTAAATATAGTCTGAATCTAGAACCCAAATTTGGGTTAAATATAGATGGTATGCGATTGGTAGGTTACCAAAAAATAGATTTTGTAAAGTTTGTATGAAGGGATGTACCTCTACTGAGAATGATGTGGTTTTTTCTCTCTCTCTCTATGGAAAAACGAAAATCAATGGCCTGTATTTTACATGTGTATAGTAATTAGATTATTTTAGGGTAGTTTGTTTGTAACAGCTTGCATTCCCAGAATTAGGCTAATTTAGTTAGTTTCCTATTTTGTAGAAATATCCCATAAATCATGGGATTTGAGATAGCCTAGTTAGTTTCCTTTTCATAGCTAGGATTTTTTGTATAAAGCTAACACCGGATGTAGTTTTAAAGAATGAATGAAATCCTAATTATACCATAATTCTTCATTCTCAATTTTCATCATGGTATTAGAGCTTTAGACTTGTGAGTCTGGAATTTTTTTTCATTTTGGCCTTCATCGGATCCCGGGTGTAGTGAAAAATGGGCAAGGGTTGCTAGAGCGTCCCCTCGGAAGCGACGCGTTACATCAGAACTCAGGTGCAGTGAAAAGTGGATATGGGTTCATACTATGGAGGTCTAGAAAGGCGATAATAAATAGGGTATCTCCAAAACATAAATAGGGTATCTCCAAAACATAAGATTCGCAGCGCTACATGGAATATAGGGACATTGACAGGTAAGAGTTTGGAATTAGTAGACACAATGAAAAGTAGGAGAGTCAACATCGCTTGTATCCAAGAAACCAAGTGGAAAGGGACTAAAGCTAGAGAAATAGATGGGTATAAATTATGGTACGTAGGAAAGAAAAATAATAGAAATGGCGTAGGAATAATAGTGGATAAGGAATTAAAGGATAAAGTTGTGGACGTTAAAAGAATCAGTGATAGAATTATAATAATAAAAATGATTCTAGGAGAGCAGATTATAAATATTATAAGTGCATATGCACTACAAGTAGGGTTACAAGATATAATTAAGAGACAGTTTTGGGAAGATATGGAGGGAGTCATGCAAGAAATTCCCAACACTGAGGGGATATTTATAGGAGCAGACTTAAATGGCCATGTAGGAAAAGATAAGGAAGGATATGATAGAATACACGGAGGGTATGGTACAGGTGAACGAAATGAGATGGGGTAGAATATCCTCGATTTTGCTTTGTCATATAACCTATCCATTGCAAATACACTATTTAAGAAGAGGGATGAACACTTAATAACCTTTAAAAGTGGACTTCATAAAAGTCAAATAGACTTCATAAAAGCCAAATAGACTTTTTTTTACTTAGGAATAATGAAGGATCTATATGTAAGGATTGTAAGGTGATACCCGGTGAGAGTTTAACCTCACAACATAGGTTAATGGTTATGGATATTCATATCAAAAGATGGAGTAAAAGAACTGAACTTAATACACATCCAAAAACTAAGTAGTGGAACTTAAAAGGAGAGAAAATAACCTCATTCAAAAATAAGTTGATGGTAGAAGGAAATTGAAACTATGAAACAGAAGTAAATACCATGTGGACTAATATGGCTGAGTCCATTAAGAAAGTGGCAAAAGATGTCTTAGGAGTATCTAAAGGTAAAAGGCTATTAACAAAGGAAACATGGTGGTGGAATGAAACAGTGCAAAAAGTTATTAAAGCAAAACGAATGTGTTTTAAAGCATGGCAGAAGATTAGAAATAATGAAAACTATGAACAATATAAGAATGCTAAAATCGTTGCTAAGAGAATAGTAAGTGAGGCTAAACTTAAAGCATATGATGAACTCTATAATAGACTAGGAACAAGAGAAGGGGAGAAAGATGCTTTTAAACTTGCAAAAGTAAGAGAATTAGAGCATGTTAGGTGCATTAGAAGCGATGATTAAAGGGTATTAGTTAAAGATGATGAGATCAAACAAAGGTGGGAAATATACTTTCAAAAATTGTTAAATAACAATGGCCCTGAGAATATAGGGATTGAAAATATTATAAATCTAAATAACATTGGATATTATAGATATGAACGTAGGATTAGAATACTTGAAGTAAAAGAAGCCTTGAGAAAGATGAAATCAGGAAAGGCCATGGCGCTTGATGGTATACCAATAGAGGTTTGGAAGCATATGAGAGATATTGGGGTAGTTTGGTTGACCAAGTTGTTTAACAAGATTATAAAATCAAAGAAAATGCCTGATGAGTGGAGGAAAAGCTCTATTGTACCAATCTATAAGAATAAAGGAGACATTCAGAGCTGCACTAATTATCGAGGGATCAAACTTATGAGCCACACCATGAAACTTTTTGAAAGAGTGATTGAGAAGAGGCTACGACATGAAACAAGTGTATCGGAGTATCAGTTTGGTTTCATGTGTGGGAGGTCTACCATGGAAGCTATTTTCTTACTAAGACAATTAGTAGATAAATATAGGGAGAGGAGAAAAGACCTGCACATGGTCTTTATCGACTTAGAGAAAGCTTATGATAGGGTCCCTGGAGAGTTCATATGGAGGGTGTTGGGTGGTAAAGGGGTTTCTCAGGGGTATATAGACATAATTAAAGATATGTATGAGGGAGCAGTAACAAATGTTAAGACCACTAGTGGTGTGACTAGTGATTTTCCTGTCACTGTCGTATTGCACCAAGGATCGGCATTGAGTCCATACCTTTTCACATTAGTTGTGGATGAGTTAACAAAAATATCTGCATGAGGAGATTCCCTGGTGCATGCTATTTGCAGACGATATAGTCCTATTTGATGAGACAAGGGAGGGTGTAAACATAAAGCTAGAGTTATGGAGAGAAGCATTAGAATCGGAAGGATTTAAAATTAGCCGAACTAAGACAGAATATATGGAATGTTATTTTAACAAGGAGAGTAGGAGTAGAACACCAGTTAAGATTGATAACCAAGAGGTCCCCATGAGAGACCACTTTCGATACCTAGGATCATTGATCCATGAGAGTGGAGAGATTGAGAGGGAGGTTAGCCAGAAAATCCAAGCGGGTTGGAACAAATGGAGATGTGCATCGGGTGTTTTATGTGATCGGCGAGTGTCACTCAAACTAAAGGAAAAATTCTATAGGATAGCTATAAGGCCAGCCATGTTTTATGGATCAGAGTGTTGGGCAGTTAAGGAACATCATACTCATAGGATGAGTGTCGCAGAAATGTGGATGTTGAGATGGATGAGTGGTAAGACAAGAAAGGATAGAATTAGAAATGAAAATATTAGAGGAAATTTAGGGATAGCACCAATAGGTACCAAGATGAGGGAGATTAGACTTAGATGGTTTGGTCATGTTCAAAAGAGACCAACAATGGCACCAGTTAGGAGTGAGGCAATACAAGTTGAAGGTTCTAAAAGGTCAAGGGGAAGGCCCAAAAGAACGTGGATAGAAGTGGCGAGGAAAGATTTAAAAAACTTTGGGACTAAATGAAGCCATGGTATTTAATAGAGTGGAATGGAGGAATAAGATTCATGTGGCCAACCCCTAATTGGGATAAGGTCTTGATGATGATGATGATGAACATTATCATTGGAGATTTCTGGTCAGCCTTCGCCGAGATTAGCCCTCATCACAGGAAACAATGTCAAATAAACAACTGATACAACCCAATTGGAGGAGATTATTCAACCCAAATGTCCCAGAGAGTTCAGAATATTCAGGCTGCATATAGGCTGGATGGAAAAATTTATCTAAAATGGTCCCAACTTGTTTGCACCGTGTTGAAAGGGAAAGGGAAGATTAATCATCTCATGGGTACGGGGCCGAAACCAGGAGATTCTTGATTTTAAGCATGGGAAGAAGACTCTATGATTATGGCATGGCTGTGGAATTCTATGATTTCTGAAATTAGTGACACATGTATGTTCTTGGGTACTGCCAAGGACATTTGGGATGCAATTCAACAGATGTATTCTAAGGCAAGAGAGACAACCCAAGTATACGAGGTCAAGGTAAAGACCGTTGCTGCAAAATAGGGCGGTAAAACTATTACTGGATATGCTAACCAATTGAAATCTTTATGGTAAGAACTTGATCATTATAGGGTAACAAAAACCAAGTGTCCTGAAGATGCTGCTGTTCTCAAGGATTTCATAGAACAAGATCGAGTCTATGATTTTCTTGTTGGACTCAACCTTGAATTTGACCAAGTGCGAATCTAGATTCTTGGTAAACAAGAAGTTTCGTGTTTTAATGAGGTGGTGGCACTGATTCGAGGAGGGAAAAGCAGAAGAGGCCTGATGCTTGATTCACAGAACACGGACAGCTCTGCTACGGTGGCTGGAAGTGACAACAATTTATTCACAAATATGGAAAGAGCACTAGTACTTGACAATGGAAGATCTGGTCAACCAAAAACTTAAAATTGTGACTACAAAGACAACTTATGGTGCACTTATTGTAAGAAGGCATGCCATATTTGTGAGTAGTGTTGGAAGCTCCATGAAAGACCACCAAGCCGTGAGTGGGGACAGAATGGTGAGCAACCAAGGAATAACGACCAGTCCATATTGCAGCAGTGCAGCAAAATGAAGCAACACCACAGGGGATAGGTAATTTCAACCAAAAGGAAGTTGAGAGGGTGAGATCACTTATTGGCAACCTTGACAAACCGTTAGGTACTTGTTCATTGGCATATTCGGGTAAGTTTTCATTCTCTATTGCATAAAATGTCTTGGATATAACCTTTACCAACTCTTGGGTCATTGACTCAGGTGCTACCGACCATATGACCCATTCACCAAACATTTTTTCCTCATATTCCCCATGTTCAAGCAGTAGGAAAATAGCCAAAGCCGATGGTTCCTTGATTATTGTAGCAGGTATAGGAAATGTCAAAATAAACCCATCACTGATGTTAAAAATTGTTCTTCATGTCCCTAGGTTAACCACGAGCCTCACTTCTATCCAAAAATTCACTCAGGACTTATGTTGCAATGTGGTTTTTTATCATAGTTATTGGGTATTTCAGGACAAGGCTTCGGGGAAGATGATTGGACATGCTAGAGAATGGGATGGACTATACTATCTTAAAGCACTAAGTCAATCAAGCATTACCAAGGGCATATCATCTCATTCTTTTGTCTTAGAGGCTTTTTCATCTAATAAAGAAAAAGTTTGGCTTTATCATCGCTAACTTGGACATCCATCATTTAGAGTTATTAAAATTCTGTTTCCCTCTTTATTTAAAGGTCTAGATATTGAACTTTTTCAGTGTGAAGTGTGTGAACTTGCTAAACACAAACGTGTATCTTTTTTGGTTAGCAATAAAAGAAATTCTATTCCTTTTTATCTTATTCACAGTGATATTTGGGGCCCTTCTCCTATTCCTAATGTTACTGAGGCTAAATGGTTTGTTTCATTCATTGATGATTGTACTTGAGTCACCTGGATTTTTTTTGCTCAAACATAAATCTGATGTCAGTACTATCCTTCCAAATTTTTGTTCTATGATTAAAACTCAATTTGGCGTCAATATCAAAAGATTTAGGTAAGATAATGCCAAGGATTATTTCAATCAAGTCCTAACTCCATACTTTCAGAGAGAAGGAATAGTACATGAGTCATCTTGTGTTAATATTCCGCAATAAAATGGAGTAGCAGAAAGAATGGTCACCTTCTTAACTCAACCCGATTCTTCATGTTTTAGAAAAATGTGCCTCATCCTTTTTGGGGGGAAGCAGTTCTTATAGCCGCTCATCTCATAAATTGTTTGCCTTCCAGAGTCTTGCGATTTTGAAGTCTAATGGACATACTTTCAACATTCTATCCAAACCTACACACTACAAATAATCTTGTTCCTAGAATATTTGGGTGGGTAGCATTTGTCCATGTTCATAGTCAAAACAGAGGGAAGTTGGATCCATGGGCGTTAAAATGTGTTTTTGTTGGTTATTCTTCAACTCAGAAAGGGTATAAGTATTACCATCCTCCATCAAAAAAATTCTATGTCTCGGTGGATGTTACTTTCCATGAACAAGAATCTTATTTCACTACTACTTATTTTTGGGGGGAGAATTCAATAATGGAAGATAAGGATAGGAGGGATTTTTTATTCCTTGATCTGCCATCACTTCCCTTATCGAAATAATCTTATCCCACAAATCATTTGACTGAACCTATACAACCCTTGCCTGAGTAACCCGTGCCTGAATTGCCTGAACAGCCTGAACCCGTGCCTTAAAATTCCAATCCTAGTTCTGAACTTGTGATAGAAAATCTAAACTCTGCCCCTGAGAATGTGAGATTTGGCAAAGGCAAGGTGTTTTCGAGAAAGAAGACAGTTGTCCCTGAATCTGTGCAAGTCCAAGACTCCAACCCAGATCTTGAGAATGAGGTAACAATTTCTAATCCTTCATTGCAATCTGAATCTCATATGAGCAATGATGACTAGGATCTTGCTATTGCTATTAGGAAAGGGATTAGAGAGTGCACCAATCGACACCTATACCCTCTTGCACACTTCCTGTCCTTTAAAAGTTTTTCACCATCTCATAGAGCCTTCCTTGTCAACCTAAACCTCATTTGAGGCTTTGACAAATGAAAAATGAAAATAAGCTATGAATGTGGATATGGTGGCATTAGAAAAAAAATAAAACTTGGGAGTTGGTAAAGTTGCCAGCAGGAAAGAAACCTGTGGGGTGTAAATGGGTTTATACAGTGAAATATAGAGCAGATGGATCGATAGAAAGATACAAGGCTAGGTTGGTTGCCAGGGGCTATACTTAAACCTATGGGATTGATTACCAAGAAACTTTTGCTCCAGTTGCAAAGATAAACACTGTTAGAGTTTTATTGTCATTGGCAACTAATTACAGTTGGGATTTGCAGCAATTTGATTTCAGGAATGTATTTTTGCATGGAGAACTAGAGGAAGAAATTTATATGGAGGTCCTACTGGGTTATGATAATAAATTAATTGCTCATACTGTGTGTAAATTGAAAAAGGCCTTGTATGGACTTAAGCAATCATCGCGAGCATGGTTTGGAAGATTTGCAAGAGTGATGATAGCCATGGGATATAGGCAAAGTCAAGGAGATCATATGCTGTTCATTTAACACTCATCTTCAGGGGGAGTCATAGCTTTCTTGGTGTACGTCGATGACATAATAGTGACAGGAGATGATGATAAGGAGAGATAGTTTCTAAGTTAATGTTTGGCTAAGGAATTCGAGATTAAGGTGTTAGGGAGATTAAAAGATTTTTTTGGGATGGAGGTGGCTCACTCTAAGCATGGCATTTTTATCTCCTAACAGAAGTATGTTACAGATCTTTTCAAAGAAACTGGCAAGACCGCATGCAAACCAGCAAGTACTCTATCTTAAACGTGGAGAGGCAGAAGAGGATGCTATAGCAGATAGAGAAATGTATCAACGCTTAGTGGGAAGGCTCATTTATCTATCTCACACACGACCAAACATAGCATATGCAGTGAGTGTGATCAGTCAGTTCATGCATAGCCCGAAGGAAGTTCATTTGCAAGCAGCTCATCAAGTGTTACAAGACCTCAAAGGGACACCAGATAAAGGTATTTTGTTCAAAAGGAATGGAGGGTTAGCACTTGAGGCATACACAGATGCCGACTATGCTGGATCAATTGTTGACAGAAGGTCAACTTCTGGATATTGCACCTTTCTTGGTGGAAACCTTGTGACATGGAAAAGTAAGAAACAGAATGTGGTAGCACGGTCTAGTGTGGAGGCAGAATTCTGAGCAATGGCTCAGGGTGTGTGCGAACGACTATGTTTGAAGATCATTTTAAGAGACTTGAAGATTAAGTGGGATGGTCTAATGAGATTCTATTGTGATAATAAGTCTGCAATCAGCATAGCTCACAGCCCAGTATAGTATGATTGAGCGAAGCACATTGAAATTGACAGACACTTCATCAAAGAAAAATTGGACAGTGGATTAATTTGTACACCTTATGTGTCTATGCATGGCCAACTCGCTGATGTCCTTACCAAGGGGCTAAGTGGTTCAGTGTTTCAAAGTTTTGTATTTAAGCTAGGAATGGCAAATACCTATTCAACAGCTTGAGGGGGAGTGTGGGAAAACAAAAATTAATGGCCTGTATTTTACATGTATAGTAATTAGATTATTTTAGGGGAGTTTGTTTGTAACAGCCTATATTCCCAGAATTAGGCTAATTTAGTTAGTTTCTTATTTTGGAGAAATATCCCATAAATCATGGGATTTGAGATAGCCTAGTTAGTTTCCTTTTCATAGCTAGGATTTTTTGTATAAAGCTAACACCGGATGTAGTTTTAAAGAATGAATGAAATCCTAATTATTCCATAATTCTTCATTCTCAATTTTCATCACTCTTCAAATTCAATTTGGTATTAGAGCTAGACATCATGCACCTATCTATCCTCAATTGCAGTATCTATGTCACTGCTATCCTAAAGAACTCAATCATCTAGCGATAACAGTTACGCAGACTAAGGAGACTATCAAACTTAGTCACTAGTTTGGCTAGTCCCAATTCATCATAGTCTCGATAGTCTCTCTATCAATAGAGATATTGCGGTCAAGAAAATTCATCTTCTTTGACCATAATCCATACATACATTTATCACAAAAGATGAGTCTTTCAGATACTCAGAATAATGCACAAAGACTTCTCGTGCTCATCAAAGTCATGGAATATACAAAAACATCATTCACTACATAATCATGACTCATCTTAGTAACCTTTAGAAATTTAGTCCATCATATCCATACATACTGTCAGTGTAGTAATTTCGTCAATTGGTATCACTTAGAACTTGTAATAATCATAACCAGTTCTAAAAATTGTCTTAGGGACATCTTAGTCACAATCCTCAAATCAATATCCACCAATACCATGCACATCCCAAGCTAATCATACAAATCATCAATACTCGATAGAGAATATTAGTTCTCTCCTGTGGTGCTATCAAACAATCAATAATCTATGCATAGCAATAAGGATCTGACTCTTTTTTCATAGAGAGGATTAATGCACCCAATGAAGACCCACCAGGTCTGATAAACCCTCATCAATTAACTACCGTAGCTGGAACCCTTCTAGCTCAACTAGGGCCATCCTGTATGACACCTTAGAAAATGACACTGTTTGATGCTAAAATAATATAAAAATCCATCTCCCGTGATATAAAATCCTGAAACCTCTTTAAGAAAGATTATGAATCCTCGCACACCATATGTGTGCTCAATCTGTGCCCGCTCTCTGTCATCCACTGTCACACTCACAAGGACTCAGTACACTAGAAGAGTACTGTATTGCCTTGAAGGTAAAATTAACATAAACCTCATTAATGCCCCTTCTTACTTAGGAGTAAGGTCAATAGTAATCCAGGTATGCTAAAAGTAATCTTTTCCTTACAGCAATCAACAGTCTCCCACTAAATAAAATCCATCCCGAGGATGGTATAATGATCAGTCATATCAAGTAAGATTAGCTCCATATCCATCCTCACTCATCATTAGCGTCATAATATCCAACTCAGAGGCTGTCATTTATACAAGTGTATTCATCAAGGTGCAAATGTACAAAGTACAAAATGATTGAATCTTAGGTCAAGGCGGATTCTAACATAGTCACTAGTAATGAGAACATATTTTTCACCGTTTAGTTCGAGGCCTGTACTTGCCTCCAAGTAATGACAAAATTTATCACTGATAGAGTAGGGCCATCTCTGCCCTGTCCCTGGCGTCAATCTGTCTGACTCATTGTCCAATGGGACAGTCTAAAGGAATATCTTGTCTCTCCATAGTCAAAACATTTACAGGATGACCACTGTGATGGGGGCTACTAAAGCTATTACCACTGCTGTAGTGGTCTACTAACTCTAGGACATAATTGTCCAGGTGTCTGTCCTTACAACTAGTACACCTTCTCATCCGTATCCCAACACCGCTTGATCAAATGTCTCTAGCTCAATGGCCTCTATAGCTGTGTCAATGAAAGACCTCTTACCCTTACTAGGCTGACTCGAACTACCTAGGTCCGAGTTTCTACCATCAGCCTTGGTCCTATAAGTATCCCTCTTTATATAAAGGTTATGTCTGCAACCTCACTACCAATGTAAAACGCGACACAAATGCCTGATCCCTCAATACAGGTGTCAACATGTCACAATCTATCCACAATCTCCTTCTTCATGGGGAAGGAGTTAGGGTAACTCTCTTCAATTGTGTGTACCGGTTCAATACCATTGAACCGTTCAATACTTCGCTTAAGTGGCAAACCCTCTTAGTTTCCAAAAATACTAATTATCACAGGCCTTCCCAAGGGCCTTCTAGATAAAAGGCTCAGTGATAGAGACATCTTCTCAAATAGCCATCCTTAGAATCATCATAATTATACTTTTAGTGTCCTCACTTCCATTATTTCACTTTATTGAATTAATGAATATTTCATGGTCATATCAATCAAAATCATTTACAACTCAATTTATTTCACACCCAGTGAAATTTACCCTTTATAATACTTAGTCATCAGAAATCACATTATCATCTCTATTAGTGTTGGATGTAATTCAATCATAATTAATTCATCCCGCCTCATTCACTTTATATTTTTTTCTTCCTAGTTGATTCATTACAAAATCATTTCTATTCAAGAATTATTCTCACAAATTGTCATCATATCCTCCAGGTAATATGCACTTCAATTCATAATTAAAACCCCAAGAACAATTTGTAAGTATTCACTCCCCACTAATGTCTGATATCAATATTTTTGTAAGCGCAAGAATTCATTAGTTTTTATCTCACCTTATTCTCACAGCAATATTCATTCTCCACATCAACTTCAATAAATATCTCTCCTCACTTGATTTACATCATTACTACTAACTATTATCATAAAAGGGTTGTTATCTCCTTCAAGTGCTATGTCTTCAACCATAATTAAAATCCTCAGAATGATTTATAAGCATTTACTTTTCATTGATGACCAACTATCCTATCTCTCTATTCACTAAACTCGCCAGTTTTTGTCTTATAGTAAAAAATTTCACCCATAGCAATACTAGGATCTTACTTCATCAAACTTTCAATAATTTTCACCATATTAGGATTTAATTGTCAATTAAATCTACCTCAAGTCTGGATTAATACCATACTCCTCTCAAATTTCTTGAGTTCTCAATAATTGTGATCATGTCTGTTCCTTCATCATTCTTATCATGCTATGGTTATTACAATGATTATTAGGCTTTTTCCAAAAGTTTACTTGCGCTGTTCAAGTTAGAACTTAAACTCTCAAAAGCAATTCATATAAATATATCTTCTATCATGTATTAAAGGTCTCACTAAGAGAAATTACTTTAAAATCTTTATTTTGATTCTTCACTCTGAGAATCATACACTTTTCATAAAAGTGTACCTCCATGTGCTCATACAAGGATTTAAAGTAGCACATTCTCTAAGAAGGATCTGCCAACATCATGGCATCACCATTTCATAATCATCAATATCCTCCATATGAGTTATCTCTGTAACTCATATTGAGGAAAATCACCTCACCCTATGGACTGTATATGACCTTTGAATCTGTTGGAATGGTTGTGATGGAGTAGACATGAGCTCTGATACCAAACTGTGATGCCCTGGGTTTTATCAACCATATAATAATAATTTATAAAAATAGTTTGGATCCCTGTTTTAAAAACTTTAATTGTTTAAGTGACAAAAAACAAAGCTCCGATAAAAGCATGTATTTCAAAATCCTGGACGGCATACAAACACAACCACGGATTTAAATATGAAGTAAAATCTCATTTCTACCAAAAATTTGGCAAATTCTCCTTTGTATTTTGGACCATTGCACATGACATGTGCAATACAAAATAACCTGCTAAACACAATACAAGACATGACATATAGGAGACTTAGTCTTCATGCCCATCCATCAGAATGAAATACTACTTTCAATAAAAATGTATACTCCAACTAGGAATAAGAAAATCAAGCCATGATAAAATACCCATGATCCCTCCATACAGCCGCCACATCCAACATGAATTCATATTCTCACTTCCGGGTCACATTGCAATTTACATTAAAGTACAGTCCATAAACAATAACTAAAGCGAGGTCTTAAACAAACCTTATCATCTCTAAAATGTCTTCAATGCTTCACTGGGAATCGTCATCACTTTTGCTTACTCTATCAGCGCATCCACCTGTTGCAACTCTCTATATTTGAGGCATTGCAAACAAAGCAATGCCTCAGTAAGCTATGCTTGTGTAGATGATTCACATTTAATAACAAATGCAATAAAATCATATGGTGTAGAGTATCAAGATCGTCGTAAATCTCATAAGATAAATATATACAAAGCCCACAAAACATCAGACATCCATGATGAATAATATAGGGGAATCATGATATAAACAAATTGATATCAATTCTGAGCATCATGGCATACAAAGCATGAGAAAATATACGTGGATATACATCCCTCGAAACAATGAAAATCTGTGTCCATAGAATAATATAATACATGTCAAAATCAATAGAACATCGTGCACAATCAAGCCCTATGAGTGTCTTAACTACACTTACGGCAATGTGGGCCTAACTCTCAGTACTTTCCACTTTCACCATTTCACCCACAACGGAACACTCATGCACTCACGAAAAGATGCATTGCAATCCCGCTTTCATCCTTTCACCCACATAGGGCACTCAGGCACTCATAGAAAGACGCGTTCTAATCCCGCTTTCACCCTTTCACCCACATGGCGCACTCAGGCACTCATGGAAAACCCGTTCCAATCCTGCTTTCACCCTTTCACTCACACAGGGCACTTAGGAACTCATGGAAAGACACAATCTAATCCCGCTTTCACCCCTTTACCTTTTCACCCACACAGGGCACTCAGGCACTCACGGGGGAATGCATTCCATCACAACTTCAATCATTCCAACCAACAAGCATAGAGACTACTATGTGTAATTGTCTCCATAAGATCTAATGCAGGACAATGGTAGTGTAACATCAGTCATATAGTAAAACATAGGGCTAAATCATATAAATCAAGATATCGTAATATCAACCATGTACAATAAAGTTCTCATGTAACATGATAATGTGCAAAACTCATGTTTTGAAATTCCCAAATAATATGTCATGATTCAGGAAATCATGAAAATCACTGAATGCAATCACTTAGCTCAGATGAAGAACCACTCGTTTGTACCTCTCAAGTCTCAATAAGACTCCAGTGTAGCTCAATCACCTCAACACCCTTACCTCGTACCAGTCACTTTAAATAACATCTAGTTATCTGCTTGGTTGGATCGTCCATCGATGGCCTCAATTATGCCCCAATCATCAAATATCCATGCTGATCTCATCAAATTTCTTCACTTGGATCTTTAGTTGATCTCAGCTGTTGATTAAGATAAGCTAAATCATCCCCATAGCTTCATATTCCACATTCTTGTATAGATCTGTGATCTACATTTAGTGAGGGTCACTATAGACTACTTGGATCAGAAAAACAGAATTAGATCATCACATATTAGACGATCTGACGTCCAATCAAAGGTTTGGTCAAATTAGCAGTTAGATCTTCCCTAATCAAGAAATGGGGAGATAGGTTTCGTTCCTCATGCTACAAGGATCATGAAGATACTCTCGGAGCTCCAAGATTCCTCCTGGATTGTCCAGAATAGAGGCTCAAAGTTCAAGGGGTCAAATAGGTTAACTGAATCAACTCGTCTCCCCCAAATTGAGTCAGGCAAGTTGACTCGGAGAGTTAGCTCAGCCCTAACTCGCTAGAAAGGAAAAACAGAGGAAGATGGGAGAGGGGGAGGTGATGGCCAGCGGTGGCTATGGTGACGTCACTGCCCAAGCCCCGACCAGGAGAGAGAGATAGAGGGGGAAAAGGGTCCTGGCTTGTCGGCCTGCCCATGGGCTGACTAAGCTAGTGCTAGAAAAGCAGAGGAGGAAGGGGAAAAATGGGCTGAGGGAAGAAGCAGGCAACCCGTGTGGCTGGCCTGTGCATGCTGGCTTACTGGGCTGGCAACGTTGCGATGCTGCTCAATCAGAAGGGAAGAGGGGAGGGAGGGGTGCGCAATCCGATCGGCCCGTGTGCACTTAGGCATACCTGGCTGGCCATGCGGTTGGGACCCAACAGAGAAGGCAAAGAGGGAAGAGGAGAGTGGGAGATGGGAGATTTTGACCGGTCGTTGGGTAAAACTCGATTCGGGTTTTCAATCAATGCCGGAGAGAGGCATCTGCCGGAAAAAGGGAAACAGACGGGGTAGTTGCCAGAGGAGTGACAGAAGAGGGTTTCCTTAGGGTGCCTGCTCAGGCGACTCGTTCGCACCGGAGAAGGGGGCAGCGCGCATTAGTAATGGTTATCAGGCCTAGTTGGTATGAGCTAGACAGAAACGAGGAGAGGGAAAGAGAGTTCGGAGGAGGGGTGAGGAGGGTTTTTGGGTCACCGGGTTTTCCAGCAACCCCCTTCTTCTTTCCCGTTTCAGCAGCGTGACGTGTGGGAGGAGGGGCAGGCGACGCATGGCTACTGGCAGTCCACGTGTCGTGCCCATTCCACAAGTGGCACTGCATTGCTTTCCACAAAACGACAAAACAGAGGGGGGATGCCATTATCAATTTTAAACCTCCTGAATTTGTAAAACTTTTGGGTTTTTCCACCCCAATCTTCGTTTCATGCAAAATTAGTGTCGTTACGATCATATCGATGCGTACATTCCAAATTTGATATTCTCGAGTCCAAAAATTTCAAAGCCTATAAAGAGGTCATTTTTATAAACTTAATTTCCATGGAATTTAGTTCAAATTCCTTATCCCCATTAAAATTATAATTTAAAATCATGAAAAATGACCTAAAATTTTGAGTTGCTACACTTTGGCCGTGAGTTGTAGAGGAGATGAACTATAATTCTTCTGTGCTTCCTAATCATTTGTACCATTTCAAAAGGTACTCCCCCCATATGATGGTTAGGCTACAATAAGAGAAACTGAGAGTGACATTTAGAAATGAGTCTTTAAGGCATACTATTTAGTACGAGTCTCACATTTGTGGAAGTTTAATTTCACTCCTGATTTTAATAAGGTTTTTATGAAAAAATGAAGTATGACCCATGGGGTAATCAAGCAATTTGAATCTTTTCGACTCTTGATAAGTGGTGGGATGCAATGATTTTAATTTTTTTATTTTACTAATAAGGGCCCACAAAGTAGAAAGTGTATATTTTAGGTTATTTTAAAATATAATTTTTACAAAACTTTTAGGGACAATGGATTATGACATTATGGGTCTACTAAGCTGTTTTTTGTGGATAAATTTTTGGGGGGCCCATTGTCATTATAGAATTAATTAAATAGTCTCTTTAAAGTGTATTCTTTACTTAAGTTTTGGTGGCCAAAGCTATATATTTTAAATAATGGATCTTTTAAAGGGCCCATAATCATAATATGATGGAGTTTCATAGGAGATAGTTCCTATGAAAAATATTATGGACCCATCATCTTGTTAAATTGATCAATTATTTCTTTTGTTGGGTATTTTGTTACTTGATTTAAAGATGTGATACATCTTTAAGTGGTCTTGAAAATGTTTTTAGAATCAAAATTTCTAAAATCCTTTGGCTAAAAAAACTTTTGACGCTTAGTTGAGTATATCTTTTTGGCAAGATCATAGTATCTTTGCATTTTGAAAGTATTTACCATTTTTTTTTAGTTCCTATCATGCTCTATTCTTTTAGAATCAAAATTTCTAAAAATATTTTTTCTAAATATTTTTTTGATATTTAGTTGAGTATATCCTTTTGGCAAGATCATAGTATCTTTGCATTTTGAAAGTATTTACTATTTTTTTTTAGTTCCTATCATGCTCTATACTTGATTTGTTAATGATGGGTTCTTCTATGGAATGGAAATAACAAAATAATCCTTGTCTTCTATATAGAAGAGTTGAGTATGTGGATACCATTTTGGTTATTAAAGTATATCGAAAACATGGGGGGTTACTATGAATACCTAATATGATTAAAGGATCAAATTGGTGATATTGGGAGGTGAATGCATGTGATGCATTAATTACCTTACAATTTGTAAGCTTAGTATGTTTAAGGATTAAAAAAATGTCGAGCATTTAAGAGACATTGAGAGAGCCCTATCTTGTTTTATGAAACAAAAGGACTTGGCTTATTTGAAGGTGATACAAAATCACTGAGCTGATGAGGAATCACTAAACGGGTTATTTATCTGAAGTGTAATACATATTCTTTAGTTTTGAGATTTGATTATGGGGTTGAAATTTTATTGGTTGGTTACAATTGAAAGAGTGGCCGAGTTGCTTACTATATGTGAGGTCTAGACATATAAGTCTAAGGCTTATGTAAAACAATGAGGTACATAAAAGAAAGAAATAAGTAATAGCAACATCCAAATGGATGGAACCAAAATCCCTAAAATTTATAGAATGACTAGCATTGGAAACCCCACTCATTGTTTGATAAATTGAAGCCTCAAGTTCAATGTGGTAAGTGGTTGAGATTAGCATATAAAGAGAAACAAACAGTGATGGTTGTTATAAAAAGAGGAGGTTGGCTTTGTACCTTAATGAAGTGGCAATATATTAGACAAGTGCATATAAAAATATGGGTGCATTGTAAAGACTTCGCCTATATGTTTGTAACACTGGTGTCGTCTCTTAGGAGAGCAAGGGGATCTTTGGGAATTGTTCATGAATCAAGGATTAGGATATGACCATTTATAGAACTAAGCAAAAATTAAATAGTTCATATAGGGTTTACTTGGTTCGAAGCTTTGGACTACCAAAGAATTCAATAAAACTTTGAGGTGGTTGCATTAATTGAAGGTTCAATATCACGTGGGCATAATACTTTTGTTTTGATATGGAAAAATTGATAAAATATGGTCAAGTAGGTTTTAACATTTGTCATGAATTTCATTGTTAAATATATTCAATTAACATTTTGTGTTAATTAAATATATTTAATTTTGAAAAAAGTTTTATCAAATTTGAATTTTAAATCCAAATAATTTATCTTTTCAAATGAAGGGACATATTAGGTGGTAGAAATCAACTACCAAGTTGAAGAGTCACCTTGTAACGAATAATTTGGTGAGAAAAATAACTAAATCATATTTTATAAAAGGAGACATTCCCCTCATTTTGAATACAAGGTTTTCTAAATGTCCTTAAGTTTTCTTTTAATGTTATTTTGCCATATTGGAGCTTGCCTAATAAGAGTTTTGAGGTGGGTCTTTGGCAGTTGCTTACACTGGGCCACATAAGGCTTGTAGTATCGGTTAAGTGGTTTACTTGTGCACAAGCAATCTCTTGAATTTGGAGAGTAGTGGCAAATAACACTTTAAAGAAAGTATATTTGGAAGGTATATTTATACACACTTAAGACGTACTTTTTTATTTCTCTTACTTGATTTTCACTCTCTTCACCACACTTTTTTTCAACAACAACTTATTCATGGTGATGATGTTGAAGTTCATGAGGATTCAAGCTTTTCTGTGTTAGAAAACCAATAAGCTTTTTCCCTTTATGTCCAAATCAATGGAACATTGATAAATAATACCATAGAACATAATAAGCGGAAGCACAAATTAAAGTTAGCCATCAAGATCAAGACACCAGACTTTTTATGTGGAAAGTCCAGCCAATTCTCTACTAAAGAATAATGGGAATACAAATGTCTTTTCTAGCAATCCCATAGGAATCCAAATCTTCAAGAGACAACACCTGTTGGAATTACAAAAATGAAGTGTAAAAAGCCTCTTACCAATTAGAGCCATAGATACCTTCCACAGACACTTTGGAGGAATACACTATGACCGTAGATTGTGTGCATTACAAACTTGGAGATTAATCAATAAGTGCCCATCAATGGTGAGGAAATATATAGAAGGCTTGAAGTAGAATGGTTCTTCTTCTCCTTCTCTAGTCTTCTTCTCTTTCTTCCAAAGAGGCAAAACCCTAAAAGTGCTCTTCTTGTTACACTTTCTCACTCTAGCTTGTCTATCCTAGACAGGAAAAATTTGAGATGAGAAGCCATATGTACCATACATACTCTCTCTCTCTCTCTCTCTCTCTCTCTCTCTCTCTCTCTCTCTCTCTCTCTCTCTCTCTCTCTCTCCAAGTCAAAACCACTTAGGAAAGGTAATACTTTTATATTAAGAAACTAGAAAAAGGGCACATGGTGCATGAAGTTCACACATATGGGGTGTCCAAGGAAGGGGCGGACCACAAGGGTCTATAGTATGTAGCCTTACCTTGCATTTTTGTGAATGGCTATTTCCATGCCTAGAACCTGTGACCTCAAGGTCACACGGTGACAACTCTACCTTTGCGCCAAGGCTCCCCTTGTGGAACGGGCTCGTTTAGCCTAAAGTTGTGGGATCCACTCCTTATGAGGAGGAAATCCTAACAAACTCCACCTTCAAATCAGGAGGTGGGATCTGCCATACCTATTCCCACTATCAATCTACAAAACTCATGCTTGTTTGTGGGTAAGGCCTTAGTGATGGTATCTAACCCGTTCTTGTTTGTATGGATCTTCTCAAGATGAAACTTCTTGTCTTCAAGTGCATCCCTTATCCATTGTTATCTAATGTCGATGTGCTTGGAATGAAAACTCGATTCTTGCTTAGGTAGATGATGCTTTGACTATTGCAATGTACAACGTTCTTGTCTTGCTTCAAATTAAGAACCTCTTCATTCACAATAATTCTTTACTAGCTTTAGCAATAGTAATATACTCAGCCTTTGTAGTCAACTAGGCTACACATTTGTGCAACTTGGACCGCCATGAGGTTGCTCCCCTACAAAATTGAATAACTATCCTGAAATGGACTTCCTAGTGTTAATGTCTCCAACCATATGCATCTATGTAGCCATCTAGCACAGGCTTATCACCTCTAGAGCATGAGCACTCTTAAGTGCCTTTAAGATACCTCATGATCCACTTCACTGCTGATCAATGTCCTTTGCCAGGATTGGAAAGATACCTGCTAACCACTCCAACTGCATGCACGATGCTGGGCATTTTGCATACACTAGCATACATTAAACTCCCTAATGCTATAAAAGCATAGGGGATTTTCTTCATCTCTTCTTTTTCTTTTGCATTTTAAAGAAAATTCACTGCAGTCAACTAGAATGTTCTATAAGTGGAGTATTAACGGGTTTTACCTTGTTCATGTCGAACCTTTCGAGTACTTTCTCAATGTACTTGTCCTATGATAACCATAGCTTCCCAGCATCCCTGTCATGGGAGATTCTTATTCTCAACATTTGTTGAGCCTGTTCTAAGTCCTTCATGGCAAAGGACTTGCTTAGCTCTTTCTTCAACCTATCAATTTTAGCAATATTCTGGTCAGCAACTGACATGACATCAACATAAAGTAAAAGAATAGTAAAATCACCATCAAATAACTTCTTAATGAGTACATAGTAATCTAAAGCCGTTTTCTTGTACCCATGATCCACCATAAATGAATCAAACTTCTTGTATCATTGCCTTGAGGTTTGTTTTAACCACTATAGGCTCTTACTTAGCTTGCAAATCATGTCTTCCTTGCCTTTGATTGAAACTATTTGGCTGCTCCATATCAGTTTCTTCATCCAAATCACCAAGGAGAAAGGCTGTTTTTGCATCTAGCTGCCCAACTCTAAGTTCATGCTTGCAACCAAATCCAACACTAATTTGATAGATGACATCTTTACAACTAAGAGGAAAATTTCATCTAAGTCAATTCCTTTTCTTTGCCCAAAACCTTTCACAACTAGCCTTGCCTTGTACCCTGACTGCGAGCTCATCTTTCATTTTCAATCTGAATACCCTCTTACTCGTCTGTATTTTCTTAACTTTTGGTCTCTTCTCCAAGTGAAAGATGTGATTCTTATCCAATGATTCTTGTTCCTCTAGATACTTATAACCACTTTGCTTTATCCTTATGTGTTGGAACTTCATGACAACTCTGTGGTTTACCATCATTTGTAGGCATGACATACTCCTTTGGTGAATACCTAGTAGATTCTTTCCACTCCAAGTTTGACTTTCTTAACTCATTTTATACAGGATGCTCTTGTTTGGCTGCTCTCCCTCTTCACTGTAGTCAACATCACCTAGTCTCTCTAGGAGCCTTATGATATGGATCTTCCTACATATCTCCCCTATCATCATTATGAGGATCTTCTTGCACATTTCTCTCATCATCATTATTATGTTTCATGGGTGGAGGAATTGGATCAATATTAATGAGGTCACGTGGTTGTTCAACCTTTTTCTCAAAAATCTTCAATTGTTTGGTCTTCAAAAAATACCATATCTCGGCTTCTAATTACCTTCTTAGCAGCTAGATCCTGCAACTATATCGAACTCTATCATTGCAAAACCTAAGAAAATGCACTACTTTGCATTGTCATCAAGCTTCAGCCTTTCATCTTTGGGTACATGCATAGATGTTCTCCAACCAAACACCCTTAGGTGTTCGTAGGAAACATCTTGTATCTAACCGTGTCCTTTCAGGCTTATCTCCATTCAAAGGAGCTGAAAGGGTTAGATTGATCAAGTAGCATGCAGTATTCATAGATTCACACCAGTATGCTCTCGATAATTTTTGCACCTAATTCTTTCCACATAGTGCGGTTCTTTCTTTCTACTACACCGTTGTGCTGTGATGTTTTGGGAACTTCTTTTCATGTTGAATGCCATGAGACTTGCAATATGCATCACTTGGCCCGATGTACTCGCCACCATTGTCTGTACTGATACACTTCAAAGGTTTTCCTATTTTCCTTTCTACCATAACATTAAAATATTCAAACACATCAAGCAACTGATTTTTAGTTTTCAAATCATATGCCTATAGTTTTCTAGAAGCATCATCTATGAAAGTAACAAAATAAGTAGTACCAAGAGTTTTAACTTTCATTGGCCCAAAAACATAAAAACAAATAAGTTACACACATTTTTTTTCTACTTGAGAAGTTTTTATGGAATGTAACTTTATGTGGTTTTCCGGCTAAACGAGTACATATATGTAAAGGCATACCTTTAATTCTAGACAAGAGTTTCTTCTTTATGAAGATTTCAAGCCCCTTCTCATTTATATTGCCTAGCGTGTATACCGCAAATTATTAGAGGTATCTTTCTTCTTTCAACTCACCTTATCTCTGCATATATGTGCATGTGTCTTGTATGTGAGGATACGAGTATGCACCAAGAACGTCTAAACAACATTCTAGGAGAAAGACAACACTACTCAACACTACTGATATTTCAGATTCATAAGAACATAATACAACAATGGATTGTCCCACCGTGTGCTCTCTAGCAGAGCTTCAATAGCTTATGGACATACAAGAAGAACAATAGGAAAGAAGATCTACAAAGCAATGAAATTCTTCAATGCTCTTTGGGAGGCTTGTGGCATGCCAATTTATAGCCTTCTCCACCAATCAGCTCATCGATTTGACCTTTCATCAGACCTTTAATATGATAGCTGTAGAACAGCCACAAGAGTAGCTGCCCAAATCCCTGTTATTCCTTCTTGTAACCATTGCGGTCCCTAATAACCTCATCAACACTAAGTTGGTCATACAAATCACATACCACTGTGGTACTCCAAGTGGTATCTCATTAAGGTGGGCATTGTTATATACCAACATTGTATAGTGTAGCACCTAGTACCTCTTGCTACCACAAGAGATCCTTTGGTAAGTTTTCATTGCTTATTATCAAAGTGACTAGTGAAGCCCCCTTCATTTAGTTTTCCTGTAGAGATCAAATTCATGTGAAGATTTGACATCCTTGATAGCTGACCTACAACTAATATTGGTCTCGATATGCACATCACCTATTCTCAAAATTTTTGAAGTGCCACTATTTCCATCCTCGCAACACGAAAGTCGGCCGACTTGTAACATGTGAAGAAATATTTTTGTCTAGTAGCTTGATATAAAGTGCCAATTTCAATCACCCAATCTATGTCTTGACAAGTGAGACTTAAACATAATCTTTCACCCCCCAAGGATATGATAACCATCCATTCTTATTGTTTTTCATCACCCTTTTCTTTAATTTTCTCCTTTTTCAACTTCCTACACTCGTTTTTCATGTGGCTCAGCTTTGTAGCAATAGAACCCAACCTCTTGTTGTCTCTTAATTCAACAAACTTCTTGTTACTTGGCTCATGGTGACAATGCCTTCCAGTGGAGAGTTGCTATCAGACGCCAATGTCTCTCAACTATTTGATAACAAACTTAGAAATAAGAAGGCTTGCAATTCATCATCAAGTACCACTTCGTAGAGGAGAATTGATTCACAATACTTTGAATCTTATTCAAATGCTCTGCAATTGAGGTTCTTTCTTTATATTTCGAATTCATTGTAGAATCAGAAAGCCTTGTTTTTGGCATTCTTACTCTCATATAACCCTTCTAACTTCTTCCAAAGAGAATGTGCTGATGTTTTTGTGGGGACATGATGAAAGTCACCATCATCCCTCCACATCTGCCTTCCATATCATCCAATTGTTTCCATTTAAACTAATCATGTGAATTTTCTATCTTCCATGATTTACACACAAAAATTAGATTGAGCTGTAGCTCTGATGCCACTTGTTTGAAAACCATTAAGCTTTTTCCCTCTGTGTAAATCAATGGAACACCCACAAATACTAATATAGAACATAATAAGTGGAAGCTCAAATTAAAGTAATTAAGGTCAAGGAACTTGAATTTTTATGTGGAAAACCCTTCAAGGTGGAGGGAAAACTATGGGACCCAGTCCAATCAAATTTCCATTGGATAATAATGGGAGGAGAATAATATTCTCTAGCAAGCCTAGAGGAATCCAAATCTTCAAGAGCAACGCCTCTTTGAATACTAAGAATGAGGTGTAAAAACTTCTCCCTAATTAGAACTGTAGAGATCTTCCAATGACACTTTGGAGAAACACACTGAGACCTTTGATCAAGTACACTAAGAACCCAGAGTTTAATCAATAAGTGGCTGCCATGAATGGTGAGGAAGTCTTCTTCTCTTTGTAGTCTTCTTCTCTTTTTCCCAAAGAGGCAAGACTTTAAAAGTTCTCTTCTTTTCACACTTTCTCTCTCTAGCTTGTCTAGCTTAAAGAAGAAAATTCCAAGATGAGAGACCATATATACCACTCTCTCTCTCTCTCTCTCTCTCTCTCTCTCTCTCTCTCTCTCTCTCTCTCTCTCTTACTTTTTCCACAAATCAAAACTACTTAGGAAGTAGTCTTTTTTATATTACGAAACTACTATAGAGAAATATATAATGGGCTTTTTGGCCCAAAGTTCTGGGACCTACTCCTTATGAGGAGGAAATCCCAACACGCTGAACATGTTGAACATATTTCCAGTGTTGCTGCCACTCCTGATTGTATTGTGTATAAAGACAAAACCTGACCTTCTGTCTGTTCCAAAATGTGATGATGAAGTTTGGCAATGCAATAATATTTTCTTTATGCACTGCATTTTATTTTCTTGCAAAACCTCTCATGATGGTGCATTTTATTGCTTGGTTTCATGCAGACATATCTTGGTTGTTGTTGATAGATTCTCCAAGATGTCGTATTTTATTGCATACAAAACCTCTCATGATGCTAGTAAAGTTGCCAAAAATTTTTCAGAGGTATTGTGTAATTTTTGACCATGTGCAGATGTATTCTTCAATCCTGGAACAGATAGAAGGGTAAATATTGTCATCTTCACCCTTCTTTGATGACAATCTTTGAACAGGGTGAAGATGCAAGTGGTTCTTTTAGAGAATGTTATTCTGCTGAAGGATACACAAGTTGAGTGCCAAGAAAGTTGGGCCCTATGAAATACTTGCAAAAGTCAGTGATAATGCCTGTTGGGCCCTGCAAAATACTTGCAAAGATCAGATATAATGCAAACAAGGTTGAATTGCCACCGGGACTCTATATCACTGACATATGCAATGTTCAACATTTGTATCGGTACTATAATGGACATGGTCATGAGAACTTGTGCTCAAACTCTTTCTTGGGTGAAACTTGACAAAAGACCATTCCATCATCCAGATTCCTTGGCCGACAAGTTTCTTGGCGGAAGTGAAATCCTCAAGTTCTCTAAGGTTTATGAGAGAAGACAAGCATAATTGGATGTGTACTTCTTGAGGCCCACATAAAACACTTTGTTGTCAATCCCCTAGGGTCACCATACCGGTCTGGGCCTCCAACTGGGATGTACCGGCTGGATGGTCAGTACGAAGCAAAAAATAATTGAAAATATGCAAAAGTAGCTAAAATTCAGAAAATTAAAACAAGAAAATATAGGAAAATAGAAAAAAAAAAGAGGAAAAACAGAAACTGTTCTGGTTGTAGCCCCCACTGTGAGTCATCTTCTCCACTGTCTATCATTGTACAATTACAGAGAAGGTAGGCTCAAATCTACCCAAAATCCTCACCAAATCAACAGAAAACAGATGGATTTTGTCTGTACAGGTGTAACTAACGATTCATTAACATTGAGTCATAGAAAAAATTGAAGTTTTGAAGCTTCTACTCCCCTATCTGTCACTATACTGTTGCTGAGATGGTAAGCATCTTCTAATCCACCCAAAATCCTCACCAAATCAACAAAAAACAGATGGGTTTTGCAGGCATAGCAAGCAGTCAATTAACCTTGAGCATTATAAAATCAAAGTTTTGGAGCTTCTTCTCCACTCTCTCACTGTACAGTTACAGAAAGGGTAGGATTATAAAATCTGTCCAAAACCCTCACTGAAGCAAGTAAATAATGGTGGGTTTGGTCATTTTAATTTTGATGGGCTTTTGGGTTTTCTTCTTCATGCAGCCTGTTCCTGTAGGATTGTTTATGGGAGAAAATGGGAAAATGTCTTGTTTTGTTGAAAACTAAGTAATAACACCGCAAATTGACCCATATGCCCTTCAAGTTAGCAATTTAATATTAGTTTTAGTTGAGATAATTTAGGGGGAAATGAAACATGCTAGTCATCTCTGTGTCAATATCGAAAAAAAATGAGTTTTACCAGCCAGTATGACAGGTATCAGCAGGTAAGAACAGTATCAGCCAGTATTGCCAGGCATTTTTCCGATACCGGAATTGACCAAATTTTGTATCTGTTTTGATCTTGAAACCGGCTGGCCAGCGTGGGGCCAGTATTGACAACTAATATAAAACATGCTAAAACAAGATTGTGGCGTGAAATTTAAAGAGGAGCAAGCTGAAAGGGCCCACATGACAACTACAGTTTTGGCTCTCTTAGTTGTCCTTTATGATAAGTCACTACTTAGTTCACAAGGATACTTCTTGGTTAAGTTATTTCTCGTCCAAGTCAGTTGCTTTCGACCTAGAGAAAATTTGTATGTATTGGTTGTAGTACAGATTAGGGAGCTGCTCCTCCATGCTGTGGCTGTGGAAGTGGAAGGGCAGCCCCAGTGCACGAAGCTCCCGCCTATGCGGGGTCCGGGGAAGGGGCGGGCCACAATGGCCTAAAGTAGGCAGCCTTACCTTGCATTTTTGCAAGAGGCTGATTCCACGCCTTGAACCCGTGACCTCAAGGTCACATGACGACAACTTTTACCGTTGTGGCTGTGGAAGTGGGCGGGTCAATAATAGCTATGCTATTGACCAACCTCCTCCAAATCCTGAATTCGGGCGGGATTAGATCGTGGTCACTTAATGTTTAAGTAATCTATTAGCATGTATTTTGTAGTTTCTTGCTGTAATAGGATACCTTGGTGGTCAAGTAGGGAGAGTCCTATGTAAAGAAAGTCTTTTAGGGAAGAACAAAGTCTTAACTTCCCACCCAAGACAATCTTGTTCTCTATAAGTACACGTAATGGGCGGGATGATTTTTATCTAACAAAGTGGTTTTATTAATTCTACTTCTTGCTTCAATTATTTTACTGATATTTGGGCAGAATTTTTCTGTAGAATATCAAGGATTGGAGGTTGATTTGGTGGTGTAATACCCCGGATCCTCAGAACTCAACCTGGTCCCCCAACTGGTTGTTTATGCCTTATTCCACCTGACTAGGTTCCAATTATTGTGTAATCTACATTAGTTGAAACCTGCAGAACTTTTTATCTGGATTTGCTGCTGATCTTCCATTCTAGTTTACAGTTATTGCATTAGAACCCATGGTAGGGGTTCATTGCTTGATCAAAAGGAGAGCTATTGGCCAAGAAGCAAGCATATCAGCCTGATATGTCTTACAGACCTAATAAGTTGAATTGTCTTAGGGAATTCAATGTGGCATTGTAGTGGACCCATGAAAATTGATATGAACGCTGTAGTGCTTTCTGTCTAGTCCTTTTCCTATGCTGCACCTTGTTCGCTCTTATTGCTACCTAAATAAGAAGGGGAGCCGTGGCGTACTGGTTGAGTTGCCGCCATGTAACCTAGAGATCACCGGTTCTAGGCGTGGAAACAGCCTCTTGAAAAAAATTCAAGTTAAGGCTGCGCACTATAGACCTTTTGTTGGTCCGCCTCTTCCCCATACCCTGCACATGTGGGAGCTTTGTACACCAAGCTGCCCTTTTGCTGCTACTTGAATAATGGCTTCAGGATTTTTCTCTGTCATAAATAATGAAATAAGGGTTGTATCATTCAATGTTAGAAGAGAACAACTTTCTAGTCCTGTCTTCTACCAAATCTGTATTCTTTTTTTGGGGCTTTGTGAACAAAGCATCTTCAAGAGGCTGTGGGGATGGATATATTTTCAATGAAGATTTTGATGTTTTCAGACTCAGCCCAGGATGCATAAAAATGAAAGTCAAGAATTCATTGTTCTGTACTGTATATATTCCACTACAGATGAAGGATATTTCTTATATGGCCCTGGAATTACCTGAGTAACTAAAGAGGAAAAAACAAAGAATAAATGGAGTATCTTTATTGATGGTCATTTGCAAATAGAATCTTGCTTCTCTCCAGTGACCTATGAGTTTGATCTTTGACATTTAGAGGTCTGGAAAAGTGAATTAAGTATAATTCTGAAGTTTTCCATTTCAGAATTTAGTACTTAATGAATATTAGTTAGTAAATTTTCTTCCTATGGTGAGTGCAGGGAAACATTCAAAGTCTCACCGCCATTGAACTTGACAAATACAGGGCAGATGCGTGGCTCTTGTCTCCTCCATGCCAGCCTTATACACGGCAAGGTTGATTTTTGCTCTAATTTTGACTGCACAAAATTTTGTTGTTTTTTCAAATGATGAATGTTAAAATTATTTTTAGGTCTCCAGAAGGACTCAGATGATGCTCGGGCATCTTCTTTCCTCAAGATACTTGAACTCGTCCAGCAGATGTTGCACCCTCCACTTATGCTATTTGTGGAGAATGTTGTTGGATTTGAGGTTGGTATGATGATCTAGTATAAGAGATCAGCTGTTATTTTTCCAAACATGTAATGTGTTTGCAAAGAATATTCTAAAAGTTATGTCTTTCTTTTTCCTGATGCAGACATCTGATACACATAAGCAGATGATGGAGATTTTGGCCAAAACTGGTTTTCTTTCACAGGAATATATCTTGAGCCCAGTACAATTCAATATACCATATTCTAGACCTCGATATTTTTGCTTGGTAAACTATTTTCTTCTGTTTCTGTAGGGCCTGGATTGGTGCCTGGTTTAGCTCTAGTACTTATTCAAAATGTTCAAAATTTGCTAAGTAAATTCTTGTAGAAGGTGAAGTTCCCTAATTTGGTTGGTATTACTCCTGCTAGGTCTATCTAGCAACTTCATCATTGAGATAGTTCTTAGCAGTGTTTAAAAACTTTATTGGTATATCAAAGCTGGCCAAGTTGACTCCAGTTTGTCATGATCAAAGCCAATCCTTAGCCCAAGAAACTTGGTTCAGTACTAACTAGAATCTTACAAAACCCAACAGTCAAAAGGCCACATTTGGTACTAAAAGAGATGGACTTATTGTGTTCATTATATCACTAGTCAAAAAGTCAACAAATTGATCTGATACTTGGAGAACATAAAAAATCACGCTCCATAATGCTAGGAATTAATTACATGAGATGGAATTGAAAATCTCAAAAGAATTAATGGGAAATGATAATTTTTTCAAGAGGTTTGGACTTTCATCTTTACTTTATTTTGTAACATAACAAAAGAATGATGAGAATATACCATTGAAGTCTATGAAACTAATGAGATGGTTAGTGAAAAATGAAATGAAACTGATGAAATGTTTCAGTAATGTTATGCTGTTGAAGTTATTAAACAAGCCAATACTTATGACATAGAAAATTGAAGTCATGAACTATGTAGTCATAGATGTGACAAGTCGCTAGGTGCAAAAAGGCGCTTGGGTGCGACTCGATTATGGGTAGGCACAAGGGGGAAAAGTCATAGTGCGACGAGGCATGACTAGTCGAGTGACTAGTTGTGCTTGGCTCACCTTGTGACTTTTTTGCCCTCAATTTCAGGCGCCAGATCGATCTCCAATCATTGATCGTTGATTTTCCTTCGTCAAAGATAGGAATAGGTAATAGGAAAGCAAGAGGGGAAAGGGAAATGCAGATTTTGCCAAAAAAAACTAACCATTTTGTGCATTGATCATCTCTTCCCTAAACTCGATCGTTTGTTTTCCGTCGTTTTTGGCAGTGAAAATGGCAGCGAGAAGGGGATGGAACATCAGTTTTCTCTTCCTTCTCCTCTCTCTCTCTCTCTCTCTCCCTTCGAGTCTATTTCATTTTTAAGAAAGGTGTGCCATTATCAATTCTGGACCCTCCCTTTATAAGAAAAAAATCTGAGTAATATTGTATATATCATCATCATCATCATCAAGACCTTATCCCAATTAGGGGTCAACCACATGAATCTTATTCCTCCATTCCTCTCTATTAAGTACCATGGCTTCATTTAGTCCCAAAGTTTTTAAATCTTTCCTCGCCACTTCTATCCACGTTCTTTTGGGCCTTCCCCTTGCCCTTTTAGAACCTTCTACTTGTATTGCCTCACTCCTTCTAACCGGTGCTGTTGTTGGTCTCCTTTGAACATGACCAAACCATCTAAGTCTAATCTCTCTCATCTTGTTACCTATTGGTGCTACTCCTAAATTTTCTCTAATATTTTCATTTCTAATTCTATCCTTTCTTGTCTTACTACTCATCCATCTCAACATCCTCATTTCTACAACGCTCATCCTATGAGCATGATGTTCCTTAACTGCCCAACACTCTGATCCATAGAGCATGGGCGACCTTATGGCCATCTTATAGAATTTTCCTTTTAGTTTGAGTAGCACTCGCCGATCACACAAAACTCCAAATGCACATCTCCATTTGTTCTAACTTCCTTGGATTCTCTGGGTAACCTCCCTCTCAATTTCTCCACTCTCATGAATCATTGATCCTAAGTACCAAAAGTGGTCTTTTATGGGGACTTCTTGGTTATCAATCTTGACTGGTGTTCCACTCCTACTTTCCTTGCTAAAATTGCATTCCATATAGTCTGTCTTAGTTCGGCTAATTTTAAATCCTTTAGATTCTAATACTTCTCTCCATAACTCTAACTTTATGTTTACACCCTCCCTTGTCTCATCAAGTAAGACTATATCATCTGCAAATAGCATGCAAATATATACATATATATATATATATATATATTTATGGGGAGTGGTAATTTCAGCCATTTATTGCAGGTGTAAGAAGTAGCTAACACCTGATTGGCTGAAAAAAAATAAAAAGATATCATTTCCTTTGTCTTTTTTTGCTTTTTACTTTTTCTCAGCCAATCAATTGTTAGCTGCTCCTTACACCTGCAATAAATTGCTACAGCTAACACTGCTCTATAATATATATATATATATATATTATTTGTACGTTGCATACGTTGATATTTTTATTTTATTTTTGTGCCTAGGAACTAGTAGAAGGGGAGCCTTGGCGTAACGGTTAAGTTGTCGTCGTATGAGCTTGAGGTCATAGGTTCAAGGCGTGGAAACAGCCTCTTGCAAAAATGTAAGATAAGGTTGCTTACTATAGACCCTTGTGGTCTGCCCCTTCCCCAGATCCCCGCATAGGCAGAAGCTTCATGCACTAGGGCTTCCTAGGAACTAGTAGGCGTGCCTAGTCCCTCCAAGCGCAAGTTGCACCCTTTCTGCCTGTGACTACATACGTTATGAAATGAGACAAGGTGACCATGTTAGTCAGTCAGGATTAGTCTTTCTTTAGCACATTTCCATGAAGATTTTATGACTTGTATGTTGTTTTGCCGCATGTCTTTCTATAATTTTTTTTCTCAAGTGGGGCTTTCTATATTTACTTGGGAGTTGTTACCTTCCTGGTTTTGTAGTTTTATGGAGGATAATCTATTTCTGTGTGTCTTAATTTTTCTATATATGCACTCAGGCAAAAAGGAAACCTGCATCGTTCCAAAATCCATGCTTCAACCATCAACTGCTTTGGACACCTACTCCCGCACTGCTGCGGGCGAGTAGCATGGTGGATGACAATCGCCTAAATGGAAAGAGGGAGAACCTGCATCTATCTTGTGAACCGATAAAGAATTTCCTTGAACTCAATATTTCATTTGACCATGAGTCAAAAATTGAAGAATCAGATATCTCCTGCGAACCAAATGATTTTGGAATGGCTCATAGAACAATAACTTGCCAGGCCAATTTTGAAGATTCTCCCGATTCTGATGAGAGAATACAACTAGTCCCAATAGATGATATTATTAGCCTTGTTGAGAAAAAGAACAAAGAGAATGGTGTTGCTGATGGGTCCTTGAACCTGTACAGAGTCCCATTAGAGTTGATTGAGAGGTGGGGAAGTGCAATGGGTATCCATATTTCTTGGCCATGAAATTGATTAACATAGCCTTAAACAGTGAGCGCTTCATATTGTGTTTTAGCCACCACCGTCCCTCTTCTCCCACCTGCCCTCTCTCTGTTACTTACACAGAGACGTGGGTTATTGGCACCCTGATTACTGGGCATTTTCCTGTCATGTCTTTTTTGTACCTAAATTATTTATTTTTTTCTCTACAGACAGTACTAACTGATGTCCTGTCATGCAAGTTCTTTCCTTCATTTTATGAATGTCATTATTATTTCACTCTACATGTATTTATTTGTTAAAGAAAAATACACCTTAAAAGTGACACAGATATTGTTTACCCTGATTCTAAGCACTGTTGTTGTTTTACCAAAAGCTACTATCGGTACGTGAAGGGTACTGGCTCTCTTTTGGCAACCACCCAAGTATGTCTCTTCTTCTACGTTTGACACTGGGTTGTGTTTCATATGTAATCAAATTGCTCTATTTCCTTAGCTCTTTCTTTTGGCAACCACTCAAGTATGCCTCTTCTTGCTTTTAGCATTGCTGTTCCACTGCAGTTGGTTTAGGTCCTGTTATCAACTCGTACTCTTCAAATCCTGTTATCAACTCATATTTGCCAAATCATTTGTTATCCTGCTCCGATCTGATTTGCTTCTTGTTTTACCAATCATGTTGTGTGGATATTTTCAACCTAGAAAATTGAGTCGCAGTCTAAGAATTCTTTGTTGGAGCTTGGCCTCAGATATTTCACCCCTCGAGAGGTATGTATGTTTGCTGTTTATGTCTTCAGCTGGACTTTGTTACTGTTTAGTGACTAGTTTCATGTTATCTTCAGGTGGCCAATTTGCATTCGTTCCCGGACAACTTTAACTTTCCAAAACATATAAGCCTTAGGCAACGGTGAGTGTGATGACCTTATTATCATAGCGCTAGGCTTGGATGAAAATCCCAGTGGACAAATTGTTTTAAGTGCCATGTAAAGCCAGGTCTTGGATTAAGGACAGACTCAGCTTATTTCTTCATTTGGAATCCTGGTCCTGAGTCCAATGAACTCAATGACTTTGTCTATTTAGTGATAATTTTATGCACTATGGCACATACAGTATTTTTGCTGACAGGGGCAGGCTTATGAATGGCAATTTCATATTTGGGACTGATTTTAAAATGAGGCATGTTACTACTAAATGTTTCCGTCAAACTCCTTGCCCAACTATTCAAGACACCCTTCTAATTGTTCTACAAGTCCAAACTGAAAATATATTTGGAGTTTTGGCTATTCTTCATGTAATAGGGCAGCCTGGTGCACAAAACTCCAGCCTTTGCAGGGTCCAGGGAAGGATCGGACCACAAAGGGTTTATACTATGCAGCCTTACCTTGCATTTTGCAAGAGACTGTTTCCATCCTCGAACCCTTGACCTCCAGGTCATATGATGATAACCCTTATCACTCATGTATTTTGGAAAATCTAACATTAACCACCTCTAATCATCTTTTTTTCCTAATCGTATCTTCAACCACTTCTGCGAGAAAAAAGTATCAATATTCATGTGTAGTTCTCTCAAGTTCACTTTCTCAGGAAATCTTTGTTTGCTTCGTCAGATTACCAAGTTCCTTTTTTCACTCTGCAGAATAATTCCCTACAAGTTCAGGGATGGACATCTGAAACAAATTTCAATCCTGTCATAATACTTACCTGTCAGCCCAAACAATCTCATATTATATTCTAGAACTATTGGAATCATTTTTATCTAAGGCCTTTAATTCAGATAGAATGTTTAGCACTTACAACTAGTTCCTTAAGCAGTCAAATGTCAAAACTGACAAACCTATCTGCTATTTCTGTTCCTACTATATGTTCCATAGAGCTGGCTGATGGAATAAAAAGTAGCTTGACAGCTATTAGGCCTGGCATCTCAGGTGAATCCATGCAGAAGGTTTTGATTTTATATTCAGCCACCAAATCTGGATAATTGCGGCACGGCTAGTTTTAAAGCCACAAACATGGTTCTTGAGAACTAATATTTCAGAAGAAGAACAATGCTTTAGAAAGCCAAGAGTGAGTACTAGTGTAAAAATGGGCTTCTCAAGAAACAACTCAGGGATCTTTTCCTTTTTCATTTGTCCAATCTTCTCCTTACTGTTACTCCAAGCATTCACTGATTGCTTCCTGTCTGGGTTTGTCATTTTCTTGCTTTCTGCTCCAACCTATCCCTGCTTTCTATTACCTTGGATTTTCTTCTGTTTCCTGAGCTGGTCATTGTTGTCCTTATTAGCCCTTCAAGTTGAAGTTGTAAGCTCTTATCTGTGCCTGTTGGTTTTATCAGGTATAGGAATAATGCATGGAAATTCAATCGTCATGTATATAGTTGTTGATTCTTCTCTGTTTGCAAGATCTTCTCCCTATCATTTAGAACAGTTTAAATTGCTTTCTCTTTTTTGAATGGGTTCCTAGGAAAACAGTTACTTAGTATTACTTCTTTTCCGACAGGTATGCTTTGCTGGGAAACAGTTTAAGTGTAGCAGTTGTGGCTCCCTTGCTCCGGTATCTATTCACTGAATCATCATGATAATAACTATTCAGGTGAAATTTTACAACCATGATTTTCTCTGCTTCTTTTCTCATGAGTAAAAGAGATTGAAATTTTGCTTGAATTCTGAGATGCGTTTCTGTAACTGCCAAGGGACAAGCTTCAGCTTTAGTTCTTAACCATGTTTTGCTGCTGGCTATAATTTTCTATAACCTATCTCATTATTCCTCCTTCCATTTACTATGTTACTTTTTCAGGTTTACAGCTTTATTCATTTTTCTTTGGGAAATCATACAGCCACTCCCTCCACTTAATGTTGCTTCTGCCCCTTTGTGGTCTTTTGTCCTTTAGTTTTGCTGCTGGTTATAATTTCTATAACCTATGTCATTATTCCTACTTCCATTTACTATGTTACTTTTTTAAGGTTTACAACTTTATTCATTTTTCTATATGAAATGATATACTCACTCCCTCTACATAATGTTGCTTCTGCCCTTATGTGGTTTTTTGTCCTGTAGTGGTTGTTTTTGGGTTTATTAATATAAAATCCAACCATTAAGTGTGCAATATACCCAAAAACCCACAAAGGGGCAGGAGTAATGCTAAGAGGAAGGAGCGGGTATATCAAGTTATGTAAGCAAACAAAAATTAAAGAAAGAAAAGTTCTAAGGAATAGGGGTGCTACACAATTTGTGGATAACCAATAACATTATATGTGGCACTGCATTTCCTTAAAGGCATTTTGGTTTCAACATACACATGCTTGAACTCTTCACTAGAGTTACAGTAATGGTCCAATACTGTAAGAGTGCTGCATTAGTGCATTGATTGGTTTGAACATGTATTTCTTGGTTTCACAATAGATTAATTAAAAGAAAAAGGTTTCTCTAATATTGAACATGTTTGGCATTCCTTTAGGAAATTGATCCAATAAATTAGCTTGGGGTGTCAATAGTTGTTGTTATAAAACATTGTGTTCAATTTGATGTGCAATGCTTTGATGGAGTTGCTATTGCTATTAGAGAACTATAGTAAGTACATACTGCTTTACTTAAGGTGTTTGATTTATTATCATGACGGATAAAGGTATTTTATATTCACTGATGACACTTCATCCGTGTTTAGCTAATGCCATATGTTATCAAGGATACCATCTTACTATAAAAAGTGATGCAAAGGTGCTATCTAATGTCTCTAAATTTAGGATTATTTTCACATTAAAAGGTTGATTGTTTCGAAAGGTTGTTCTTGTCATGTAGTAATGAGTGGTTCTCCATGTAACCAGCCTTGGAAGGATCAATGGCTATTTAGGATGAAAATTGATTTTGGGATTATTGTTGGAAATGTGTGCCCTGTAAAGCCAATTATATCATACTTGTCATGAGATTATTTGAATAAATACAATCTTTGGCCATCATGATATGTCAATTGTAGGATCAAAGGTAATCCTTTGTAAGATATATTGTAAAATTGTTATATATGCAAGAATCATGCAATATCTCAGGAACCTTAGGCAGCATACTAGGAGTTTTGTAAAATGTTGGTTGAGACCACAAAGGGTCAATAGTATGCAACCTTACCTTGCATTTATGTAAGATCTTATTTTCACGCCTTGAACCCATGACCTCTAGGTCACATGGAAATAACTCTACCATTGCCCAAGGCTCTCTTTCTAAGTGTTACTAGATAATATAACCACAATTACTTTTAGACTTGAGCAATCTATATTGCTAATGGGGGCTAATAATCATCTTATGGTGCATTTTGTGATGGCTCATTTCCATCTCAAGCAAAATATGAGGGTCAAGCTGAATTTTGGGATAAATGACTCTCTTTTACAATAGGAACAGTCCTCACATTCAAGAATAAAGCTTGAGATGATATGGGTTGAGATGAAGTGATATGCAAACCACGTACAGTGAGCTGGGTTGAGATTGAGATTTCTCATCTCAGCTCAAGCACCACTAACAATGCGCTAGGATGAGATTATTTTCATCTCAAGTATCACTAACAGTGAGATGAAGAGATATCACTTCATCTCAACCTCGCTCAAGCATGACTAATTGTGAAATGGCCCATCTCATCTCATCTCTAGTCAGCTCATTCCATCTCAAGCACCAATAACACCCTATAATGAGGTAGCATTTTGTAAGAAGTAATTGTGAAAGATGAGTTTTTGGACTAAAAGCAAAGGAAAAGGGCTGGAGAAAAAGGAGGAGAAGATAACTGAACATTTCATCTAAGCATTTCATTTATGGACATCATAGTTCTAGTGATCAGTTCACACTTACATATCCAAATGCAGCTTCTTTGTAGTAATTCTGTTACACTTATATGCACTAGATGTAAATGTATTCCTAGCATACATCCTTCAGGTTGACGTGTTACTAACCACATGAAGCTTTTCCACTAAGAGTTATGATTACCAATAAGATCTATTTACACCTTGTTCTTGCATGAAAAAATGGATAATCAATTTTACTGTATTTTGCACTTGCACAATCGTTGGATTTCTTCAGCTATCACAATAATGGGTAGTATGGAAATGCAGCCATATCCTTAATAATTTTTGTTATGGTGGCCATGGCTCTATGCTCTACTGCTACACTCGACTAAATACTTTCTTGCTTCTCCAAGAAACTAAACATTCATTTTTCTAAGGCACAAAATCTTGTGACTGATCCTCTGCTGCTTAGAACCACACTCAAAGGTAGACCAACCTTGATATCTAATTCATTTTCTTTCATGAAGTCCAAGAGGTAGGGCGTGACATAAGTTCCTCTAACATACCTCAAGATTAATGTTTGTACTTACAAATGTTCTTTGCTTGGTTCATGCATGAAATGACGCATTAGATTCACTGTATAAAGTGATATTAAGTCACTGGTCAAGTACTCCAATGTCTTGTACGATGCTTGTGTTTGTGGATCCTTCATTGTGTTTCCTTCTTTGTTGTTGAGCTTTTAGTTTAGCTGTTGGATAGAAGCAAGCTTGTCATTCATCATCAAATTTGGGTAGCAAACTATGTTATTGTTCATCATCCTCAGACCTGTTATCAAAACCAATGGCATGCCTCTTCTGACTTAATATCATCCCTTTACCACAATGCAAGGACGTAGCCTCCCAATTTCCTTCTTGTCTCTTGAATTCAGGTTCATCTATTTGATGGAGCTGCGAGGTGATATCTGGTTATCTAGAATTGTTTTCAGGTCGTCCTTTTCTACCATCTTTCCACGATTTTTATTCTTGTTTTTGTCTTAGATATGAGAGGACCGAGAAGTGGTTATCCTCCCAGAGGGGAAAAGCCATGCTAACAGGTTGCTTGATCTGTCTCCAGGAGAATCTTCACAGAACTCAGGGAGAGAGATGAGTGAAACATCTCAGGAACGCAGAGATAATTCAAGAACAGCTAGAAAACCTTCTATGTGGTCTGATAAGCCCAAAATTTTTGCTGCTGATATGTTAAGGAGGACCGTAACAGGATGGATTTTGAGGGTTCTGATTCTGGACCTTTGACTGACAAAGGAATGTTTGGCCAAATCTTTAGTCAAAATGGAATTCCAGCCCATTCAAACGGTGCTGAGTTTGATAAAGAAGACATTAAACAGGGTATAGTTACATGGAGAGTGACTCTAGTTGGTTACCATATTGATAGGTTTATTCTTGTTAAAACTTTGGGAGATGTTGTTAGAATATTATGGGTTATCAAAACTGACGTAACTGTTTCTGATTTAGGAGTTGGATCTTTTGCCGTCATCTTCTAAAACAAAAAGGTATGATCCATGCTCTTACACACGGACAATGGATCATTGGCAATTCATATTTCGCGCGTCAAAAGTGATTCTTGGCTTTGTCTACGGCTAAATACAAGATCACCAAAATCCCCTATACGGGTTCAACCGAAAGAAATCCCTGTGGATTTCTGGACAGAAGGATTGCTAGCTATTTGCCAGGAAGCTGAGCAAACCTCTCAGGATTGATGCTGTCTGATGAGACGACTAATCATAAACTAAGTGAATTTGGTAGAGGCACCTTTTAGCATTTGGGTCTAGAACATAATTTTAGCTTGCAAAGACCAGTCAATAGCAACACATCTTGGATGTTGCCAAAAAAGCCAAGCCTAGTGAAAAGAGGCGCCTCTCCTGTTGATTCTAGGTCACGAGTTCAAGGTTGGCACGCTCCATCTCATTAGGGGATGGCTAAATCTAGGTGAGTTTGCGAATGGTTACCTCTATAATTCTTTACTTGTTAAAATTAATGAGGAGTTTCAAATTTCTAGCCAAGCCTTTTTTGAAGAAAAAATAACACTAATACCCTTTTTTAATTGCTTACATTTATTTTCATATTATCTTTATTAAACAAAGATTAAAAGGTGTCAATTATATATATATAGACATACACACACACACATATAATTATAATTATTTACGAGAAACGGTTAACATCTCTAGTTTTTTTTTTTTTCTTTCTCTTTCCCTACCAAAGGGTGGAAAAAGGAGGACCCATCATGCCAAAAGTGAGGGAAAACCATGTAAGAGGCTTTTGATTGGCATTTTCAGCCCTTGTAAGAAATTACACAGGAAAAAACATGTGAGGGCCTATTAGTTGGTATTTTAGCTGATAGGATGAATACATGTGGAAGAAATGAATGGGTCCAATCATCAATGGGGGGGCTTCATTCATGCAAAAAATTGAGTATTTCTTAAAAGCATTCAATAGAATTCCTCTATTAGGAAAATATAAAGAGAAATATGAAAACAATTCCTCTTTCTAATTTTAGTTTAAGTTGATAATATATCTAATTAAAAGAAAGGCATATGGTAGGATTGAGTGGAGAGTGCTTGATCATGTTATGACACTTATGGGTTTCTTTGACACTTGATAAGGTGAATGCATGCTTGTCTTAGTTTTGCATCATTTTCTGTCTAGGAGAATGTTGCACCTCAAGGATTTTTCAAAAGTACTAGAGGGCTGAGGCAAGGGGATGTTTTATCCTCCTAACTCTTCACTATAGTGGGGAAAATTTTCTATGAGATGATGAAAAATTTAGTTGACAATAACTTGTTTTTTGGGTTCCAGCTTAATTGTTACAATATGTTGATGATGCTATGGTTCTCTCTAATAATAATTGTGACTTTGCTTCGAAACTTGAGGCCATCTTGATGTGCTATGAGATGATGATAAGACAGTTAAATACTCAAACTCGTTATTGCTTGTTGTCAGAATCCCTTCGGGTTGATGATGCATCAAGCAGGAATTTTAGGATGTGGGACATGTGGTCTACCTTCTTCCCACTTGGCTTTGCCCCTATCAACTACTTGACCTACTGTAAGTCTTTGGAGTGGGGTGATTGAAAATTTTTAGGCCAAACATGTTGGATGGAAAGGAGCATCTCTTTCTTTTGGGGGAAGATTGACTTAATCGAGGCTACTCTTTTTGGTTTACCTCTGCAATTCTTGTATTTATTTAAGTGTTCTAGAACCATACTAGACAAGTTGGAGAGGATATAAAGGAAATTTCTTTGGAATGATGGTGTTGGCAAGAGAAGAATTCATCTCGTTAATTGGTTAATGATTGTAGACAGTAAAATGGAGGGGCTGGCTTTAAGGACTTGGAAGTCATGAACAAAGCCTTGTTAATGAAATGGCTTTGGAAGTTAGAGAATGGTGCTTACTTCCTGTGGAAGGATATCATTAAAGTAAACTATGGTAAGAGGGATGCTTTGTGTTTAGATGAGAAGAAAGTGATGCAAGGCTCAAGAGTTTAGAGAGACATTTGTGAAGGGTTCAATTCATTCCACAAGTAGCTATTTGTATTAATAAGAAGGCTAAATCTAGCATATGGAATAAAAGATGGCTTGACAACAAGTGTTTCGTAAGGGATTTTAGATGGCCATTTAGGGCGTTTGCGCATAAGAAAGAGAGAGTTAATGACTTCTTTTCCCTAGTTAAGTGTGAGGATGTGGAACTTAAAAACTACCATATTCCATTTAGATTTGAGGAAGATAGCACTTCTGAACTTATTTTTCTACTATAAGAGAAACTCATTTATAGCAACAAGATGGACATGTTGCATTGGAGACCAAATCCTAGTGGAAAATCACTATTAGATCTCGCTACAATGAAGTTGCTAGGTTTATTTGGTATAAATTTGCTCCTCCAAGGTCAATACATTATTATGAACTTTGTCTTGTGGTAGAACACTTAGTGTGGATTATCTTTACAAAATTAGGTGGCAAGGCCCTTCAAGATGTTTATTCTATCATGAACATATTGAAATGATCAACCATAATTTTGCTCTTTACAAGAAAGTTGGTGAAGTTTGGCTATGAGTTTTACTTGATTTAAATATGAAGTGGTACTCCTGGTAGTCTTATGAATTCTTTGATACTTATAGGAACTACCAAAAGAAATAGGATCTTGTGTCACCTGTTAGTGGTCACTTCATTTGTAGTATTTGGATTGAAAGAAATTGCAAATTATTTGAGGGAGACAGGTTGAAATGGATGGAATTTACAACAAAATCAAAAGGTTGGTGTGTTTCTAGGTTTCTTCATTAAAGGCCTTCAAAGACTTTCAGCAAAATGAATAATCTTAAGATGACGAGGTGAGATTGACTAGACTTTTGGAAGAAAAGAAAAGGTGATTTTATCTCATTGAAGTTAAAGCTTTGGATCATGGTCTTGATACATGTCTACAATTTGGTTTTCTTATTGTCATTATAGAAGGGGATGCGCTAAATGTCATTAGGTGGATGCATTAAGCTAAATGTGTTCATGTCAAAAGATTTACTAAAGTGACGTAGATCATCTTACCAAGGAAGGAGTGACGCTGTAGGGTCTTTTGAGTTAGTTTGTAGCATGGTTATGATTTGCACACCCTAATGGTTGTTGGTCTTGTTAATGTTTGAAAGCTTTGCATTGCTTGACGTTGGCAATGGATGTGGCCTTGTGCGTTTGTGTCTACTGAATCTTTGGTTTTGTTCAGATGCAAATTAGTGTTTAGGAGAATATGCTCTGATCTCTTGCAATGTTGTTTGTGTTTTCTATTTTGTGTGGATTGATTTGGGTTGCCTCTATTTTGTAGAGAGGGGGTGCAAGGCATCTTGTTCAAATTTTTACTTCTAGTTTGGGTTGCTAAGGGCCTCCCTTAGTAGAGATGAATAAGATATCTACCTTTCCAAAAAAAAAAACACAACATGGTCATTGAAAAGGAAAAAAGTTGGATGGGTATTTGAAATTTTAGAGTAGTGGGGATGGTATTTGAATTATTTAAAAAGTTGGATGGGTATTTGAAGCCAAAGAAAAGCATATAATGGCTTCCGAACCTATAATAATCCAAAATGTTGTAACTATTTTCGCCATTAATGAAAAACATGATTTTTCTTCAACTATAAAAATTTAGTTTTTAATAGCACAATAATTGAATAATGAGACTATAATGGATAGATACAGCTAGAAAAGAGCTTCCCAATGCCGTAACTATATCACAAATCTGATGTTAGGAGCCTATGTAGTGGGTGTATCAAATTATAAGAATTGATAAGGACAACCCCTCTTAATTTGGCTTTTGTCTTTTCTAATAAATGGGATTCGTATCTAGACATCCTAACATGTCAGCCAAGCAACCAAGGAACCGATGTCTCATCCACGCGAAGGGTAGTAGGTTGCCTTGGGCTGTTAGGACTAGATAAAAAAACATATAAGAGAGAAAGAAAAGAGAGAAAGGAAGAACGAAAGAAAGAAAGAAAAGAGGAGAGAGAAGAAGAAGAAAAAGGGAAGAGACGTCTTCCCCTTGTACTGAGAAGCAGAAGCTAATAGCAAGAAAAAGAAGGAGAAGGGAAAAGTTGTGAAAGAGTGCAAAGGACTTCATGAAATCATTAAAGAGGTAGAACTACTAAGTTTTCAATAGTTTTAATAATTTTTTAGAATTGAAAATGGCATTTTCCTTTGATGTTCTAGTATACTCACTTTTTCGCATGCTTCATTACCTATTATGGACAACTTCTAGCATGATTTTATGCACCATCATCTTCATTTTAGCATAATCATTAAGCCCTTCTATGTGCAATTTTAACATGATCATTAGGCCATCTTATATATGGTTTCCTTTTCATGATTGGTTCTATTAGCATGATTTTCATGATTATAATGCTCTTATGAGTATGGCTTTTAGTAGGAGATTATGTCCTTATTTTATTCACTTTTTGGCTAAAAAAACCTGTAAAAAGATGATTTTTCTAAATCTTAAAAAGGGTGTATGTATGACTACCAGGGTTTTTAATGCATTTTTAAAATAAAAAAACTAACCCTTAATTTTGAAAACTAAGTTATAAATAATGCAAAGGAAGAATCTTTTTCTTGAAATTCTTTTTTCAAAAACACTGAGTATCTTTCCTCTTTTAAAATAATGAAATTATCAATAGAATTGAACTTTACATTTCTATTTAAATTTTGGCAGAGTTTCCTCTATTTTTCGGATATCTACATTTTTTACAAGTGTTGCGATGTGCTTGATAAATTATTTTCTATAAAAATAAAACTAAATTCTGGAGACTCAGTACCCTTTTACATTCATGATAGAAACATAAATCATACATCCATCCCAGAATTGTCAAGCCATAGCCATAGGTTACAATTAATATCAAGTAGCATCATGGCTTAGTGTTACATAACCAACATGAGTACTTGTAAACAAATATGACTTCCACTAATCATGTGTCTTACTTCCTATTTTCTATCTAGAGTCTTATACTCTTGAACTTTGTCTCATTGCCTTTCATTTTATTTGAAAATGTTTCGGATAGGTTGAGTATAAACTTATACTCTGTAGATCACCTGAATACTAAAAAATTGAAATCAATGACATACATCATAATTTGAATATGACGTTTATGCATATCAAATAAAATAGTCATCTCACATAGGCTTCATTAAGCAATGCATTTCAAGCATTCACATATAACTTGACATCTCAATCTTAAATCGAATAAACTAATGACACATGAAATTAGTATTCGATTAAACATGTCATTGGTATCACAAACTAACATACGTCACTATGCACAACTGCACCTCGATTTATTGTATATTGATTGGTCATGAGTACTCATTTAAAACTATCGTGATTCATCTTATATGGAACCACAACTCATCATATATAGAGCTAAAATCATAACTCAATTGATATCACTTGTGCTCGTAGCATTGGGATAAAAAAAAAAAATCATCGTGATGCTCTTATACTTACAACTAGATCACTGTGTTGTGTGCCGACTGATATCTTAGCCGAATCTTGATTGCATCCTCATAGGGACTATAGTCAAATATAGAAAGGGTATAGTTGACACCTATAGTAGTCTCTACTACCAATCTAGATATACCTCTTTGGGCAATTGATATCATTTACCACTTTTTGTGCTTAGAGGTCTGGAGGCCAACTATACAATCCCTCACATAAAGATCCCCAAGCTTATTAGCTTGAAAAATCATATGGGTATCATCATACCCTACCACAACATCATTTGAAATCTCTCAGTTTCTTTTTAAATTCTTTGAGGTTTCAAAATAAATGAGTCTATTCTTTTGAATTTTCTGACACAAATATGTGTCTAACTTAAAACATCATTTTCGACATTCTAATCATGTATGAATAGTTTTATTAACATTCTTTCCAATTAAATCATGGTTAATACATAAAACTGTATATACCAAAAGGTATGACTTCTACTTAATAACAACATTTCTAATTATTCAAAGTTTGAGAATTTAACCAAAACTCAAAGTCCATAATTCTAACCTTCAACTTATAAATAATTGTATATTCTTGAAATACAACATTTTTCTTACAGGAATAACATGCATTCAATAGGAGTTATAAACTTATTATATAACTGTATAAAAAACATGTTGAAACAGTTTACATCAACTTTTCAATTTGAAACTCATTTTAAACTTGATAGCATTCAGATCACCTATCTCTTGTGGCAATTTATCCGTTCTCCACAGCTTTTACTATTCTCACTCAACGGTCAACCAACTTGTACATCAATCTATACAATAGATAAATTTGATGTTTTTAGCATCAGTTCTAAATTTTGACTTTATTTTATGATCTAATGATCCAAATCATCTTCAAGTCATGGAACCATTAGATTTATGATCTATCATTGATCAACTATTAGAATTTCATTTTACTAACCATTTAGGCTACAAATTTGAATTCTTTATGGATCATTGTTATTTTACATTAACATGTTGAAACCTTAGATCTAAGCCGTTGATTCACTGATCGATAATTTAAGTCATCAATTTACAACTTGATCTTATTGATCCACATAGTTATGGCTTATTGTCTACGTGGATTAACAATTCTCAAGATCCATTCTATGCTTTTATTACTATCTAGGGTTAATCATATAATCATTTCATAATCCAATAATCAAATTTGTGTTTTAGGGACATGAATAGGTGATCAAAGTGATGCAATTTACTATTTAGACTTCTAGTCTATCTAGTCTAAAAATTGAGGTTTTAGATATGTAATTAGACTAAGATTAGATCATAGAAGGATCTGATCAGATGTTATAGTTCATGATCAATAGATTTTGAGTGATCAGATTCACTATCAAGGGTTGAAACTCAATGATCAAATCCTTGGCAAGGTTGTTGGAGTTATGATCATTTACTGATCAGCGTGAATGGTGATAGTTCAATGGTCCTCATTCAAATTTGTCAAATTTCTTGAATATCAACCATAATCCTATATAGATCAATCCAAAATTTAGTTTTCCTAGCTATCTTTGATGAAAATCATCAATTTCCTAATTGATTTTCAATAATTAGTACACTGATCAGAGGATTTTCTTAATCTTTTACTAAATTAAGGTCAAGGAAGATAATTGCAGCATCTAATCATCGATCCAATATCGTCCTATCCTTCTTCCAACGATAACCAATGGCTATAGGTGGCAATTCCTCTGTTCCAATTCAAATTTATTGATCTATAGTTATAAGATTGAAACTCATAGTAGATAGAGGGGATTTTCCTACTTGGTTTGCATTTCCTGATCAATCTTTGTTGGACAAGGGCAGAATAGTCCTTGAATTTATTGTTACTTCAGTGATAGTGGTTTGATCTCCAAATTGTTAGAGGGCCTTTGTAGATTAAGAGATGGGAAGTACAACAGTGGAATTTGATCATTGAGAAGCTACTATTTTGTTGTCATCCCAACCAAGAACTTCATCAGTTAGGAGTGGACAAAGAGAGACCAAGCTAGGAAAGGGGAGAAGATTATAGGGGTTTTACTCATCTCAACTTAGGCAACATGATGGTGATGACGGTTTTCTGATCCATTGTTGTCTTCTGCTTCGATTGATGCAAAATCCACAACCTTAGAGTTTACAATCACCTGATTTCTCTCTATAGTCCGACTATGGTGATCCACAGTGTCTCTCTCTCTCTCTCTCTCTCTCTCTCTCTCTCTCTCTCTCTCTCTCTCTCTCTCTCTCTCTCTCTCTCTCTTTGGTTGGATGAGATAGATTCCTCTATTATGATTCGTATATTTTAAGTGGAGGGAGTGCCATTATCAAAATAGTCACACCCTTGAATTTACTTTGATTTTTTATGTTTAAATTTTTTTTAATTTTAATAATGATGTTTCATATACTTAGCCATTATCATGCACGATCATGCCGAATTTGACTAGCTTTTGTTTCAAATTCCACAAGTGGGGCCCACTTGGTAAAAATACTGAATTACCCTTCACTTGTAAAATGTTTAAAGTTTTCATTTGAACTTGGATTTCAGTGTTCTTAGTGTTATTGGAACCTATTTCTAAGTAGAATTAAAAAAATAAGGTTCCAACACTAAATTTGATGCCTCTTCTTTTCTATATTTTCTAAACTCCAACAAGACTAATTTTTTTATATATAAATTACATAAAATGAAATTTAAAAGTTGTAATATTATAGTATGGACATGTGATTTTGGCATGTTGTGCTACCCATGTTATTAATGTACTTTTTTACATTTTAATGGAGAGACTTGATGTGAACGGTTTTAGCATGTTAGTGTGTTTCTTACATGTATGATTTTTGGCTAAACTAGATGCTTGATGATTGACATTTTCACACAAATGATTGCCTTGTAGAGGATATTTTTTGGGTTGTATATTATACCTAGTAAATGGTCGATTTGAAATTCCAAAGTTGATGCTTAACATGTTGGTTTTTAGCATATTGTTATGCCTTGTTAATTACGATTTTTGAAATCCCAAGGGAGACACTTGACAAGTAATTTTTTTAGCATGTTGTTATACTTGGAGAATTGCAAGTTTTAGACTCTAAATTAGTGCTTGGTAGGTTCAGTTTTGGCATGAAGTAGTGCCTTGTAATTAACTTTTTTTGTGGAGTCTTTAAAATACTGCATTGATACATAGTTTTAACTTGAGAGAAAGCTATTATGCAACTCATGTTTTGATGCTTATTTTTAGCTTGGAAGAAAGCTATTGTGCGTTTTATATTTTGTTTTGCATACTAGGTTTTGCAAACCATATAAGGCACAGAGGTATTGAGATTTCATGTTTGAGATAGGCTGATTGATTATGAAGCCTAGTGGGAGCTATCTTAGGAGGTTGTATGGGTTGGCCCCTTGACCTCCAACCACTAGTGGTAGTAGGTACCTAATGCCCAAAGAGCAGCATTCAGATTATGGTGATTACAACACCCTCTTGATGTTAGCATAGGCCCCATGATGTATGCGATAGTGAGTTCCACTCAAGTACCAATGGGCACACGATTTGGCCAATCACATGAGATTTTGTATTTATGCTCCTCGAGAGCAGGATGATGGTTTGAAAGATGAACCTTTATTTTGGTCACCAGATGAGTACTCATGACAGTGCCCATAATTGTTGGAAATTTTGTTGGCATAAGAGATTGTCTGAATTGTAATTTTAATGTTTCACTATTTTGATGATATTTGATGCATCATGGTTCTACTTGAATTGTCAAGTTGTGATATTCCTTCTCTATAAAAAGGAATACTTAGATGCATGTTGAATGAATGGTCATGATGCATTGCATGGTACTACTAATAAGAAGTTGTTGTTTGATTTTCTAATATTGAAAATATATTTTCAAATCATGTAAGTGTGCTAGTATGTGATGCATGCTATAATATTGTGTATTTCCGATATGTAGTTCTAATATCTACTGGGTATAGTCATGTACTCAACTAGTAAAAACATTGTAAATTAGTTCACGAAGACTAGGAGTGAGGATTGAAAGACTTAAGAGATGAAAAGTGAATCAAAAAAGCAAAACACAAGATGATTTGAAATTAACTTTTCTTGTGTTTATTTTGTTGACTTTGAATGTAAACGGACACAATACTCAACTATATTTATTTGAACTTTACATTATAATTGGGTTGTGACTGGCAAACTTTGAGAATGTTTTAAAATGAAATGAAATAATATAGGACTCAAATGTGAGTCTGGTATTTTCTACATGTATAGTTTGGAATGTATAACACTCAAGTATTTTTTAAAAGCATTTAAATGAAAAAGACTCTTCCATTATAAATGAAATTTCCAAATCAAGATCTGGCCTTCCAAAAAGAGTTAAAATAAAAATAAAAAATTGTATTTAGAAACTAGGCTCATTATAGTTGGTATTAGAGCCCATGTTTATGTCACTCATAGCCAATTATTTAATGGAAAGTCATAAATAATCAAGAAAATACAAAAACTATTGGTTATGGTTTTAGTAGAAGAGAGAGTACTCATGAGATTACTTCATTTTTAAAATAGATGCTACCAAAGAGATGTAGAGAAGCAAATCCATGACTCCTTAATACCCCCAATTTTTATCTGAATAGGGCAATGCAATTGGTGAAGCTATCCAATTGTTGGTGTAGCACCTCAAGCAGTACATGCGGAATTAACTATAGGCAACACAAAGTGGAGTGGCAATAGATTGAAGTGGAGATGTCAGGAGGGGAGAGAACCTCTTGGAGATATTGAAGAATGTGGCATTGCTGTTCTCTAGACAGAATGAGCTAGATGTAGCTGAGACTTGGATATTTGACGTTGAGAAAGTTCTTAGGGCAATGAAGGCTCCTGAAGAGAAGCAAGTAGTTATTGCTACATTTACGATGACTAGGGAGGCAACATTTTGGTCGTGGACCATGAAATGGACTTATCTAGTTAGTAATGAGGCTATTCCATGGGGAGAAATTAATATAGTTTTCTTCAACAAATATTTTCCTTGCATATTCAAAGACAGAAGGAAAAAGAATTTCCTAAGCTTTGAATAGGGAAACTTGTCAATGATCCTATATGAGAATAAGCTCACTCAATTTCAAAGGTTCGTACCAAGTGTGTGTGTAGTATTGATGAGAAAGTAGTAGAGAAGTTCATTGATAGTTTGACTTTCGGCTTGAGGAGCAAGCTCCTTGGAGCTCAGTTTGCTACCATGGCACGGGTAGTCGAAATGACCTCTACTTTTTAGGATGACTATAAACAAGTGTAGATGGAGAAGAAGGAAAAGGAGAAGAATGTCATCATTGGCTGACGATTTGGCAAGGACAAGAGACCCATGAAGTCTTCAGGATCTCAGCAATCATGGAAGTAACTGTTTGGCAACTGAGGAAAAGCACTTGAGTCCAGACCATATCCAAGATGCCAGAAGTTCCATCTAGGCAAATCATGCCATGCTACAAACTTTAGGTATTACAATTGCAAAGGGTAGGACACTATGTAAGAGATTGTCATAAGAGGGAAAAAGAGGGAGAAGCCTAGATAAATCAAAATCCCAAGAGTCAAGGGTGAGTGTTCACAATCACACCTGGTTAGGAGCGAGCATTAAATGCAGTGGTTGAATGTACTCTTCTTATTGATGATAGACTTGTAAAAGTTCTTTTTTATTCGGGTTCTATCCGCTCTTTTATTTTGTATGATTTTGCAGTGTATGTAAGTAGCTCGGTCCACAGTTTGGGGTTTTGTCTAGAGATAATGACTCCATTTGGTAAGTCCATGTGTGAACAAAAATTCTTCTAGGATTTCCCACTTATAATCAAGAAAAGATGAATGAATGCTGACTTAAGCCTCCTAAATATGACATATTTTGATGTCATCCTAGGGATGACTTGTTGGCTTTGCATTGGGCAACAAGTGACTATTGTAAGAAGAAGGTCACCTTCGATGTTCTAGGAGAGGTGATGATCTCCTTTTAAAGGAGATAAGATTTCGTAAGGGCATGTGTCATTTCAACTATGAATGCAGCTAGACACATTGCTAAGTGATGTGGGGCCTTTTTGGCCATAGTTGAGGTTGTGGAGGTTAACAAAACCAAGTTGGAGGAGGTGACAGTAACTCAAGAATTTCTAGACATGTTTCTTGAGGATCTTCCAGGATTATCACCCAAAGGGGAGGTAGATTTCCTTATCAAATTGATACCAAGCACAGCTCCCATCTCCAAAGAGCCATATAAAATGGCTCTAACAAAGTTGAAAAAGTCAAAGAACTAGCTATGGGAATTGCTGGACAAAGGATTTATCAAACCTAGTGTTTCTTCATGGAGATCATTAGTTGTTTCTTCATGGAGATCATTAGTTCTCTTTGCCAAGAAGAAGGATGAGTAAATGAGACTTTGTATTGATTATCAGATGCTTAACGAAGTCATAGTGAAGAATATGTATCCTCAGCTTAGGATAGATAACCTCTTTGATCAGCTTCAAGTAGTCAATGTCTTTTCAAAGATCAATTTGAGGTTCGAGTATCATTAGTTGAGGATTAGAATAGAAGATATCTCAAAGATGACATTTAGAACTCAATGGGTGCACTACAAATAATGAGTAATGTTGTTTGGGTTAACAATTGCTCTAGAAACTTTCATGGATCTTATGAACATTGTGTTCAAGACATTCCTTGATAAATTTGTCATTGTGTTAATGGACAACATCTTGGTTTATTCAATGAGTCAGGAGGAGCATCAAGAACATGTGTGTGGTGCTAGACATACTCTGGACACATCACTTATTTACCAAATTTAGCAAGTGCGAATTTTGGTTAGAGGAAGTCAACTTTTTAGGCCATGTCATTTTCAAAGGATGGCACTGTAGTAGAGCCAACAAAGGTAGAGACAGTGGAGAAGTGGGAGACACCCAAAATGGTGACTGAGATACGTAGTTTTGTAGGTCTTGTTGGATACTGTTGTAAGTTTATTGAGGGCTTCTCATGCAATGCATTACCATTGACTAAGTTGACAAAGAAAGATGTGATATTTGTGTGGGATGATGCATGTGAATGAGCTTCTAGGAACTGAAGAGGAAGTTGATCACTGTACCAAACTTACCTTACCATTAGGTTGAGGTTTTGTGGTTTTCAGCTATGCCTTTGTGAAAGGATTGGGATGTGTTTTAATATAGAATGAGAAGGTGAATGCATGTGCTTTTCAATAGCTAAAAGAACATGAGGTTAATGTTTCTACTCTTGATATGGAATTGTCAGTGGTAGTTTTTACCTTAAAGATTTAGAAACATTACTTGTACAAGGAATGTTTGAGGTATTCATGGATCATAAGACTCTCATGTATGTATTCTAGAAGCAAGACTTGAATATGGGGTAAAGGAGATGGATGGAGTGCTTGAAAGCTACGACTTTTCCATTTAGCATCATCTTGGAAAGGCCAATGCAATGACTGATGCATTGAGTTGAAAGATGCAAGGGATGTGTGCAAGCATGCTTTTTAGAAGGTGAAAATTACTGCAAGAACTAGTTGGTGCAGACCACAAATGTAGCACAAGCATAAGAAATCATTCATGGCAAACTTTACAGTAAGATCTACCATTGTTGAGAGATTTCTTTAAATGCAAAAGGACAATGATGAGACATAGACATTTGTTAGGAAGCCAAGCTTCACTTGGGAAGCCAATGGTAGTGTATAGATGCAAGGGAGATTAGTGGTTCTGGCGAGTGCTTAATTGATGTAAAAAATTCTCAGAGAGGCACATCAGTTATAACATACCTTTTAGATTAGTGGAATGAAAATGCATTAGGATCTAAATAGACATTTTTGGTGGAATGATATAAGAAGGATATGGGAGACTTTGTGGAGCGATGCTTGATGTGTTAGCAGGTTAAGGCCAAACATCAAATTCTGAATGGACTTTTGCAGCCCCTTGAGCTTCTTAAGTGGAAGTGGGATTATATAATCATGGGTTTCTATGATGACCTAGGATTTTAAACATATTTTTAAGTTCCTTTTTGAAAGTTGAGATTCTTGGTTTAAAATTTTCTTTTTGAAAATGAATAGTAAAAAACAATTTCTAACTTTTTTCCTTCCAAAACCCAGAGTGTCATTTTCATTAATCAAATATGAATATAATGGGAAAATGAACCTTTTATTTCTACCAAAAATTTGGCATAGTTTCCTATGCTTTTTGCACTTAACGCATTTAACACATGCAATGCAATATACTTGATAGACACCAGTTTCATAGTTTAAGATATAAATCAAGACCTAGTCTCCATTCCATCATTCAAGTACATTTCTTAAGTGTTGAAATTCAAAGGTTTCCAAGTTAAAATAGGACTTACCATTTCCCAAAAGTCTATCCTATCAAAATCCATAGTTCAACATATACATAAGGTAGAAATATATCATGTCCATAGCTGTGCCTCCTCTAAAATCATATCAGAACACATGGATTACTATGCATCACAACTTATGTGATTTGTAAATTTTACGACAAGTGCACGGATCTATTGTAGAATAGATAAGTCAAATAAGGGTCAATCCCATAGTGACTCTTATATGAGTTTTATTTAACATTTAAGCCATTTTACTTTGACCTAGCTAATCATTTAATGAAAGTTACTAAATTAAATATTTACATTTAAAGAAACAAAATAGGAATTAAATGAAAGAAAACTAAGAATAAAAAGAAACTACTAATGAAATGTTATAATGGATTTAATATATAAGCAATAAAAGAAAAGAAAGTAGAACTCTTCAACCGGGCTTGGATTCTGCTGTAGCGCTCTCTTGTTGTGTCACTCAATAAGAGCTTATATACTTCTTTTCAACCCATAGTACAATAAGTTATATACAAACTGTCATCATCTATGTGACTTTGTTTACTTGTTTAGGCACATCACGTGTAGCCAACAAGGAAAGAGGATAGCCTCCCAATATGCCACTCTCCCATTGTATTTCTCAACCATTCCCAATAAAATCCCTTAGGGAAAAAAATACTAAGGCTACCGAAGGGCTCCTAAAAAGAAACTCAACATTTGGAAAGGAAAGAAGGGGAAACCTTCTTAGGAAAGAGTAAGGAATAGGCTCTGTGATGCCAAATTCTTTAAGTAAAGGGTAGCCTAAGGAGTAAAGTAAAATAGAGAGAAGGGACCAAAGTGAGGTACACCCATTAGCCTTGGGCATCCCACTCTAATTGTGGAATAAAAGAGAAAGAAGAGTGGTAGATTGAAGTGCACCCATTGGCCTTGGGCATATCAATCTAGCAAGGAAAATGAAAAGAAAAAGAAAAGAAAAGAAGGAACTAAGGTGGGGTACACCTATTGGCCTTCGACGTCCCATCTTAGAGTGAAAAGGAGGGAGAAGTAGAACTAAGATAGAGTACACCAATTGGCCTTGGGAGTCCCACCTTAGTATGAAAGAGAAGAAAAGTAAAAAAGATGGAGACCAATGTTCCTTGGATTAGGATCACCAAGCCCTTACTTAAAGAGATGTGAGGTGTAGTACTTACCTATAGATTTTTCTCCTTCCCAACTCACACGTGATGCCTTGGAGTAAAGGAATGGATGGTTAAAGGGAATGGTTGAACTATTACCTCTATGCTTGAAGATTTGGACATTTTGCTTCTAGGGAAACATGGTGATAGTGATCTCTCTCCCTTTCACTCTATATTCTAAAGACAGTGAGAGATATTTCTCCCTGTACCTCACCCATATTTACAATTTTTCTTAGGAAAAGCCTTGGAAGGTGAATAGTGAAGATTAACCATAGCAAAGGGGATGATGAATGGAAGGCTAGGAAGGGGGGGGTGGGGTTTGTAGACTATGGAAGGAGTGGATGGTTGGATGAGAAGGAAAGATGATAAACTAGAAGGGAAAGAGATAAGGAGATGAAGAAAAATAGTGGGGAAAGAATATAAGAAGAATGGAGAATGGGATTTAGATGAGGATAAGAAGAAAGATATAATAGAAGAGAAGGAATGATAGGAAGAAAGAATAAGAGAGAATGGAAGGAAGATAAGAAAGAATCCTTAGGCTACATGGATAGACGGTTGGATAAGGGCCTTTCTTCCTTGTATGGTGGAGATGACAAGATCAAGATCTTAACATTGCTATGGAAGTTTCTTCCTTTATCTTAGAATCAAATGTCCTTCCTATAAGGAAAAAGATGTCTCCTTTTTATGCTTACTTGATCATGTGCATCTCCTTATATAGAATGTGAGATAATAGCTAGGATTGAGCTTTAACTCCTCTTCATTTCTTCTCCCTTGGAACACACTTCATTTAGGATTGAGTAGATGTGGTTCTTTTGAATCTTATCCAAAATATCATGTTTTATAGATCTTTTATTGTAAACCATTAGATTAACATGCCTTTGAGTAGACGACCTATATTCCATTGAGATTTCCTTATCTGCTCTAATTCTCTCCTAGCCAACCATCTTTCTTCTGGCCAATAGCTTTCAAGAAGTGGAGGATGTCTCCTTCCATGGAGTGGGACATTTTTCTCATACTTTTAGGTGTGCAACCCGTCAAAAAAATCTCCACCAATGGGGCTCCAGTCTGGCCTTCCTTATAGTCTTCCTTCTTATTGGTCCATCCTTACTTAAGTTCTCATTGGTTGCTTAGGATATTCATAAACAAGGACAAATCTTAGCCTTTAAATGCTTCAAAAGTAATGATAATTTTCAGTCGTAGATTTTCGGTAAATACTTCCTCTCTTCTACACTTTTTTCTCCTTATTATTTCTTCCCTATTTTTCTCATGCACACGATGTATAAAAACGTGTAACACATCGGCTTACATGATGAAAATGTTCATCTCATTGGGTGGTCTCCTCTTTGGAGTTAAGTGGATGGTCCAGTCAACTGAGTAGTTGATTGCACTTGCAGAATATCAACTACATTTGTAGTCTATTGTGTGTGATATGATTTTCACCATGAAGCTTCCCAATGTGGTGGATAGCTTGCATGCGTGCATGGGACGTCTGCCACCATCTCTTTTGATAAATACACCCCTCCTATTGCGAATAAGGTATGAGGTGGTGCATGGGATTTTTGACACTACTGAAGATGATAACGACACCCATTTTGCACTTTGACCTTCTAAACTCCACATTTGGTATGTAAGCCCATGACATTGCTTGGACAATATTTTTTCTCTTTTTAGGATTTTTATTGCAAAAAATATTCAATTTTCTCAATTGTATTATAATCTTGCAAAAATGTGAAATAAACCCTAGTTAGTGATATTGATGAAAAGTTTAAGGTTAGAAACTACTAAATATATGGATATTACATGTCATACTGCTAATATATCAAATACCACCATACTTACATTTTGCTAGTCATCAAGCAAATTTACAAAAATATAGAAGAAAATTCTAAAAATCCTAACCACTTTCACAAGTGTTATTGTTTGCATTTAGCATAGGCAGAAAGCCTTCAATCCTCTAGATTACCCTAGTGGATGAGTTATAGTCTTAGAAAGGTTTTTGAAAGTGACCCTCATAAACTTTTCAATAAAAATTTATGAAAGTCCTTTATTTCTCTTAAAGAATTTTCTTTCATTTAACACTCGTTAAACTCCTAACTTTAGCAAGCTAAGAGAAATGATCAATAGTTCAATATCTTACCCTTATGCTAAAGATATTTCATTATCAATCAAACCTTGGAATGTAAGTGTGTGAATATAGCCAATATCTACATAATTATTAGTCTCTAAGTAAATTATAAGCTAAATTACCCATTCAAAAGTACATTTTGACCTAAAATCTCACGAGATATAACTTACGCTCAAAAAGAAGTCTCTCAGAAAGAGGTAAATCTCTTTTCAGTATATAAGTAAAATAATGTTCATCAAAGCCAAATTCTCACATATTTCACAGTAAAGAATGATAATTAGAAAAAAAATTATAATGTCCTAATTGAAAAAAATGTTACACTCTACGAAAATCCTTATTCATAACCATATCTAAGCCATACTATTCCTAAGGTCAACTATGACTTTTAATAGGATGAAACAAAGGCTTAGGACAGGATTATTAAAGACATGGATATAAGGGTAAACAATGGTGTTTTGAAAAGTATGTAAAAGACTTCCATAAAGTATTTTCAAACTTCTTTCCTACCCATGAGAATGAACATTCTATTTTCATTGCCTAATTTTCTTTACTTTTCACTTTTGAATATATTCTTTTTTTTCTTTTTTTTTTTGTTCATCTCTTGAACTATGTTGTTCATACTTTTTCTCATGGTAATTCTTCAACCCTCTCTACATATTCCAAAACAACTAGGTAGAGGGCATATTATAAGGGTTCAATATGGGTAATAGTTATTTGGTTCATAAAGAAAAGGCTTAATATAAAGGCTCAAGGGTTAACTTATGGAAATAACTCAAGTAAGTCTAATGGCTTTGGGTTAATTAAGGATGACCTCTTTGATTTCTTAGGTTTCATATGACTTAAATATGACTATAAACTCAAGAGATATAATGTATAGTCTTTTATATGATTTCCTAATAGTTGATCAAGACAAGAATAATGAGACCAACTAGGAAAGTATGCACACTAAAAAAAAAAAAAAAGAATTTATGTACAATATCCTCAAAGAAGTGTGTGTGTGTGTGTGTGTGGCTATTTGTGTAATAATTGTTCCAAGTTTAATTTTCATGATAAACTTTAGAAAAAGTATAGAATAATGAACTAATTGTATAGAAATCTATTAATAAGCTAGAGTTCAAAAATATTCTCAATATTTGAAAAATCTAAATTCTCATCCTTGTAAAGGAACTTCTCATAAATTTTTTCAAAATGTTTAATTAAAAAAGACTAAAAAATAACTAAAAAAATCTAGAACATATCAAATTTGAAATATCCTACCCCAATACTTAAATTAAACATTGTCCCAAATGTTTTAAGACAAAGGCATGGACAAATGAAATAACCAAGTGGAGAAAGAAGGGTTAGAAAGATAGTACTTGCACTCTAATGATGGTGTATGGATCTACTAATGTAGCCCATTATGCAAAATATACAATGCAAATGCAAAACGCAACTAAATGACACTTAACCTAAACTAGTTGATTAATCCATTACACCTAAACCTAACAATGAAGAAGTTTATAGAAAACTCACTCATTTTAGAATCTCACGGTAGTCAATATATATTTTCCATCCAGAGATGTATGGTGGTGAGAAGATAATGACATGATAGACCACCCGCGTATGTAAATGACCTTGGAGCAACTTGAGATGACTTGTCTTGAGTTTTGTCAAATTGAGGATAGAATAAGCGAACATAAAGAAGTTGATAATATTCTTCCTCCCTTAAATTATCTTGAAAGTTAAGGTTAAGCTGGCTTCGCATATCCCATAAGAGATGTTCATGTTCCTCTGGATGCAAAGAAATAGTGGGGCTTATACCCTTAGTATCTTCTAATGCACATCATAGAGCAAGTTAATGTTGGGCCAGAATATCAGTTAGCTCACCTTCTTGTTCTATATCAAAGTCTGAGGCATGGGTAACAGGCAAGGGATTAGGTGGACCAAAATTGTCACAATGTGCATTTTCACGACATGTGTTTAGTCTAAATTGGAAGCTTCTACACCATATGGCCCAAATTGTATCTCAAGCAATATATGGGTCCTACTTGGGCTCTCCATTTGGAAGTTTTGCCAGTACTCAAGCAAAACTACTAAATAGAAAATAAAAAATCTATAAAGCATTAAACCCTTAGGTTACCCCTAGTGGACTAGTTGTAGTCTCGTAAGGGTTTCTAGAAATAATACCCATAAACATTTCAAAAACTTATGTGAAAGTCCTTTATTTATCTAAGAGAATTTTTTTATATTCAGTTTTCATTAAATTCCTAACTTTAGCATGCTAATAAAAATGACCAATAGTTCAAATTTCTACCAATACGCTAAATATATTCCATTATTTCATCAACCTCGGAGTGGCAATGTGTGAATATAGCCAATATATACATAATTATCTATTTTAAAGTAAATTACAATCTAAATTACCATCTAAAAGTATGTTTTGACTTCAATTCTTATAAGGTATACTTGACACTCAGAAAGAAGTCACTCAAAAAAGGTTAAATCTCTCTTCAATATGTGAGTAGAAAAATGCTTGTCAAAGCCAAAATTCTAACATATTTTATACCAAAGGATGATAACTTAAAAAGATTCTAATAATGATCTTATAAAAGATATCAACTATTAGAAATGTTACACTCTACCAAAATCCCTACTCATCCATAACCATATTAAAAAAAAACTTCTCCTAAGATCAATCATGACTTTTAATAAGATGAAACATGGGTTTAGGACTAGGTTACCAAAAGAATGGGTATAAGGATAAACAACGATTGTTTTTCAAAGATATGTAAATGCCTTCTACCAATGTATTCACAATTCTCTTTTCTACCCATAAGAGTGAACATTTTCCTTTTGCATTGGCTACCTTTTTTATTTTTCATCTTTGACTTTTAGTATAGGCTTTCTATGAATTTTCCTTTCTTTCTTTTTAGTCCTTTTGATGTTCATCTCTTGACTTTCTTTGTTCATACATTTTCAAGATAATCTTCAACCATTTCTATATATTTTTAAAACAAACTATGTAGTGGATATATTATAGGGGTAAAATAGGGGTACTAGTCAATGTGTTCATAAAGAAAAGGCTTATTAAAAAGGATCAAGGGGTTAATTTGTAGTAAATAAGATAGGAAGGCTAAAGGCTGTGGGTTATATAGAATACCCTCTATCATCTCCTAGATTTCATATGACTCAAATTGACCATAAACTTAAGAGCTAAATGATATAGTCTTTTATATGTTTTCTCAACAGTTGACCAATATGAAGAATAATAAGACCAAATAAGAATTTACTTCCAATGAAGAAAACTTTGAATTTATATATAAACCTCTTAAGAAAGATTGTTTTTAAACTTGTGTTGTAAGTCTCTAAAAATCTTCTTCGGATTTCTAAGTTATACTTTCTTTTCAACTTAAACTACACACACACACACACACACACACACACACACACGAGTATTTTGTGCAATGAATATTTTGACTTTAATTTTCCATCAATACTTTAGAAAAAGGATAAAATAGTGAACTAATTGTATCCAAATCCAATAATAAGCTAAGTTCAAAAGGTAAACTGAATATTTAAAAAATTCAAATTCTCATCCTTATAAGGAACTTTTAGTAATCTTTTTAAATTTTTTGAAATTTTACATTTTTTTTCAAAATAAATTAAAAATGACTCAAAACTAACTAAGAAAAACTTTGGACATGTCAAATTTTAAATATCTTACGCCCAAACTTAAATTAAACATTGTCCCTAATGTTTTAAAATAAAAGCATGGACATACAAAATAATTAAGCAAATAGAGGAGGGTTAGAAAGATAGTACCTGCACTCCTGTGATGGTGCATGGATATGTTCATGTGGTTAATTATGCAAAGTATATGAGGAAATGCAACATGCAATTAGATTAACTAAACTCTAAATCCTAAACCTAACCATGAAGGAGTTTCTAGAAAACTCACTCTATTTCAAAATTTCACAGTAATCTATGTATATTTTTAACCTAGTGATTTTTGGCGAGGGTAACAATACAGCAAGATAGACCACCATGAATTTAAATTTTGTAGGAAAGTCAAAGTGACTCGATCGAGGAACTGTCAATTGGGAACATGTGATGCCAACATAAAAAAAGATGAAATTTTCCTCCTCTTGGACATCGTCCTAAATTCTATGGTTAATCTCACTCTACATCTTTGTAAGAGGATGTTCATTTTTCTCTGAATGCAAGGAAATAGTGGAACTTATACCCTCTTTATCAATTAGCTCACCTTCCTATTCTATATTAGCATGTGAAGGATCAGTAATAGAAAAGGGTTCAGATAAACTAAAACTATTATAGTATGTACTTTCTTGGATAGGTAATAGGTTCAAATCGAGTGTGTCTTCAATAAATGACTATAATGGGAACTTAGGAAATGTAAGGGGCCCTACTTGGGCCTTTCATTTATAAGTGTCTGTTAAAGGCACAATATTAAATAAGCATTGGCTTCAAACCAACATGAGCTAGACATGTCTTGAGAGGATCATTGTTGGAGGATGGTGTTGTGTTTTCTGCAAGTGTACAGGCTATTGTGGTAGAGCATATGCAAGTACAATTCGATCACACAATAACTCACTTTAAGAATTTGGAGTTTTAATAAAATTTAATTTTAAAAAAATTGAAATTAAATGAAAAAATTAACAAAAAGTACAATCAAACTTTGGAAGTAGTTAATCAATGAAAATTATAGATGTCCAATCCAAAAAGATAGAAATTTAACTAAAGAAACATGAAAAATCTACTTCCCTAGATTGATTATCATCAATTTCTTCAGATATGGGTTCATAAACTTCAATAAGCCTTCATTAATATCTTTCTAGCACTTCTGATTGATGAACCATCGGATAGATTAAGTAGATTCCCAAAAATCTAAGAGATCTATGCTAGATAAGAAATTTGAGATTTGGACGATTTAGATCACTTTGTGGATTTCAGATCTAAGATCAAAGTTGTTAACCAAGCCAATTAAAGATCTGATGTAAAATAGAGGAGAAATAAGGAGATCTTGTTTGTCAAAGTAGAATCGTTGATTTGATTAAGCTTGAATAAGACAGATTCAAATTAAACAATTCTTAGATTAAGTGAGAACAACACGGAACACAAATAATAGAACATGAATAAAACAAAATGTAGATAAGAACAGTAATAGGTCCAAAATGTAATAAAAAGTATTCTAGTAAGGGCAAAAAGGGAAATTTTCCTGAAAGTTCCCTCTTTTTCCCTCAAAACAGAAATTCGATAGAAAAGGAAGAGGACTTTGCTAGAGACGACAAAGAAGATGATTGTCGGTGATGCAGAGATGGAGAGTTGGGGAATAGGGGAAGCCAAGGCCCAATGGGGTGTTGCTCGGGGGGAACGAAGATGGCTAGAGAACAAAGCAGATGTCAAAGACGATGTCGGTGGACAAAGGAGATCTGGGCCTTGAGTTGCAGGTGCAATGGAGGAAGTAGATGTAGAGGATGGTGAGCCAGGTTGTGCAATGCTGGTTTGCGCAGTGGACAGAAAATGGTGTTGGGTTGGAGATGAAAGCTCGGGCTGGGCTGTCCAGTTGTAACAAACAAGGAAAGCAGGGTTCCTGTCTGGCTAGGGAGCCAATAGAGTGAGTGGAGTAGGGGTTGGGAAGGAGTTGCTGGCTTGGGTGATCTGGGATACGGGAGGTGAATAGAGAAGTTGGGAAAGGGAGGCAATTGGTCTAGGCGACAGAGAAGAGAGGGGACAGAGGGACGTCGGTGAAGGGGGAGAGACATGGTAGATGACGGTGTTCTAGGGGGAAAGAATAAGGGTTTGAGATGATGAGGAGAGGGGAAAATGACACTAGGTAGGGGACCAATGTCAGAGTTGGGAGGAAGAAGAGAATGCCAGTGATGATGGGAAGTCAAGCTCAGGTGTTGAGAGTAGTAGGACAGATTGGGTGTCGGTTCTGGACTGGGTTGCTGATAAAATTGACTAGGACTTGCAATGAATGAGATGAGGAAAAAATGGGAATGAAAGACTAAGAAAGAAGAATAGGAAATGATGCAAAAACAAATAACAATGGGCAAAAATGATGAAAATAATGGCAAGTCAAAGGAAAACAAAACAAACTCCGAAAACCTCCTTTGGCTCCCATGGTTCCCTATTTTTATAGTTTTCCTCCCCTTCTAATTCTCTTCTCCCCTCTTTCCTTATCCTCTAAGAATTAGTTTTCTACTAGAAAACTTTCTCTTCATTCCAAATCTTATCCATAGTCTCATTTCCTTATTAGAACTCTTCTTCTTTTAAGAAACCATCCAATCTTGCATGTTGATTCTTGATGGGTGATCTGCACCATTAACTTTTGATCTAAGCCATCCTAGCTTCTTCTAGTTAATTTACAAAACAAAAGACTAAATTAGAGTCATTTGAACAGTACATTATACCTCTGATTAGCTCTTATGATCATCTGACTGTTAATTTTGATAATTTACTGTTGGATGGTCAATTTGAGCTAAATTTCATATTTTATCTAAAAAGCATCAAATTGATGAGTTAGATGGTCTAATTAAATGCTAAACTAGGGGTCTTTTGGCCAAAATTAAACACTTAAAAAATGGTTGGGATGGTGTATTAGTTAGACTTTATATCATATTAACTTCAAATGAATTTGCGGAGTCTAGTTGTCCTATTTTAAAAGCATTAAGCTTAATGCCCATGTTCCTAAAGGACAAATTCATGGTTCCATCCCTACAATTAATGATTGCATTTGACGTGGCCAAGAATGGCCATCCAAAAATGACTAGACTTTGACTACCAGGGTTTGCTATAGGTTGTGTATTTAAGACTAAAAAGTTTATTGGAAATAAAAACTTATCAACCTAAACCATTATATCCTCAACAACACCATATGGAATTTTAACTGACCCATGTCCCAATTGTAGTGTAGTGGTAGTCATTTTCATTTTACTTAAACCTAATTCCTTATATACAAAATAAGGTAAAAGGTTAACACTTGACCCCAATTAAAGTAGAGCCCTATTAATTTTGTGTTTCCCAATCACATATGATATAGTGGGGTACCTTGGATCTCTATACTTTGGTGGGGTTTTGTGTTGTAGTATTGAGCCTACTTCTCTATGAGAAATACTTTCTTCTACACTTGAAGTTTTCTCTTATGTGTGCAAAGGATTTTTAAAATTTTAGCATAAGAAGGTATGTCCTTGAATGCATTAAGTAATTGAATATTTATATTCACTTGTTTAAACACATCCATTAGCTTATCAAAATTTATTAGCTTTTTTGAAATATAATGCACTTTAGGACTAGGGTGTAATAACCCCAATTTTTGTAATTGATTGAGAAAATCAATAAAGTTTGAATTTCAAATATTTCGGGCTGAAATATTAGGGTTATTTAGAATATGCTTTTTATAAAAGTGTAATCAAATAATAAGACACGTAAAATTAAAATTGAACTTAGCAAACCCTTCAAAATGACTGTAAGCACGACAAATTCTAAATTCGGATGAGAAATCCTCAAGTTTCTTCATTTCTTGGACAAAAGGGTAAAATAGTATTTTTACCCAAAAATCAAAATCTCCCAAAAATCAAGATATGAGACATCAAATTTTAGAATGTACTGAGAAATACGAATCCAACGCCACTAAGTACACTCAAATCCAAGATCATGGGAATAAAACCCAAAATTTTATACATAAATGGCAAAACGGTCTTTTTACACCATGTGGGGCCCACATGGGGCCCACAAGGGACCCAAAAATGAATCTTATGAGCAGCCCGCGTGAAGTTATGGGTCAACAAACACCAACTGGTCTTGGGGAAGAAAAATGGAGCATGGGGAAGAAATAATGGAGCATGGGAGACTTTAATGTCATTTAATAATAAAAAAATTAAATATTATAATCATGAAAAAAAGACCAAAATGCCTATAAATATAACCCAAAAATCCTTCAAAAATTATCATAAAATCCCCACGAAATTTTCTTCACTCTCCTTGAAAAATTAGACCTAGATCCCTCCCCAAAAACCCAAAATTTCGAAGAGATATCTCTCTTTTTAATTTCTTTTTTCTTTTTAGATTGGAATAAGAGACCTAAAATCAATTAGGCACTCTGTTCCAGATCTAATTTCATCAATTACACCATCCAAAACTTCCCACCATATCTATTATACAAAACCCCCAAAGCAATTTCAAGATCCAACGGTTCAAACAACGGGAATTTGCAAGAAAGGTGGATCTTAGGCTATATCTTCATCAACAAGGTATTCTTTTTAAATTGGGCATATAACTAAGGTTTTTTCTCCAATCAGGTAGGTGGGAATACTTTCTATAGATTTTTAATACTGGTTTATGTAATTTTTAGTTTACTGTAATTTATTTTGATGATAAAAAAGGTAAAAATAAAGTACTAACAGAACCCTTAATTCAGGATTATAGAGTGCTCAGATGAAAATTATGACTACACCAATAGATCCGGAAGGGTCCAAAACCCCTAGGGTAGAATTTTCACAATGATCTGAGAAGGTTTGGTCCCTCAATTGAGAAGGGATTGATTGGACGGTCCAAACGGACTGTCCGATCTCCTGATCGGATGGACGACGTCCCGCACGTGTCCATGGACACCCCATGAGGGTGCTTTCGCATTTCATCTCAGCGGATGTGCCCGACGAACAGAACGCGTTCCGCCAGGCTTGGTTTACCGCCCGAAAAATCTGGGCCGCCTGTTCCTTGGGCCCAGATCAAATTTAGGCCCTAGGAAGGACTGTGAACTTCCAAATCACATTCTGGAGTCATTTGAACTCCAAATTAAGATCGGAAAGAAGCTATGGAAAGATCGAAACCTATATTTTCTGATGAAATGATAAAATGGACATACTATTTAGTAAAAACTTTATGTATTAAAGAAACAAGTTTCCAATTACCTAGATCTTCAAGATCAGAGATGATTAGATCTTGAAAATATATTTTACTAATGATATACTATTGAAATAAAGTGATATCTATGATTTATTTGGACATATATGAGATATATTAAGGGATCTACCCATTATGGTAGAAAAACCCTAAAAATACAAAGGGACCCACTTGATCAATGAGATCAAGTGTGATCAGATCCTTGGGATGGATAAAATGAATGTTGATATAATGAAATCCAAGAAATCATGGATGGATTATGACAAAAATGGATCAATATGATCTTTGGACCTTAATAAAGAAAATCCCCTAAATATAACTAATACCCTTAATCAAAGGAAAAGATCTAAGATCTAGTGGTTGGATCATAAGTAAAGGTTTCTAAAAATGTTAATGTAATTAGTTTCATTTTATATAATAGCATTTTAAATATGATTATGTTATAAAGCATGCTAGTATAACATTTAGACTTTAGTATGATATATGATTTCATTGTTATCATAAGGTGCTAGATTTAATTATCTTAGGGGCACTTTAGTATGATTTCATGCCATTCTAACTTAGAACCATGCTAGAATTTCATATAAGTTTATACTATAGTATGAGATTATACCTTAAGTCTATGTTAGTTTAAATTGACTTATTAAGGTATATTAGTTGGAAATCATGTTATAGTAATTTTAAGTACCTTGCCTCATTATCATTAAGTGTTAAATTATGTAGTTTTATGCTTTGAATTTATAATTCATTTATGATTAAATGTTATTAGTATATCTACTTGTTATGAGATAAAGAGTATAAAACAGCAAAAATGTAATCTAATGAGAAAGTAGAGTTTCATGACACGAATAAGAATGGAGTACTTTGGACTTAATTAGTAAGGGCTATAGTTAGTAGGACAATATAAGGATTATCAAATCCTTGGCCCAAACTAGGAAAAGAATAATAAACCCCATGAATGACATTATAAATATTCATGGACTTAATTAAAATCCATTAGAAAGAGTACTTAGGGTAAACATGCTTATAGAAACCTTATGAGAGGTTAAGCTATGGTAATTCTAGTGAATGATGAACATAGTGGTTAAGGGGGTTATCTAATAGAGCCTTGTTGTTCCCCTACCTTCCGTTGACATTTGTGAGGTCTAAACGCCTCCTTACATGAGGATTGAAGTAACCACTTTGTGTTCACCCATTCAGCTAGTAAGCTTTAGCCAATTGGAAATAAGAGGAGCAGTCTAGATTTAGGCTTGAATAAGTTACCTTCAACCAGCACATTAACTGGTTGAATAATAATAATAAGAGCATAAAAGGTTAGTAAATTACCTAACCCTAATAAAAACAGTAAGTAAGATAAGGATGATCAAACAAGATCCATTAGATCTTGGATGATCAAGAACAAGAACAATAAGAATAAGAATACTATATTGTACTTAGTATGCATGTTTATTAGTATGCTTGTTATAGTTCATTAGATTAGATAATCCAAACCCTTGATCAAAGATAATTCAACAAAGAAAACCAAGATCATCCTCCATAGGGATGATCCAATAACTGAATTTAGATCAAAGAAGAACTAGATGATAGAAGATCTAGGACCTTGAACTTTATCAACATGAGTAGATTTTCAATCAATGGATCTATGAAAGATCAAGATCAAGGAGATGGACATACAAAGACTTAGAGATAAAAAAAAAATACTTAGATATGAATGATCTAAAGATCATTCTAAACATCAGATCTAGTGATCAATAGGATTGTTCATAATTTATATATTGACAATATGTATGGATGTACATATTACATACATCAGTCAGGATCATGGAAGATTGGGGAAAAGAGATCAATCCTTAAAGGTAGGAGGATTTGATGAATGCATTTACATGAGATATACATGATTGTACTCATGATCTTATGTTGACAAGAGTAATGTTAATACTTGTATTAAATCTCTTGAAAACCTTATGATCCAACCAAACACAAATAAGATGGTTAAGGACTAAACTATAAGTGAATAGGGAACTAGAAAATATTTCAGCCCTAAGTAAATAGACATATGGTTTGATACATATGAAATCTATTTTACATACAAGCTTGGAGGCTTGTGAGTTTGTTTTAATAGGCATAAGCCTAGGGGAATGCTATTGCTAGCAGAGTTATGAGGGTTTGGCCACCAACTCCTTAAAATTTGATGATATGATAAATCCTTGCCCAAAGAGAGGCTAAAAGTCGGGTGGTGGCAATTATGGGAAGGCCACCACTGTGAAAGTCTTTCCCCCCCATACGGGCAATGACATAATATTTTCCACCGTGGTATCAATGGTGAACAGGGAAGTTATCCGAGCACGCTAGTACGAATCAGACTGCAGCATAGCAACCTTTTTGATTATTTTGCACTATGATGCATATGAGAATAGGCATACTGAAATACCTTATGTTGTAGCATAATGAAATGTTAGGTAATTTTATATTACCAATATTTCCCAAGAAGGGAAATTCCCAGTATAAGATTAGCTATAATACTAAATTCTCAAAATGAAGAGAATTGATCAGCTTAGTTGGGAATGATATTTGACTACTTTCAAAAATTTAACTGGTTTACCTATGAAGGGTATGTATGTATATAGATATACATAACTCACAAAGTAAAGAGTATGTTTACGGATAACGAGATTATGAAGTATTGGAATTACCTTGTCAATTATTATGTTTCTTAAATCCCCTACCAAGCATTGCTTGCTGAGATATTATAAATGTTGCAATATCTCAAATACAGGGAAGGTGAGTTAGGAGATGAAGACAATAAAAGACTTGAAGAGAATAATCTTCAAGGTATACCCTTGAAGACATGTATTTTTCTTTGTTGAGAGTTTTATTATATGGTGAGCTTGAGTTTTGGATTATGTAATTTGGACAAGTATTCTACTAGATTTGGCTATACTGTGAACCACTGGATGGATCCTGGAGTTTAATAAAAGTATATTCCTTCAATGGAATTTTATTTTGTACACAAATTGTACTTATGTTATGTACGAAGTGGTGACTTGGGTTTTCAAAACAAGTTCTAAAGAAAAGAATTTCCGCTACTTTGTTTTGCGAAATTTTTTTACACTCTTAAGGGCCCTGCCTTTCAAAATACATTACAAAACGTGTTACAAAAACCCAGGTCGTCACATAGGGTGAGTAGTAGGTTGTGACGGTTTCTTCTCTTTTCCCTTCTAATTCTTTGTAGAGCTCTCACTATCCTCAACTTTTTTAGTTTCCTTTGTCAAGCCTATATGATTATCTATTATTTTCCACTCTTAAGGGCAATTATAGATTGGGTCTGGTCAAGAAATGTCTTCTCACTAAAAGTTGTGTCAATCTCATATTGGCCCTTTGGGCTAGGCATATGCTAACTATGAAATTTACCCTTTTCCCTGTTAGTAAGAGTAGCAACAAGTTGACCCATTGGTACTCCAACTATGCAATAGATTGCGAGTGGGTCTACGTTGTTTATTTAATACTATTGTAAAAATCAAAAGAACTTTACATCTACAAACTCAATGTCACTTCTAATGATTATTTCCTTGTGGAGGAAACAACTGTTGTGGAATTGAGGCTCTGGAAGAAGGTTGATGAGGGGGGATCCTAGATGATCCTCCCTGATTATTCTATGAACATGAAAAATTAGAATGCCTAGCCCATCTAGGATTGTAAATCTTAGAATAGGGATTATTGTTGCTAGAATTTTAGAATGCATTTAATGTATTTGCTTGCCCTAAATTTTCTTTTTAGGATAAGCAAAGTTTGATGGACACGAAGTAGCCAAATATGCGGACTAGAACAGGTAAAAATCCTCATAATGAGGTTATCTTAATGATTCTCTAGCCAACATAACAGTTTCCATTTGATTAATTTGAGTATTTGATAAGTGTTTAATTTTTCATAAAAATCACCCAATTGTGTTATAACTTATAAGGGTAAATTAGGGTTTTTAGACAAAAATTCGTAATACATGCATTTTTTACTTGCTTCAAAATTTTTTTAGGATAAGTAGAGCTTAATGGACATGAAGTAGTTGAATATGCAGACTAGAACAGGTAAAAATCCTCATAATGAGGTTATCTTGATGATTCTCTAGCCAACATAAAAGTTTCCAATTGATTAATTTGTGTATTTGTCAAGTGTTTAATTTTGCATAAAAACCACCCAATTATTACAACTTTGAGGTAAATTAGGATTTTTAGACAAAAATTCATAACACATGCATTTTTTATTTAATGAAGAAAAAGTTTAACATTTTGTACGTCCGAAAGCTAATCTAAGTCAAGTATGTAATTAATCTTTTTTTTTAGGATTTAATTAGAGTATTTTACTTTTTGTAAGAAGTGAGACAGTGATCCGACGACCAAGATCGATCGGGATGAAATTGAAGATCAAGATCAAAGGATCGAGTCAAAGCTTAGAAGTCATCAATTCAAAGATAAAGATTATCTTTAGGACCACTAATAGATACAATTAAAGGAGCTAAAGATGGCCAAGAAGGGCCCATGAAGTAAGCCATGCATTCTCTGTGATGACCCGGGTTTTCTCATGCATTTTTAAATGCAATATCTAATTTCCTAAGGCGGGATGCATCCCTATTTGAAAATCATTTTATAAAAACCATGCAATGCAGTGGAAAACCTTTTAGTTTTAAACTCATTTTGAAAACCCCGAGTGTCATTTGCTTTCACAACAACTAAGGTAGTTTTGAAAAACCTTAGAAATCATAAATGTTTTTCCCCAGGTCTATCCAGTCACAACACACAGCCCAACTGTAAATAAATACATATACATGTCCAAAGGGTAGAGAGTTTACTCACATGTATAGTTGTCTCCTTTGTTTATTCACTTGCTCGTAGCACTAATACAGATGTCCTCTACTCGTGGATGGAATTATCTTGAAAAATGTTGAGGATAGGGTGACTATATACTATACTCAGTAGGAGCCTATCAGTACTAATTTTATAATGCATGTGATGTTTTAAAATCATATGCTCTTTCCAAATCATGTGCATGTCCGAATACTGAAGTTCAATATCGATATAAAAATCCATTGTCAAACTGAAATACTAATGACTTAAAGGATCACATAATCCAAAATCGAAAGTATCATATACATATATATCATAACATTATGATATGCATAAGATGCTTCATTGAATCCAACTCATGGATCTCTAGTATGGTATGGTCGACCAACCTCATATCATGCCATATGCAATGCAAATAAGTCCATAAACCATAGGGTCCTACTATGCCCACTACCTCGCCGCCGTGTGGTCCTCGGGTACCTAAGGACACAGCGTCATAGCCTCCACGGGGCATATGATACATCGACCCAGTGCTGTGACACCAGTGGTAGCTCCTTGTACCACATGCAGTCGATGTAGGGACATGCCCTTTTTTGGGCATGGTACCCATTCCACCTAGTAGTGGTAGAGGCTGGGTGGCCAACCCAGACCCCTCGGCATAGCACCCACGGGCTTACTAGCCCAAATCACATTAAGATCAAATAAGCCAAAAACCTCTTTTAAAAACCTGTCCTCTTTGGGTCCCTCACAACTGCCTGGCCCTCGGCACTCCAGCGTCTTTTGGCAACCCTCGACGACTTGCAATCTTTGCAAGACCTTAATGCTCATAGATCATGCAATGTAATGACCCCAATTTTTGTAATATTAAAATCCCATAAAAAGTTCAGTTTTAAAGATAAGGGCATTTTGGTCATTTCACTAGTTTCCTTGACTGAACATAGGAATTTGGCCCTAAAAATGGTTCCATTAGATGCATCTCGGAAAAAGGAATCCAACAAGACCAAAATCACCCAAAACGGAGTTAAAATGAGCAAGTTATAGCCATTTGAAGTACAGGGGCAAAACTGTAAATTTTACAAAACGACTTAACCTGAAAAACACAGGGGCTCGTTTTGATACGGGCACCCTGTCAACTTCAACCTCTAGAGGGTTCTAGAACGGCGGCGATTGGAGGAGAAATCACCGCCATTCAAAGGCGGTTAGAGCCCCCTCCAGAACCCTCTCTTAGCTCTATAAATGGAGCTCTTGAGTGCCTCTAATGGCAGCCCAAAACGTTGGAGAAAACTAGTCGTGAAGCAGTGACCTAGAGGAAAAAACAAGGAGAAAAACCCAGCAACGAGCCAAGTACGCCCAAAATCCCTCAAAACCCATCTCCACCATAGTTCCAAGATTAATTTCCCTAGGTTTTTACATGAAAAATCATGCAAAACGGAGCCTGGGAGAGCCACCAAGGACCCTGGGTCGCACTGGTTCGATAAGGGTCGACCCAGGGTGTCCTGAGGATGCCCCGGTTCCCCAACAAGCAGGACGTTCCAGTCGGAACGGCCCACGTCAACTCCCATTTGAAAAAGCCAAACGGGCGTGTCCAGGGACGCGCCTGCAAAAGAGAGAGAGAGGCGAGAAGTTCTGCGCGTCTGCAGACGTGCCCGCTGAGGCAAACGTCGCAGGCGCGCAGTACGCTAGCGTCACAGTTTGTTTTGGTTCCTTAAGGAAGCCAGGGCGCACGTCGCAGACGCGCAGCGCCCTGGCATTCCATCTTTTTATTTTTTTAATTTTTAAGACTCTTATGTACGTGTGACACTAAAATGCTTATAACTTGAGATCTAGAGCTCCGATTGAGGCGCCGCAAAAGGCGTGTGTCCGTATCGACAACGCGGATATATTCAAACTATAAAATCCCTAATCAAGGGCCAATCAAAGGTGGGTATGACCCTTAGAATAGGATAGTGGCGCGTGGCCACTAGAACTTTGGAAAACTGAGGATACCAAGGCCCAATTAGGACCTTAGGACACCCATAGGCATAGGGATGGACCCCTAATGCCTAAGTAATAAGACCCAACTACTCTAAACCCATAAAAAATAGGCTAAACTAACCTTGAGTCCCCAAAACCATGTTCAGGAGCGTACGAGGACAAAAGGGTTAACGCGACCTAGTCAGGTAGGTGCTCTATCACTATTAGATTCTTTTAAAAGATCTATTATTGTTTTGAGAACATATGTTATAAGTATATGACTTATTTAGCATGAATTGATTCAACATGCATATGATAAACATTTTGCACATAAACATGTTTCATAAAAGATTGCATATACATTGTGCACATATATGTTTTGTAAACAAGTGCATACATTGCATGATTTAAGTACTTGCAAAGATTGCATGTCCTTGAGGGTTGCCAAAAGACGCTGGAGTGCCGAGGGCCAGGCAGTTGTGAGGGACCCAAAGAGGATAGGTTTTGAAAGATACATTGTGCATGTATTGCCAAGACATGTGCTACATGCATAGGTTGCATGATAAGTGTAGCCTTGACCGATGAGGGCGGGCTGATGAGGGCGGGCCGACGAGGGCGGGCCAGAGAGAGCTGACAAGGCTTCTAGGCTGTCAGGCTTCTAGGCAGGGTTATGACTTTGAATGCAATACTAGCATGAGAAGATTTTATGCATTTCATGCATGTTTTGCAACTGATTTCAAAAATTGCATGATTTACAACGAATGAAGTGTCATATGCCCTGTGGAGGTATATGATCCTGTGTCCCTAGGTACCCGGGGACCACACGGCGGTGAGGTCGTGGGCATAGTGGGACCCTATGATTTCGTGGATTTATGTGCATTGCATATGGCATGATATAAGGTTGGTCGACCATACCATGATAGATATCCATGAGTTGGTTTCAGTTGAGCATCTGATGCATATTTTTATGATTATGATATATGATTACTTTTGACTTAGATTATGATATTTCTTTAAGTCGTCAGTATTTCGGTTTAACAGTGGCTTTTAATATCGATATTGAACGTGATTATTCGAACAACATGCACATGTTTTTATGAGCACATGATTTTAAAGATCGCATGCATTATAAAACTAGTAGTGATAGACTCCTACTGAGTATAGTATATACTCACCCTATCCTTAACATTTTTCAGGATGATTCCATCCATGAGTAGAGGACATCTATGTTAGTGCTACGAGCAAGCGAATAAAAAAGGAAACAATTATACATGTAAGTAAATTCTCAACCCTTTGGACATGTATTTGTATTTAATTACAGTTGGGCTGTGTGCTGTGATTGGATAGACCTGGGAAAAAGCATTTGTGATTTCTAAAGCTGTTCAAAAACTACCTTAGTTGTTGTGAAAACAAATGACACTCGGGGTTTTCAAAATGAATTCCAAATAAAAGATTTTTCCGCTGCATTGTTTTTCAAATCGAGATCCCACCTTAGGAATTTAGATTTTTCATTTAAAAATGCATGAGAAAACCCAGGTCGTCACATGCAATGTATGCAATAGTTTGCAAAACATATCTATGCATAATGTATATACAAAACATGTCCATGCATAAAGCATTTATCACATGCATGCCAAATTAATTCATGCTAAACAAGTCATATACTTAAAACATGTGTTCTCAAAACAATAATAGTTCTTTTAAAAGAATCTAATAGTGATAGAGCACCTACCTGACTAGGTTGCGCTAACCTCTTTGTCCTCGGACGCTCCTGAACATGGTTTGGGGAATCAAGGTTAGTTTGGCCTATCTTTTATGGGTTTTAGAGTAATTGGTCTTATTACTTAGGCATTAGGGGTCCATCCCTATGCCTATGGGTGTCCTAAGGACCTAATTGGGCCTTGGTATCCTCAGTTTTCCAAAGGTCTAGCGGCCACGCGCCACCATCCTATTCTAAGGGTCATGCCCACCTTTGATTTGCCTTGATCAGGGATTTTATAGTTTGGGTGTGTCCGCGTCTTCGACACGGATGCAATGCCTTTTGCGGCGCCTCAATCGGAGCTCTAGATCTCAAGTTATAAGTGTTTTAGTGTCGCACGTACATAGGCGTCTTAAGAAAAAAAAACGGAATGCTAGGGCGTTGCGCGTCTGCGTCGTGCACCCCCGCTTCCTTAAGGAACGAAAAAATCGCGTAGTGTTAGCGCGCTACGGGTCTGCGCCATTCGCCTCAGTGGGGGCGTCTACAGACGCGCCGGGTTTTCTGGCCGAATGTCTCTTTTGCGGGCTCGTCCAGGGTTTTTCAAACGAAAACGACGTGGGACGTTCTGACTGGAACGTCCTGTTCGTTGGGGAACCAGGGCATCCTCAGGACACCCTGTCAAACCAGTGCGGCCCAGGGAACGTCCCTGGGTCCTTGGTGAGTCTCCAGGGCTCCATTTTACATGGTTTTTCATGCAAAAACCTAGGAAAATTGATCTTAGAACTATGGTGGAGATGGGTTTTGAGGGATCTTGGGCATACCTGGCTCGTTGCTGGATTTTTCTCCTTGTTTTTTCCTCTAGGTTACTCCTCCACAACGGGTTTTCTCCAACCTTTTGGGCTGCCATTAGAGGCGCCCAAGAGCTCTGTTTATAGAGCTATGAGAGGGTTCTGGAGGGGGCTCTCACCGCCTTTGAATGGTGGTGGAGAAACCTCCAGAATGGCGGTGATTTCTCCTCCAATCACCGCCATTCTAGAACCCTCTAGAGGTTGAAGATGAAGGGTGCCCGTATCAAAACGGGCCCCTGTGTTTTTGCAGGGTAAATTCGTTTTTGTAAAAATTACAGTTTTGCCCCTGAACTTCAAAGGGCCATAACTTGCTCATTTTAACTCCGTTTTGGGTGATTTTGGTCTTGTTGGATTCCCTTTTTTGAGACGCATCTAATGGTACCATTTTTAGGACCAAGTTTCTGGGTTCAATCAAGGCAACTAGTGAAATGACCAAAATGCCCTTATCTTCAAAACTGAACTTTTCATGGGATTTTAATATTACAAAAATTGGGCTCATTACATTCCCACCACCTTTGCACGGTAGCCACTTAATCCACCTTAACCTTATAAGCCATGAGAGAAGGTGGCAAGCTAAAGAATTCAAGCCAAACCATTCAAGCCACTCAAGCTAATGGATTGAGCCATGAAGTCAAGCCAAAGAAGCTTCCAAAGCTAGCCATGAAGCCTAGCCAAAGGAGCCTTCAAAGTTAGCCATTAGGCTAAGCTAAATGGAAGGCTAGGATTGGATGAAACTCAAGAGAATTATCCATGAGAGTTTAAGGAATATTTTGAAGATAATTAAGAAAAATCTTATTAGGATAAGTTGGCATATGACCAATAGGATGAGAGCCTTCCAATTTTGATATTTTTCTTATTTTTTCCCATCTTTTTATCACTTTCCACCTCACCATCAAAGACCACCACGAATTTGTTCAAGAGTCCTAGATCTCATAACTCTTCCACCTTCCTAAACTCCCATCCTAACCACCCAACCAAACCCAAGTCCTTAGGAAATCAATTAGCCAATCAAAAACTTCCATCTCACATCACTTTCCTATGTTTTTCCTACACCCCACTTTCCTCCCACCTTATATTCTTCTTCCCATCTCTTTCCTACATTATCATCCCACCCACTTTCCTAAATTGTAGGTCCATCAACTATTTTTTAAGGGGGAGATGCTCCTTTCTAAAAAGGTGGCATCTCCCACCTACTCCACATCAAAAGGCAGCCACATTATCCCCCCTATTTCCTATTTGAAAGCCCTAGCCTTCCCCTATCCTATCCATCCAAATTGAAAAGACCCCACCACACCTTGTTCTTAGTGTACCATAGGAGAAATAGGAAAACAAGTATAAAACTCCACAAAAACCTAAGTTGGGAACACACATCTACTCCAAGGAAAAAGATGCCCCCTCCATAGGGGAAGGAGACATCCTCTTCATAAGAATATCTTTCACTCTTTGGCTTTGTTTTCCTTGGATCTCCTTGGGTGCTACTTTCTTCCTAAGGTGTGAGACATCTATCCAAGGTACTCCGCACCTAGTTCCTAGGTCTTTTGTTTCAGCTTTCAAGGTTGGTTTTTCTTAACTTCTCCGTTGTTTGGTCTTAGAGTTTTCATGCTAGCTTTTGTCTTGTTTTCTTTTGTTGTTTTCTAGATTTTAGAAATAAGATTCAAAGCTGGTTTTACCTTGAAGTGATAGCCAAGGGAAGTCATCTTGAATCTAGTTTTCCCTTTTCCTTTCATATCTTTTGAGTTCTCTTTGAAGTTTCCATTGATTTCCAGCCTTGCTTCCTTGAGGTCATGTGAGTTTTTCCTTATTATTCCATAAGATTTTTCTCTTAATTTCAAACATCCTTATTCATGATTGATTAAGCATTAGAACAATTGAAGAAGGATTGGCTTGTAATTAAGGAGTGATTAAGATTAAGCAAACTTCATTGTAATAGAATTTAAACTTTAGATTTGGATTACACACATGGGGAATCATGTTGAAGAAATTTTTTATGTGATTCAATAAAGTTATTTGGAATTTCAATTCATAATTATGTCCAGCAGTTAATGATCTTTGTCATTGAATATTTGATTATATTAGAAGTGAGTAATTCCATGTTTAACATATTTATTCATTGAATAAGTCAATTACTATACTGCTGGAATTTCTTTTTGTGAATTGTTATGTCAATTTCTAGTATCATACAACTCATGTTCACTTGATTTTTCAAGACCCCAATAAGATTGTAGATAGGTTATTCAATGTGAGAATAAGATCCCATGCTGAGATTTCCAAAGTAGTTTATTACATCCACTCCTATCCAATGAATCATGCATACCATTCCATGGTCACATGCATGATACTTGGGTAGTTTTTCTTTCATTGTTTATTATTGAATGCTTTCATTATTTCTCTTGTTTAGTTGTAGTTAGATTCCATTAGTTTGCATCTTAGTTAGTTTAGAAAGTAATTAATTTTGTCATACTTGCTAAAGTAGTGGATTTAGTTCCTTAGTTTTCTTAGATTTGCATGATTAAGAAAGTAGTTTGTTAAAGCATATTTCTTTAGATTAGTTGTTAATTTCACATTTAGGAAAGTTACTTTAAGAAAACTGTTTAATTGCATTTGGGAAAGTTTCACTTTAGGATAGTTTTGATTTTAGGAAAGTTATAAAATTAGAAAGTCTTCAATTTAGGAAAGTTTAATTTTAGAATGTACATATTTTAGGAAAGTTTTCAATTTTAGCATGTTTCTAATTTTTGCTTAGTTTCCAATTTCATATGTCAATTTCTAATTCTAGTTTAGGTTAAAAATATCTCTTGAATTTTGGCTAGGTTAGATAGTTTAAAATAAGGACTACTGATGTCACATTAGTTTAACTGATCGTGAGATTGACCTCACTAGCATGCCATATTACAAATAATTATGCACTTGCAAGTTTTAACTTAGAAATAACAACAAGTTTTTGGCTCCGTTGTTGAGGAGTGGTAACCTTTTGTGTAGTGTTTTATACTTTAGATTATTTTCTTCTATTTGAGGTTTAGGGTGTATTAGATTAGGGTTTGTGCTTTATTTTTGCATAGTTTTGCTATTTTTCTCATATTGACCATATTTCTTTGACTTTTGTGAGAGGAAAATCGACAAAAGAGCGGCAGCGATCTTATCGGCCACGGCTTCATCATCTTAGTTTAGGTTTTACTGCTTTCCTAGATTAGGATTTGAGTGAAATTGTAGTATGCCATTTGTAATTTTAATTTCTTTATTATTCAATTTTTAAATATGTTGTAATAATACAGGGCAAGTGTGGGGTATGGTGGCCCACACTTGATCAACATCAACCCCTCACTGTGAGCATTCTTAACTCAAATTTTAATTTTATGATAATTTGCATTTAATATAATTTTTCATTTGTACATTAGTACAATTCATATAGATTAGGACCATTCATTGATAATTATTGCATCTTTACTTAGGATTGTTGCATTATTTGTGCACCTATTTAACAAAGGTTAGACTAAGCTCGACTATAACCAAAGCATAGGTTGCATGGTTACAGTACCATTTGTTAAGGTGCATGACCCTTTGTTATGTAGCATATAGGTAACCATTAGCTTGCTTTTGTATTGCATTGCATATTTAGAGCTTTATGGTAGAATGGAATTAATGATAGCAAAGTCCCCATAAGAACCCTTATAAGATAAGGACTAGATTTCATCATCAGCTCCTTGGCCCACCTAGGAATTAATCAATATCCTTGTATGTCATGATCTCAACCCTTGAATTTAAATTTAAAATCAAGTAGAAAGAGACATAGGGTATCAAGCTTATAGGATCTTTTTAGAAGGATGCAATCTATTATTACTCCAGTGGCTTCTACGCACTATGGTTATAGTGGGTGTCTTAAAATCCAAGTGATTTTTTTATGCCTTCCATTAATATTAGTTGAGGTCTAAACACCTCTTAACATGAAGATTATACTAATCACTTTTAAGCAGAACCTAACTGGTAAGAAGTAGTCAAATTTGGATAAGAGGAGGAGCAATCTAGATCTAGGTCTAAGAAGCTACCACCTATGCACTAAGTAAAAATAATTAAGACATTGTTTGGATTTAATTGTGCGTTATGTAGAGTTAGAGTTAGTATTTAGATTAGGGCATTTAGATTAAAGTAGTTATGCTAGGGCATTGATCTCAGAATTTAAAGTTAGCACCTTTTGACCTAGAGATTCAATGCAACCTTAGATAAGGGAAAGAAACCAAGTTCATATCTCTATGGTTGAACCACTAATAGAAGTTGAGCACAAAGCTATTAGAGACTTCTAGCCACTACAACTCAACATCACATCTTGCATAGCTTTACTTCCTACAAACGTAGGCCACTTTGAGTTAAAGTCGAGAGTCATACTATTGCTCTCCACTTTTTATGGTCAAAACCAAGAAGGTCCCTACCTACATATCAAGGAGTTCCTTGATATGTGTGCCACATTTAGGTTTTGAATTTTTTCAGATGATGCTATTAAATTAAGGCTATTCCCATTCTCACTCAAGGATAAAGTCAAATCATAACTCATTTTCTTAGAGGTAGGTTCCATTAGCACATGTGATCAATTGTCTAGGAAGTTTTTGAACAAATTCTTCTCCGTTCACAAAACAAATGCCTTTCATTGTCAAATTATCAATTTCCAACAAAAGGATGAAGAACAATATTATGAATGTTGACAATGGTGGAATGAACTACTACAGAAATGCCCACATCATGGATTTAAAAAATGGTAGCAAGTTCAATACTTCTATGAGCCATTGATGCCTTAAAATCTACAAATGTTAAATGCAACAAGTGGAGGGGCCCTCATCTTAAAAGATGAGAGTGAGGCTTGGGAGTTCTTTCAAACAATAGTAGATAATTCCCAGCAATGGGATTATTCAAATAGAAGAGAGAAACAACTAATCCACTAAGAGTGGGGATCTTTATGAGATAGGAGTGATTACTAATATATCCCATAAATTCGACGATGTCCTAGCAAGAATGGACAAGCACAGTTGTAGAGTAAACAAGCTTGAAACTATGTTTCAATCCTTTATGGCCACCACATCTCTTAAACCTATACAAGAGGTTTGTGCTATCTGCTCTACCCTAGCTCAAATCACCACGTCTTGTCCCTCAAATAGATTTGATGAACGACTGTCTTGTAGACCAAGCGAATGCATTGAATGCATATAACCGACCTCGCAACAACTCGTATTCCACATTAGCTCTTTTATTTTGTGCTATATGGATTGTATTAGCGAGATGAAATATTATCTAATATTTGATATATATATATATATATATTATTTATAATAAGAGGATGATAAATGAGGATTTTTTTTGAAAAATCACTTCTTTTATGTATTCTTGTGTTTATTATGCATAGAATGTGTGATTCAATGCTGATTTTTCTGAAACATTATTTGGTGCTATGTTAATTCATGAATTTAAAGTCAGGAAAAAATTGAGTTTAAGGACTTTAAAAGTTCATTTTCCTCTATAAAAAGGATGAAGTCATCTCATTTTTTCCTATATTTTGTATTCATGTTCTTCATCTTATGGGTGGCATGATGGCCTCTTCCTCTAGTTCTTCAGTCTCTCCCTTCCTTATTCTCCTTCTTGACTTCCATTTTGGATATTTTGAATGTTTGTGGCATATAAAACATGTAAGGATACTAAAACCTCTTGTTATCATCCATGAATTTATTATTACTAACTCTTTATTTGCATTTTTTAGATGAAGTGGGTTTTGCCATTCAGATGATGGGGTTAAGAAGTTGGTTAGATCATCATGATTTAAGAAAAAATCATATTATTTCATTGCACATAACAACTACTTCTTCCTCTAATCCTCACTATTGGAGAAAGGTAGAACAGTATGCTTCGCAATTATCGTCCAAATTTAAGTTCAATAAACAAAAATTGTTCCATCACGTTGGCCAAGCGAGTTGGAACTTGAAGCTTTATCATCTCCCTCCCCGTAAGAAAGTGGTGTAAGCTAAATACTAAGAGGCTAGATCTTGATGTAGTAGTTCTAGATTAGCAATTTTATCATGTGTTATCTTGTATTAATGAGATGTTATAATATGTAACATTTGAAATATATAATAAAAGGATGATAAATAAATACTTATTGAAAAAATACTTGGATTTCCTTGTTCTTGTGTTTGTCTATGTCTGTATGTGTGCACAAAATGTGTGAATCAATGCTGAATTTCATGAAAAATAAGTGTCATTGTAATTAAGTAAGATATTGTTATGCAAAATATACATATAACGTGAAAAATATATATATAAAGAAATAATTTTAAATTTAGAAAAATAGCTTTAATAATACTGTTTAAAGTTGGTCTAAAAAAATGACTTTAAAAATAGTGTTTTCAAAGTCATCTGTAAAAAATAACTTCAAAATGGTGTTTTTAAAGTTTGTTTGCAAAAACAATTAAAAACCACCATTTTTTAAAGTCGGCTGATAAAAATGATGTTTTCTAAAGTCATTTTTAAAAGTCATTTTTCTTATATCAACTTTAAAAACATAGTTTTGAAGTCATTTTTTCAAACTAACTTTAAGAAAACCATTTTTATAGTCATTTTTTTTAGACCAACATTTAAAAACACTATTTTTAAAGTCATTTTTTCAAACCAACTTTAAAGGTCTAAAGTATATAAGATCAAAATGTCATCATCTTGCCATTTGCCTTTCAATCTTTATAATCTCTGATTACCCAAAATTTCTGCATGCATTGTCGATGCGGTGCCTCATCAAAAAATTCTTGGTTCTTCACCTTTGTAAGGCATGTCCTACCTACCCTACCTCTCTCCTCTCTACCTAATTGGCGATGTCCGACCCTTCCATGCCCTCCTTCCCCTTGCCAACGACTGTCCCCTGCCCCCCAAACCCTGTTAGTAATGACCAAAACCCCACCTCCTCCTCTCTCTCTCTCTCTCTCTCCACCCTCTGTGGTTGCCAACCGACCATGCACATGAAACCGTACTCCTCTTTCTGTCTCAGTTGGTCTTGGATTGTTATATTCTTTTTAACTTTGATCAATCTAATAAAGAATGTTTGAAATGCTTCTTTTCATTTGCTATGCTGCCTGCAATTTGTTTGTGTGATTATTGTAATGGCCTATGCTTTCTATTATCTTAAAGAGTCATGTGGAATAATTTACAGCAAAAGGCTTAGGTTTGTGCTTTCTCATAGTGGTAAATTTGTACCATATGATGATTGACTAGCTTTAGAAACATAGCTAGAAGGAAAATGAACTTGAGAAACAATATGGAACAATTCTAAAATAAAACTAAATTTGTTAATAAATGGTAAATGAGCCTATAGGATCATTAAATTCTCATAGAAAAGTCTGAATCATCCAACATAAAACTATTGAGCACAGAATCAACATAGAAAAATAGAAAAAATAAAAAATCCAAAACAAATTTAAAACATAAAGAAAACTAGCAACTTCCATATAAAAACACCTCAAATAATACCCAAAAGACTACAAACCTATCAAAATCATAGAAAATTTGCACCTTCTTATTTGAAATTGAAAGTTAATTGGGTGAGATCAGGAGAGAGATCAACTCATTAGAAAATTACAAAAGGTTAAAACTAGAAATTGACAAACCATAAACCAAAAATCTAGCACCATAAAGAGCTTTGGTTGGAGGAGCTTGGGAGAGAGAAATCAAGGACATACCTTTCTGGTTAGAGAAGGTTGTAGATCTTAGAGGTAATAGGTTGCAAATCATTGGTTGGAGGAGACCAGTAATGAGAATTTATATTTTCCCATACTCTACACCCACCTTAGAAATGAGATTGTCCAGCAAGGAACTAAGTCAAACAATTATAGGATAATTGAGAATGATTAATGCAAAGAAAGATAAAACTTCTAACTATGCTAAACATGACATTAAAAATCAAACTTACCATGCTTCTAATTTAGGAAAGTGTTAAATCTAAGAATTGATCATGCATATATGTAAAGAAAGATGGAAAGTTAACAAAAGATTTAAAAAGAAAGAATATAAGATCCATGTGTAAGATTCTAAAATTGGAAAGTTGCATACTTCTAAATTAGGAAAGTTTAAAAAACAATAAAACGTAAAGTGATGAAGAGTTTCTACACTAGGATAATGATCTATGATGCTTACTATGCTAAAACCAAAGTGTGAAATGCTACAAACCTAGTGTTATGCACACAAACTTAAATTTTGAAGCTATCTAAAAGTAGAAAGTATCGCGTAAGTTAGGAAAGTGCTAAACGTACAAAAGTAAATGATGAATGGATACTAAGATATGGACTAAGTGTATGATGCTTGAATGAATTGATTAAACATGCAAAAGCTTCCCATGATTTGGTTAATTGAGCTGTTAATTAGGGGTGAGGTGGGTTAGTGTTATCACATTGTTTAGAGAAAGAAGTTAGATCCATGTCTGCTAATTGAAAAGGAGCATGTTAATAATGCCTTATACATGTCTATTTACTTTAAGTGATAATATCTTCTTATAAGTGATCTTAATTGAATTCTTGGAGGTTTAAGATATTTTTAGATGCCTTGGTGAGTTTTGCATTTACATTCTCTTGTATTATGGATTTTGTCTCAAGTTTTTGTTATGGATTATTTTAATCATGTTCATGACTTTACTTTAAGGTTTTAGGGTATTGGACCACATCCTTGCCATCAGTCATATGGAGCTTGAATTTGATTCATTTGTGGGAAAGAGATAAGGTCACTAGATTTTCATTCGGTTGCATGCTTATGCACTATACCCATAATATGTTTGAATAACTAAATACGTAGGTAATTTCCTTAAATGTGTATGCTCTATTTCTGTTAGATTAGAAAATCAAAGTGAATAATAGATGTCTATGTCACAATTTTAATTTAAATACTACTATAAATCCATCGACTAATGGCACCTTTGTACTCGAAAGAGCAAGTTTCTTATATTTTATTCTACATATGTTTTCTTTAAATGCATTACATAGACTATTTGATTTCATTGTTCTGATATCATTATGTACTTGTTTGCAATAAATATGGAACCTAAACAACATTAAAATAAAGTATATGATCAATATCAAGAGCATGAATAAGAAGCCAACCTCAATAACACCCAAAAGACAAAGGGTAGAGGGCGAACAACAATGAAAAAGGTTATCAAGATAAAGTCAAGGGGAATTAAACAAACTATCCAATACAGCAGTAAAGGGCAAGAGATAGGTGAGAATGCAATCGCATTTTATGATTGAAGACATATGCCACCAACATTAAATGATTTAACATGGGAGATGGTGAAGGTAATATGTAAAAATATTATGTCTTTTACAATTTGTAACATTTAGATTATCTTTGAGGTACCTGAGCACAAGAAGACACGTGCTTTACAAGCAAGTGGTGAGCAATGGGAAAAATGAAAGAACAACTTTGCTAGCAATTACATAGCTCCATATCTTAATGATTTGTCAAGGCTGCACATAGTTCTTGTCATTTATTCTGACATCATTGACCAGGACATATGGAATGCATTTGTAAATGTACTTCCTTTAATTCTAAGGTATGTGCTAAAAAAGTGTTTCATTAACTAATGATACGTAACATCCAATTATTGCACTTGATTACAGACGTACAAATGTGAAAGCAAAGACTGTAAGAGGAAGAAAGGTACATGAAATTAATATGCAACACTACCTTTGTAGGTTGGGGTATGCGCATTTGAAAGAGCGTGAAGTAAGAATCTATGCAACCACCGAAACTCATTTGGAATAATGTCAAGGTATTAAAATTAGTTAATTACTCCTTTATAACTAATTAAACTTATAATATTACAAATGAATTAATTAAACCTTTTTGTTTTCCTTGTTATACAATGCCCTAGAAAATAATCTAGGAGTGCAGGTACCATGTACTAAGATACACGACGATCCTTTTACTGGTCATAAGCTTATATTTTTTCACAAATTTTGTTGGACAAACTAAATTAAATATGTTTTATTACATAATATTGTGCTTATTGAGTGGACAAATAAGAACAATTACTCCAAATCAAATCTTAAAGAAATACAAAGGGAATGGGCTGAGTCTGTAATGGGTTTCAATTAGAACAATTAGAGTAACTACATGAATGTAAATTACTTTATCCATAATAAAGTATTCTTTGAATTGATATGCATGTGTTTTCCTAGTTTTCATTATTTTCATTGAAGTATATACATATATATATATATATATTATGGAATAAATGAGAAATATGTGTGTATGGACTTGTAAATGAAGTGAATGTGGAGGTTGCAATTTCACTTATATGCACGTCTTCTTATAGTTTTCATTATTAACTTTCATTGAAGTATATATATTTTATGGGATTGATGAAAGAGGGGAATTTGGAGTGTGGAAGTAAATGGGTATATGTATATGGACTTGCAAATAAAGTGAATGTGGAGGTTGCATTTTCTCAACATGCATGTGTCTTTCTAGTTTGTATTTTCATTAAAGTATATATATTTTATGGGATCATGAAAGAGGGGATCTTTGAATGTCAAAGTAAATGGGTATATGTATAGGCTTGTAAATAAAGTGAATGTGGAAGTTTAATGAATGCATTGTGCTTTCTTTTATCAAGTCTTTTCAAGATAGATGTAGTTGGAAGGTGAATTTGGATGTTTATATTCTACCATGGAGGTAAATGTTTGTTTATTTTTCATGCGTATGAAGATTGTAAGAACAATATAGCAAATCATTGAATGTATTCAGAAATATAGGTGGTAATTGCAACATAAAAAAGAAAAAGAAGGAACTTTTATCCTCATTTCAAATCTCCTTTAAAATTCACAATTTTAAAGTCATTTTTTAACTGACTTTTAAAGTCGCTTCTTAACCAACTTCTTTTTTCACCAATTTTTCCAACTTGACTCAATAGAAGTTAGTTTATTCTATTAGTGTTTTTAACCAATTTTAAAAGTATCTTGTGCTGTAGTGTTACGATGGCAAGAGACAGAAAAAGACAGCTAATAAGTGATTGCCGGCGGGCCCTTTGTGTTGGATTTTCTAGATTTAGAGGTAAGTGGGACATTTCTTATTGTAGTAGACTTAGTGGGATAGTGAATGCATGCATATATGCATGGAAATTTTCCACCTTTGCATGTGTTAATGGAAACCTAACTTGTGTTGATAAGAAAGGTTGCATGCATGGGGTTTCTAATTGCTCTATACAGGATACAAACACCCCACTATGCTTTAAATTATTCTACTGTAAGCTTTCAAGCTGTGGACCCAAGGTTTTTCTTGGATTACAGATTAGCTTCTTTTAGGGTTTTAGAACACCCAAAAATGCATAAGCACAATACAGAATAAGCTCTAATTAATGATAAGTTAAGTGATTCATCAATTTCAAAAATGTAATTTCTTAGGTTATATACTATAATGTGTATATCAAATACCCATAGGCCTAAATTTTGCTAGTCCTCGAGCAAATATACAAAAGAGAAAAGATATACAAAAGCAAAAGTTCAAAAAATCATAGCAACTTTCATAGGCACTATTGTATGTGTTCAGCAAGCATTAAATATCCAACTTTAGTATGTTAATAAAGGTGAACAATAGTTCAAAATTCTACCCTTATGTTAGAGATACTCCATCAGTAGTCAATCCTCGAAATGTGTGTGCGAATAGCCAACATATACGCAATTTTGAGTCTTTAAGTATGCTATAACCTAAACTTTCATCCAAAAATATGCTTCAACTTCAAATCTTACAAGATACAATTAACACCTAGAAAGAAGTCACTCTAAAGTAATAGTAGTTCTCATTAATATATGAGTAGCATGATGTATACAAAAGCAAATTATCTAATATATTTTATAAAGAAGAGCGATAGTTCAAAATTTTGATAACTAGTCTTATGGAAAGGACACCAACTTTTAAGAATATTGCATCTGGCATAATCCCTATTCATTCATTTTCACATCTAAGCATACTATTTCTAAGTTCAAGTTCGGTCTTTTACTAAGATGAAATGGTTATCTAAAAGAATGATATAAGAATAAACAAAATGTTGTAAATAGCATGTAAAGGTCTTCTAATGAAGTATTTACAATCTTTTTTTCACACATATGAGAGTGAACGTTCTTCTTTCATTGACTTTCTCTTTCTTTCTTGATGTTCTCCTTTTATTTTGTAACAGCCTTTTTTTCACTTTTGAGATATTCTACTTTAAACCATTTTGATGTTCATATGCTAAACTTATATCATTCATACTATTTCATCAAGATAATTTTCCAACTATCTCTACATATTTTCAAAATGCAATGAGTAATGGATATATTACAGGAGTTAATATAGGTAATGGTTAATTGTCTCACAAGAAAATACTATAATGTAAAGGGTTAAAGGGATATTAGTGAGAAATAACTTATGGTGGGTTACAACCTCTAGGTTAGCAAAAATTTGCCTATTTCCTATGACTTAAATGTGTCCATCAAGAGATATTTGGTATAGTCTTTAATGATGGTTTTTATAATTGACCAAAACAAAGAATAATGAGACCAACTACACATTAATGTTTGCTGAAGAAAAGTATGAATTTATGTATAAACCTCATAAAAAGAATGGTTGTAATCTCACATGGGTTTTAACTTTCTTCTAATTTGCTACAGGATCTTTAAGTTATGCTCACCCTTCAATCTAAACTATGTATATGCGATTAAGGTGCAATAAGTTTTTGAGTTCAGTTTTCATTGCAAACATTAGAAAAAGGGTAATAAAATGGATTAAGTGTATGCAAATCTATGTATACGCTAAAGCCCAAAGATAACATTAAATTTTAAGAAATTTGATAATTTCAATTCTTATCATTGTAAATGAATTTACCACAAAACCTAAAGGAAATAGAAAACTTGACTAAAAATAAAAACAAAGATCCAAAAAATGTAAAAAACCTATAATAAACACATCAAATTTTGAAAAACCCAACCACCAAACTTAAATCAAACATTGTTCTCAATGTTTAGAACTAGACACCATGGAGAACCAATGTAATTAAACTAGAAGATAAAGGTGAGAACAAGTGTACCAAAATGATGTGTATGCCAAAATGGTGATCATATGTCTTTTTGTGGAAAGTCTCAAGCAACCAAACCATGATGCAAAATAATGTACAATGATGAATGCATGAATACAAAACTCACTACAGACTCAACTCTACCCTAAATCTAAATTAACACTACTCATCAAACATGCATGCATCAATCCTAAGAAATAGGATTCTCTTCTTGGGATGGATTGAATGAATGTTAATATGATGAAATCCATGGAGTTCATGGATTGAATATGACAAAAACAAAGCAATATGATCTTTGGACCTTAATGAAGAAAAACCCCTAAATGTAATTAAAACTCTTGATTAAAAGGAAAAGATATATGATCTAATGGTTGGATCATAAGTAAAGGTTTCTAAAAATATTAATGTAATTAGTTTCATTTTTTTATTAATTGATAATAGCATTTTCAATGTGATTTATGTTATAAAGCATGCTAGTGCAACTTTTAGACTTTAGCATGATATGTGATTAGATTATTATAATAGGTTGCTAGATTTAATTATCTTAGGGACATGTTAGTGTGATTTTATGCAAGTATAACTTAGGACCAAGTTAGTATGATTTCATGCCATTGTAACTTAGGACCATGCTAGGATTTCATGTAAGATTATACTATAGTCTGAGATTGTACCTTAGGTCCATGTTAGTTTAAATTGAGTTATTAAGGTATATTAGTTGAAAATCATGCTAGTGTAATTTTAAGTACCTTGTATCATTATCATTAAGTTGTTCAATTATGTAGTTTTATGCTTTGAATTTATAATTCATTTATGGTTAAATTTCATTAGTAGATCTACTTGTTATGAGATAAAGAGCATAAAACACCAAAAATGGAATCTAATGAGAAACTAGAGTTTCATGGCACAAATAAGAGTGGATTATTTTGAACTTAATTAGTAAGGGCTATAGTTAGTAGAACAATATAAGGATTATCAAATCCTTGGCCCAAACTAGGAGAATAATAAACCCCATGAATGACATTATAAATGTTCATGGACTTAATTAAAATCAATTAGACAGGGTACTTAGGGTCAACATGCTTATAGGAAGTTTGAGCTAAGGTCACTCTAGTGAATGTTGAACATAGTGGTTAAGGAGGTTTGTCTAATAGAGCCTCGCTCTTTCCCTACCTTTCGTTGATGTTTGTGGGGTCTAAATGCCTCCTTACATGAGGATTGAAGTAACCACTTTGTGTTCACCCATTCAGCTAGTAAGCCTTAGCCAATTGAAAATAAGAGGAGCAGTCTAGACTTAGGCTGAAATAAGTTACCTTCAACCAGCAAAACATTAACTGGTTGAATAATAATAGTAAGAGCATAAAAGGTTAGTAAATTATCTAACCCTAATAAAAATTGTAAGTAAGATAAGGATGATTAAACAAGATCCATTAGATCTTGAATGATCAAGAATAATAAGAATAAGAATATTGTATTGCATTGTATTTAGTATGCATGTTATAGATCAAATCTAGTTCATTAGATTAGATAATCCAAACCCTTGATCAAAGATGATTCAAGGAAGAAAACCAAGATCATCCTCCTTAGGGATGATCCAATAACTGAACTTAGATCAAAGAAGAACTAGATGATAAAAGATCTAGGACTTTGATCTTTATCAACAAGTGTAGATTGTCAATCAAAGGATCTATGAAAGATCAAGATCAAGGAGATGGACACACAAAGACTAAGAGATAGAAAATGCTTAGATATGAATGATTTAAAGCTCATTCTAAACATCAGATCTAGTGATCAATAGGATTGTTCATAATTTATATATATTGACAGTATGTATGGATGTACAGATTACATACATTAGTCAAGATCATGGAAGATCTGGGAAAAGGGATCACTACTTGAAGGTAGGAGGATTTGATGAATGCATTTACATGGGATGTACATGATTGAACCCATGACCTTATGTTGACAAGAGTAATGTTAATACTTGTATTAAATCCCCGAAAACCCTTATGATCCAACCAAACACATATAAAATGGTTAAGGACTAGACTATAAGTGAATAAGGAACTAGAAGATATTTCAGCCCTAGGTAAACAGACAGATTGTCTAATATGTATGAAATGTATTTTACATGCAAGCTTGGAGGCTTGTGATTTTGTTTTAATGGGCATAAGCTTGGGAGATGCTATGTTAGAGGAGTTATAAGGGTTTGGCCACTTGCTTCTTGAAATTTGATGATTTGATGATACCTTGCCCTATGAAAGGCTAAAAGTTGGGTGGGGCAATTATGGGACGGCCACCACTGTGAAAGTCCTGTCTCCCCATATGGGTAGTAACATAATATTTTCCACTGTGGTATAAGTGGTGAACAGGGCAGTTATCCCATTGCGCTAGTACGAATCAAACTGCAGCATGGTAGCCCTTTGATTATTTTGCACTATGATGCATGTGAGAGTAGGCATAATGAAATGCCTTATGTTTTAACATAATGAAATGCTAGGTAATTGTATATTACCAATATTTCCCAAAAAGGAAAATTCCTATAGTATGATTAGCTGAAATACTGAATTCTCATAATGGAGAGAATTGATCAGCTTAGTTGGGAATGATATTTGACTACTTTCATAAATTTAACTGATTTACCCATGTATAGTATGTATGTATGTATATAGATGTACATATATTACAAAGTAAAGAGTAGAGACATGAATATGTTTAGGGATAATGGGATTATGAAGTATTAGAATTATATTGTCAATTAGTATGCTTCTTGAATCCCCTACTAAGCATTGCTTGCTAAGATATTGTAAATATAGCAATGTTTACAATATCTCAGATACAGGGAAGGAGAGTTAGGAGCTCAAGACGATAGAGACTTGAAGAGAATAATCTTCAAGGTATACCCCTTGAAGACATGTATTTTGCTTTGTTTGAGAGTATTGTATTGTAATGAGAGTTTCATTATATGGTGAGCTTTGAGTTTTGGATTATGTAATTTGGACAAGTATTGTAATGGATTTGGCTGTATTATGAACCACTAAATGGATTCTGAAATTTAATAAAAGTATATTCCTTCAATGGAATTTTATCTTGTACAAAATTCTACTTATGTATGAAGTGATGACTTGGGTTTTACAAAACAAGTTCTAAAGAAAAGAATTTTCGCTGCTTTGTTTTGCAAAAAAAATTTACCATTAAGGGCCATGCCTTTCAAAAATATATTACAAAAACCCAGGTTGTCATAGATAGGTCCTGAAGAATTAAACTTGTTTTTGAAAAGGTTTACTTGAAAAATGAAAATTTTATTTACGTTTCCAAAACTTAAATAACAACTAAATCATAAATAATTAAGTATTTAGTTGATGGTTAACACTCGAAGTTTTAAAATGAAATTCATCAAAAATATTTTCTGCTATTTTGTTTTATTGAAATTGTTTTTCAAAATTGGGATCGACCTTTCAAAAGGATTTGTGAAAATATGTTTTAAAAACCCAAGATGTCATAGTTGTATTAGAGTAGGTTCATTCATTCATAGCCAGTCTTAAAAAGTCCATGGCATCAATAATAGTCCTTGAAGTTTAGTTGATGAGAGTGAGTTCTAAAAGGAAAGTCGCACGAATTTTGTTCATTTTGGGAAGATGGCTCCTCACAAGAGAAGTAGACTACATTTTCCACTTCGACTGCTGCACTTGTCAAATCTTCAAGGCGGGTAGTCAAGTGGCAGAGATTGTAACACAATTGTAACAGGTCATTTTGCCACATATGCAACAACAACAACAACAACAAACCTAGATACAACTTGTGATTATAATGAGTACTACCAAAAGTGAAAGGATCACCGATCATGTGGAGCAGTCTAGAAAGAGTAAGGGGCCCTTCTCTTTTACTAAGTAGCAAAAACCCTAGAGTCAGCAACAAGTTACCAAAAAGGCCAATTTCCCTAAGAAGAAAAGGTGTCCTACATGTAGGAGAGCTCATCCTGACCAGCCTTGTCCTCATGCAATAGCAAAAACCTAAGTAGAGGCAACCAGAGCAATGTTATGGATGTGGAATGGTTGGGCATTTCATTCAGAGCTGCCTTAGGAGACAGGAGAATGGACAGATCGTTAGTGTGACCCAGATGGACACAATTTCACACAGTCATGAGTGACTTTTGGCTATCACTTCAAGATAAGGTCGCTTGAATATGTTGTGGATGTTGTTTATATTATGGATGAGAATGAATGAACTCTTGAAAAGTGTTATGAGAATTTAGTAAGAATGTAGCAGACTCTAGTATTGCTATAATGAAATGATCAAGTTTATGATATACTAGTTAGCTTAGTTGACATGATTGGATATGTGTAGGCTATTTCATACTTAAATGTTAAGTAGAATTTTGGACAAACTAATTGGTGACTTGAGTATATTATTGTAAAAGAATCATAAAATCATCACGTGGGAGTACATTTATTATTGAGATAGGAATGTCAAATTTCTCTAGACTCAAGTTCTATGTAATCAATCACACATAGTGAGCACACCGTGTATAAATAATCCTAAACTAGTGTTAAAAGATATTCTTGGCATGTAATTGATGAGGAAAGATGCTAACCTCCTCAACATTTTCATTATCACATTAGACACATTACTTGAATGTCGAATGATTTGATTGCGAAAGGTAAATAAGAATTTAGTCAAGAGAATAGATAGATTGGAAAGTAAATAATTGAAAAAGAACTTGTATGAGTGTGTAGTTATGAAGTATAATCGACCTTGGTATATATATTGATCCCATTTTGTGAACTAAACAAGAAGGTTAATTTAAAAGGAAAGAGTATCAATGAGAATTGCCTGTAATAAAAGTTATTAGAAATGATTAGCATAAAATAGCAAATAAGGCACATGATCTCTAATGACTAGGAGAAGATAAGTCAAATTTTATGAGGCAAGTTGAACTAGAATCATAAATGGACTACAATAATGACTTTTGGAAAATGCGATCAAGGATGAATCCTTATTATATAAAACTTAGTGATGAGAATGGGAACACATAAAGACAATAGTGGAGATTGGATGACTTAATTTGGCCGTTATTTCAAGATTGAAAGTGTAATGTGCTCTTATGAAGTCCTAAATGATGGTTTAGAAGAGACACGAACAAAAGGAAATAGTGGGATTCAATTTTTGGAGATCTTTTATCTAAGTTAAAAGAGTTTGAGTTAATAAATAGAATAAATTCTTAGGTTTGAAATGATTAATGTCTAAAATGTTGGAGTAAATAGAATGCTATAAATAATCATTAGAATTAATTGGAAGGAAAAGTGTTCATGGTGGAAATAATAGTTGAGAATTGGTTTACCCTGAGAATTTCACACTGATAATGCATACTGAATTTAGAAATCAATTGCATACAACAAGTTATTAAGGTGTATGAACAACTATAATGAAGCTAGTAAAAGGCAGAGATAGAGATAATGCACAAGCCTTCACTTGGAAATTCAGGTATTACATAGGGAATGAAAAGTAGTGTTCCTATAAAGAAAAGTTTTGTAATAATAAATAAATAAATTCCAAATCGAATGCAAAATTCCTAAAGGGACACCCATATTATTTTATGTGGATCCATTTAAGTTAAATAAACAGATTGAATTGGCATGGTTGTACCAAGATAGTATAAATGAGATGAGGAAGTATATGTTGCAATAATTGACTTGTTATCCATTGCAAACTAAGGAGAAACATCCACCAAGAGGAGGAAAGAAAGTTAATCTTGTGATTCCACTGAATCCATTCAAGTAATAAGTTGACATTTTGAGCATTTGTAATAGAGATTTGGAGATATTACTGATATAACATATGATGCAATGTGGAATTATTTAAGGATGATGTTCAAAATAGTTGTACAATTAGACAAGTGAGAGCTAGTTATCTATATATTGAGTATAAAAGGAGATTGAGGTATGCAATACTAATAGACAAGAAAATTGATGATACCTATGGAGGTTAACAAATTTTAAGAGAATCAAGAAATTTAACTTTGATTGAGTAAGAGTGTTACCATGAAAGTAGTAAAGTTCCTAGATAAAATAAACTATAGTGTAAGATTATAGAATGAACATTTTAATAGAAAAGTTAAATAATCATTTGAAAGTATGAAGGTTAATATATATATATATGTATATTATATATAATTATATATGAGGATATGAAACATATTAGTATAAATAAGTAAAAGCAGATCATCAAAGTGTGCAGTGGAAACAATTTTTATTGCTTGAAGAAGATAGAAAAACTACATGAGTCCTATAAGTGTTAAAGGGTTATGGTAACTTTAATTTTTGATGATTTGAGACATGAGCTGCTTCAGGAGGCTCACTAGTTACAGTCTACCATTCCTCCCAAGGGTAGGAAGATGTATCAGGATCTAAGGTGACATTCCTAGTGGAACAGTATGGAGAGAGACATCAAGAATGTGGAGCATGGTGTTTGACCTATCAGCAGGTCAAGGCTGAGCATCAAAGACTTGTAGGGTTGCTTCAAGCACTAGACCTTCTTGAGTGGAAATAGGATCATATTGCCATGGATTTCATAGTTGGTTTCTGAAGGACTGTGAGTGGACATGCCATGATATGGGTTATAATAGATAGATTAACGAAGTTTGCCCACTTCCTTCCTATTAGACAAAGTTAGACAGGTAATAGTTTAGCGAGATTATACACCAAGGAGATCATGAACCTACACAGGCCCTTGACTATCATCTCAGATAGGGACACTAGATTCACTTTGAAGTATTAGGAGAGTGTCTAGGACTCCTTGGGATCAATGTTGAAGTTTAGCACGGCTTTCCAGCCCCAAATAGAGAGGACCATCCAGACTATTGAGGATATGTTGAGTGTTGTTGTTTTAAATAAAACTGGCAAGCACATGAATCTTTTGCAATATAGCACGTTAGTGAGGTCAATCCCATGAGAAGTTGAACTAATGTGATGCTAGTGGTTCCTACTTTAAACAATCTAACCTAGCCAAAATTCAAGTGATTTTTTACTTAAACTAGAATTGGAAATTAACACATGAAATTGGAAACTAAGCAAAAACAAGAAACATGCTAAATTGAAAATATTCCTAAAACATACACTTTCTAAAATTAAAACTTTCCTAACTAAAAACATTTCAAAAATGCAATTTATCAACTTTCCTAAACATGATATTAACAACTAACTTAAGGAAAACATGATTTAACGAACTACTTTCCTAATCATGCAACACTAAGAAAACTAGGCAACCAAATCAACTACTTTAGCAAGTATGACAAAATTAATTACTTTTTAAACTAGCTAAGATGCAAACTAGTGGAATCTAACTACAACTAAACAAGAGAAATAAATGAAAGCAATTACTAACAAACAATGAAAGAAAAACTAGCCAAATAACATACATGTAACCCTAGAATGGTATGCATGATTCATTGGATAGGAGTGGATTTAAGCATGCAACCTATTTCTAACATTAACGAAGCTATCTAACACTCTAGTTGGGCTCTTGAAAAAATCAAGTGCACATGATTGTATAGTGTTGGAAATTAACGTACACCATTCATGCAAAGAAATTCCAGTAGTAAGGTAGTTGAAACATTCAATGAATAGAACATGTAAAACATGAAATTAATCACTTCTAATGCAATCAAACATTCAATAACAAAGATAATTAACTGCTGGACACAAACATGAATTGAACTTCCAACTAGCTTAGTTGAATCAAATCAAAAGTTTAACAACATAATACTCCATACATGTAATCCAAACCTGAAATTTAAATGCTATTACAATAATTTTCACTTAATCTTAATCACTCCTTAATTACAAGCCAATTTCTTCATCAATTGTTCCAATAATCACTCATGAACTAACATGCTTGACATCAAGGGAAAATCCTATGGAAAAATAAGGCAATAACCAATGGAACTTAAACAACCAAAGTTGGAAATCAAGAGGGCTGAAAGAGAATAAAGATGCAATGAAAGGTAAAGAACAAAACTAGATTCAAGATGACTTCCATTGGCTGTCACCCCAAGGGAAAACCAGCCTTGAATCTTAGTTTTAAAAACAAGGAAAGATAAAGGAAAATAAGGCAAACTAAGATGAAAGAAGTAAAGAGAGTAAAGAGAGTAAGGAAGGTAACCAACCTTCAAAGATGAATTAAAACCCCAAAAATCATAGGTTGAACACTTGAGGAAGAAGCATAAACCTTGGAAGGAAGTGGAAGCACCCCAAAGACTCCTCAAAACAACAAGCAAAAGAACAAAAGATGGCCTAAAGTAAGTGGGTGCTTCCTTCCTATAGAGGAGACATCTTTTCCTCAGTAAGAAAAGTGTATGCTTTTTGCTTGAGTTGGGCTGGTTTTATAAGTCTTCTCCTATTTTTCCTATGTATCTAATACCAAGGTGTGTTGTGGATGAAAGTATGTTAAATTGAATGGCTAGGATGGGGCAAAAAGGGTAGACATCAAATAGGAAAGTGAGGAAGGGGGTGGCTGCCTTAAGTAGTGGAGTCGGTGGGAGACACCACCTTTTTAGGAAGGGGCGTCTCCCCCCTTCTCAAAGTCATTGAATGCTATTTGTTTCGGGAAAGTTGGGTGGGGATTAGTTGGGAAAGAGGTGGTGGGTTTTAGGTGAAGAAATTTAGTTGGTTAGGTAGTTTCCTAAGAAGTAGAATGAGATAAAGTTTTGGAAATCCGTACTGCATCTTGAGGGTGAGGTGGAAATTAAGGAAAAGTGAGAAAAACACTAAAAATTGGAGGCTCTTATCCCATTGGTCTACATGCCATCTTATTCTAATAGATTTTTCCTTAATTATTTTCAAAATATCTCATGGATAACTCTCTTGAATCTCCTCCAATCCTAGCCTTCCATTTAGATGGCTAACTTTGATGGCTCCATTGGCTAAAGCTTCGTGGCTAGCTTAGGAAGCTTTCTTGGCTTCAACCCTTGGCTTGAGTGGCTTGTATGGTTTGACTTGAATTCCTTAGCTTACCACCTTCTTTCATGGCTTATATGGATAAGGTGGCTGAAGTGGCTTCCAAGCAAAGGTAATGGGAATGCACAACTTACTTCATGGGCCCACTTTGGCCATCTTTAGCTTCTTTAATCATATCCATTAGTGTTTCACAAGATAATCTTGGCCTTTGGTTTATGCACAAGTGATGATTTTGAGGCTTTGACTAGATCTTTTGTCCTGATCTTTAATTTCTTCTCACTTGATCTCGGCCATTGGATCACCATCTTACTTCCTACAAAAAGTGAAAATTCCTAATTAAATACTTGAAAAATATAATTAATTATAGAATTACCTTAGATTAGCTTCTAAACCTACAAAATAACAAACTTTTGGGTTATGAGGTCAAAAATGCATGCGTTACAAATTTTCGTCTAAAAACCCTAATTTACTCCTATTAGTTGTAATACATGGATTAATACTTTGGTAGTTTTTATGCAAAATTAAACACTTATCATTGAGGGCCTGTGCCATTGATTGGAAAGGTGGTTGGAATGATCATTTACCACTCATAGAGTTCACATATAACAATAGCTACCACATGAGCATTGATATGGCTCGCATGAGACACTACATGGTAGACCATGTCAATCACCCCTATGCTAGAGTGATGAGAGAGAGAGAGAGAGATGCCTTGTGAGGTCTAAGTTGGTGGAGCAGTGCGTGGAGAAGTTTCAGCTGATATAGAAAAGACTTTTGGCGGCCCACAATAGTTAGAAGAGTTACACCGACAAGAGGCAGAAGGATGTTGAGTTTACCATTGGGGATCATGTTTTTTTTAAAGGTATCCCCTATGAAGGGAGTGATGAGGTTTGATAGTAAGGGAAAGCTTAGGCCTAGGTTCATTGGCCCTTTTTTTAAATTCTAAGGAGAGTTGGAGAGGTTGCCTATCAGTTAGCCTTGCTATCATAGCTCGCAGATGTTCATGATGTCTTCCATGTATCTATGTTACAACACTATGTGCCAAACCCCTCCCACGTGCTCGAGCAGATACCTAAAGAGTTGAGACTTGATTTGTCATTTGAGGAGAGAGCCGTGAGGATTTTGGACTAGAAGGTCTAGGAGTTGAGAACCAAAACTATTCCATTAGTCAAGGTTCTTTAGTAGCACCACTCTACATAGGAGGCCACTTGGGAGACGGAAGAGAAGATGTGGCAGACCTATCCAGAATTGTTTGTATAATTGCACTAAGATTTTGACAATGAAATTTTTGTGAGGAAATGATGTAATATCTATAAATTTTCTCTAATTATTATATAATAATATTCAAGAATTTCATAAAAATTAGGACTTTAAGTTTTTAGAGAATTGATAATTAGAGAGACCAAATTGAGATTTGACATATAGATAATTAGATAATGCTCAAAAAATGGAATCCAATGATACCAAGAACACCTAAAATGGAGTCAAATTAAAAAGTTATGAGCATTTGAAGTTGAGGGCCATTTTAATAATTTTCTAAGTGGGGCCTATTTAACTGATTTTTAAAATAAAAATACCAGAAATGCAAGGGGCCATTTTGATAACAGCACCCCCTCGTCATGTCATGTGTAGGGCACATGGTAGGTGGCACAACCCTATGCAACCATCCTCGTCTCATTTGGATGTGTTTTAAACCCTTACCCCTAGTTTCGTTGTATTTCACTTAAAACACACCCCACCCGCAATTTCGTTTAATTTCAATTGCAAAACACCCCTCTTTTCTCCTTCTTTAACGAAAGTCATGCTTTCCAGATGAATTTTCCCATTAGCCAAATAGGAAAACCCTTCTCCCCCTCTCCCTTTTCTTTCCTCTTTCTTTTCTCCCTATTTTTCCTCTTTCCTTGCCTGCCAGACTGGTTTTTTTGAGAGTGAAGTTCAATTGGGGAAAACCATGTCACAATAGAAAACTCATCTCAAGGACAGCTCGAATGGATGATTTGAGCTATTCATTGAATTCCTGGACCCTCAAAACCTTAGGAACGGTGAAAATAGTAAAATTTTGGGACCATTTGGACTGCAGATCAAAAGGCAAAGGAGGGGGTGGTGTGGGTGCTTTGTCCTCGATGGATGTTGCACCCATGATGCACCTTGGAGGATGGCCACCAGAACATGCATGCTAGATGCAACCGCGCCCCCCATTCACAACAAAGACAAGACTCGAGTGTGTCCTAGTGAAGGAAGCGCACCTGCGTGCATCCTGGCAATCGAGACACACCCACATCGTCTTAGACATACGTTACAGATGCGGTACATCCTAGTGACAACATTTTGTACTATTTTTTATCCATATTTGATCTAGACCATTGATTTTGATCTGAAACAAAAAAATATTCAATTCTAGAGGCAATATAAACCTAATTTTTTTATCCCAGATATCCGACTGATTCTTCTCGACGATGCAGACCTAATTTTGAAGTAAAAACTTATATTCACCCACATTTGAACTTGACTAAAACCTAAAAATCATATAATGAGCTAGATCAGTCAGATCAGAGGGTGATTAAGCCTTGGAAATTGATTAATTATATGATCTAACAAGTGGATTGAGGGATTTAATGATCAAATTACATTGGTTGACCTAGATTGTGATCCAAACCATTGAATGGAATAAGAATAATAGATCTCACTGATCAGAGAATGATCTGACCGTCAGATCATCAGATTGACTATTAGTGCTCCTGTGAATCTTAGAGAAAACTATAAATATGAAGGATTGAGCTATATGAGATACCCAATAGGATGTTTAGAATGATCCAATAGTTGGAGCATCATAGAAATTAGAGATTAAATAAAATTGGACCTTAGAAGTCTTCAAGACTCTTGATCTAATCGATGAAGATCAAATATGACCATCTGATGGTTGGATTGACTAAGTAGATGAGAGAAAGACTAGTGATAAGACATTGATCACTGTGGATTAGGAGAAATCAAATTATCTGGACCATTGATTTGCAGCCTACGGTTAAGATCAAAGATCTTTAAGGGAAATTAGACTTTAACTAGTGATGAATGAACCCTAAATCACCAAGATGGAGGATCTGGAGTGAGCTGAGTAGAAACGATGAATGTTGAGATGGATTATGTTGTGTGTGGGTTGTATAGGTACATCAGATCGTGCTAATTTGAGAAGTGGCATGCCTAAGAGGGTTAGTTCTCATCGAGGTAGGTGGAATTTAAGATGCAAATTTTCAAAATTTGCATGATCTGTTAACATACCATGATGAGATTTTGATTACTCCATAAGATTTGAATTGCATAAATTGTTTATAAATGTGATTATTATTTGCCATGGTATATGCATTGATTATGACATGTTTTATGAAATAAAAAGGCTATAGTGTTATATATGAATAATTATTACATTATGATTATATTACCATGGATTAAAATGCATGGCATGTTTTATCTCCACGCGATTTGATCTAAAAGCCAGATGGGCTTGACCTGATATGGGGTACCAACTATGCATATGATATAGTATTTTTCATGGATTTGATATGAAACAGGCATGTAGCCTGATATTTTTATTTTATATACGGGCATTGAGGCCCAGTGGATCTTGTTTTCAACAGGCATAGGCCTGGGGATGCTATGCTAGAAGGGATGTAGGGTTGGCCACCCGCCCTCTCACTTTATGAGATGATAGATATTTGTGCCAAAGATGGGCGAACTTCGTAGGAATTGGTATCATGGGTAGTCCACAACCACGCGCCTAACTGGCCCCCATGCATGACAGACACTTAGTCTCCCATTTAGTGTCTACAGGGAGTGGTAGTGGATAGACCCGGGAGTTGGTTATCATTGCAACATAGTAGTCCTTTGTATATTTCGCATTATAATGTAGATTGTATGACATGATGATATATCTGGTATGAGCTCATGATTATTATGTATATCCAATGTTGAATGGATGGATATGTGGACCCAGTAGTGGCTGGGTGTACGTGGACTAGTAGTGATTGGACAATTATGATTATATACTATTGATTTATGAGTTTGATGTGATTTAACTCTCATTACTATTCAAAAGCTTTATTTTATATTCTCATTGTGATTTGCACATATAACTACACCACTAGATCTATTTACAATGTGGACACTTATTTAATAAGTTTACTCGAGACTTTGATTATGATTTGAATATGATATCACATTATTAGATTTATTTGTGATATTTAATTGAAGTGTTTTGAAAGTTGATATTCAAAAGTTTATGGTTATCTTAAATTTAATCATGCAAATTGCTGGTACAAAATGTTTGATGTATTGCAATAATTATTATATTACGAAAAGAAATTTATTTATTTTATTGCATATGCATCTTATTCCCCTATCAAGTATAGCTTGTTGAGGCATTGTGTTGTTTTTGCAATGCCTCAGCTATTGAGAGACAGATAGGATTAACTACGAATCAACAAGTGGCAAATTAGGACATCCTTGTTGAGGGTATGTTTTAATTCTACTTAGACTTTATATGTATACATGTAGTATTTGGACTTAATTTGTGATGATGCAGGGACTGGGGCTATTTATTGGATGGGTCCTGAAGAAGTAGACTTGTTTTTTAAAAGGTTTACTTGAAAAACAGGAAATTTATTTGGGTTTTCAAATTTTAAATAGCAAACTAAATCATAAATAATTAAGTGGTGAGTTAATGGTTGACACTGGAAGTTTTAAATTGAAATTCATTGAAAACGTTTTTCGTAGTTTTGTGTTTTTGAAATTGTTTTTCAAAATTAGGGCCCCACCTCTTGAAAGGATTTGTTAAAATATGTTTTAGAAACTTGGGTCGTTACATGCTCAATGGGGATGTGATAAGTGTTCAAATTTTTATAAATAATACCCAATTATTCTACATGTGTTATAATTTATAGTGTTAAATTAGGGTTTTCGGTCAAAATTTATAACACATGCATTTTTTACCTAATAATTAAAAAATGTGATATTTTGCAAGTTCAGAGGCTAATCCAGAGTAATTATATGAATGATCATATTTTTAGGGTTTAAATAGGTTTTTTTTATTATCTTTTGTAGGTCTTAGAGAGATGATCCAAAAGTCAAGATTTATCGAGATAAGAATTGAATATCAATATCAAAAGATAGAGTCGAGGCCTAAATTTCAACATTTCAAAGTAGATCAAAGTCTAAGATCATTAAAAAGCAAGACAATGAATCAATGGAAGTAATTGGAAGAGCTAATGGTGACTAAAATGGGCCCATGAGCAAGCCATGCATTTCCACCACCTTAGCCATATAAGCCATGAGAGAAGGTGACATGCCAAGAAATTCAAGCCAAGCCATTAAAGTCAAGGGTGTGAGTCTTGAAGCCCCCCTCAAAGTGAGCCACATAAGTCAATTGAGCTAAATGCCACATGGCGTCATACAATTGGTGGAGAATTCAAGAAATTATTCACTTTCTAAATTTGGACTTTCAAGGTTTGAGATAATTATGTAAAAGGTAAGATGATTATGCATTAGTGGACCTATCAAGAGAACAACCCTATTTTCCAACTTCATTTCCCACTCTTTTTTCCTATGGTTACAAGTTAAAGGAGGGAGGCACCTCATTAAGAAAAACGACGCCCTCCAGTTTCCTATTTGGTGACCAAGAGTTTCCTAAATAGAAAACCCTAGATCTACTTTAATTCAAATATCTTCAAAATCCTATATCTTTATTCATTTTTCCTAAACCTTATTTCTTACTTATTCCTTGAATTTCCATCAACCAAACATTACAAAATTTGAAGGGAAAGAGCTCCACTTTCCTTCTAAGAAAAAGACACCTACCCCCTTTTCATAATCAGAAGCCAGCCAGCCCATGCTTCTTATCTCTCTCTTATGTCATGTTTATGACATCATCTTGCTAATTCATCTTCTACCAAACCTTTCTCATTCAATATCCTAACCCTAGGGCCACTTTCCTCATGGTTTCATCCCTTCCTAAGTTAGAAACCCACCCATCTATATATAGCCCATGTTGCTAGACTTTGGGATTTCTTAGATGCTTTTTTTCCTTTAGATTTCTAGTTATTGTCTTGGCTATTTTCTCTCCAATGCAGGTTAGTAGTTTTCTTGCTGTGGTTTAGCTTTTATTGCTTTAGTTTCCATTGTTTTGCTTTCTAGTTTTGCACATTCCTTTCTATTTAGCTTCTCTTCTTTCTTTACTCCAGTTCCACTTATTTTTCTTTGTTATAACTTATGATTCAAGTTAACTCATCTCTGGTAGTGACATCTAAGAGAAGAGCTAACTTAGAACCTTGATTTCCCCTCTTGAAATTTAAGTTTTTCACCTTATTCTCACCTTAGTTTTAGGTTAATTTCCTTGCCTTAATTCACCCACTTAGCTTTCTTTTCTCTTGCATTCCTTTCTAGGTTTTCTTTGTATACCATCATACTTTAAACATTATATTACATTATTTGTGTTATTTAGATAGGATTTCATGCTTAAGCATTATATGTAATTTTCCAACAATAGAACATGTATTTTGCTTTAGTTTTTTTATGTAATTTGGAGATGATTTAATGAGGTTTTATGGGAATTCTTGTTATGAAATATTTCTTTCATCAAGATACTTTAGATTTGGGTTGTTTATTTTCATAAAAGTTATGGTTTCAATTACTTTCTTATGCTTGAATTGTTTGATGTTCTTGAGTAGTTGAATTCTGAAATTTTTCTCCCCTTAACTTTGTACTTTGTTTTCTAGACATTATTTGCATGAATGCTTATGAAGCCATTTAGATTTTCATGTTGTTTATTAGATCCATTAATTATTTTGCATGATAGTTCACTTTAAATTCATCAACTATGCTCACTTTTGCAACTTAGAACCATGCATACAATCCATAGATCATGCACATGGTATTAGGTCACTTTTCATTTAGGTTTTTACTTAGTTTAGTTGCATGATCTCGTTTTGGAAGTAGTTAATTCATTGTTTACATCTTATTTTAGGTTTACCTTTTTGAATTTTAGGAAGTTCCACCTTTAGGAAGTTTTAGGATTTAGAAAGTGTTAAATTTAGAATGTTTCTTTAATTGTGGTTTCAATCACATGTATGTTTTTAGTTTCTTGCTAAAGCTAGTTAGATCTCATTGTTTACTTGCTTTTGCAAGTTATTTGTGTTAGAAAGTTTCCTAAAATTATTTTACAAAGTTTTAACTTTAGAAAGTTTTTAATTCTAGTCTTGGAAAGTGTCATTTTTAGTAGTTTCCTTTAGTTTAAGTTTCTTAATTTTATTTAGTTGCTTGAATGTTAGTTAGGTTAGTTTCTAATTTCATTGTTTAGTTTTAATTTTTAGTAAGTTTCATGCTTCCATTTCATGTGGTTTAATTTCCTAATTTTATCACAACTCTCCTTCTTTGGCTAAAGTTAATCAATTTGAATAAAATCCAGTCCATTTGCAAATATGTGAGATTCCTCATGGGATCGACCTTGCTTTCATGAAAATCCTACATCAATTCGTGCACTTGCGAGTAATTTTAATGTTACACCAGTACGAATAAGGTTTGCCGATGCTTAGGGTTTTTTATTGTGCTAAATTTGATAATGACACCCCTATAGCATTTTGAACTTCTTCACTTCATGGATCTTGACATGTGGGTTTGGAACGATACTCGAATGGTGGGAAAGCTGTGCCAAAAAATGTGTAGTTCTTTCAATTCTACCCTATTCTTATAAAATGCAAAATAGACCCTAATTAGTGATAAATTAAACAAATTTAAGGTTAAAAATGCTAATTCTAGGGATATTAAATGTAATGTTTACGTGTTTATCTACAAGGGAAGTTGAACACAACCACTATAGTAATCCCTGAAATAATTTTTATATCAGCTTAGTTCAAAGCTTAAGATTCATTTTTCAGCTTACTTTAAAGCTTAAACTTCACTTTCAGCTTAGTTGCCTATTTAGTTTAGCTCTATGTTTAGTTTCATGTTTAACTTAGTTCCATGTTTAGCTTAGCTTAAGCATCCCTTGCTTCAGTTTTCTACTTAACTTAATTCTTAAACTTATGTTTAGCTTAATCCACTTTACTTAACCTATTAAGATTAACTTCAATCAACTTTCATGTTTTACTATAATTGGTTTTAAACTTGCATGTATGTTTAGCTTAGTTAGTTTCACATTAGTTTATTTTCATGATGACATAGCTCAACCAAGGTATTTTTCTCTCCTTTTCAATCCTTGGAAATCCAAATTTTGCATTCAAGTTTCCTTCTACTACCCACTCCATTATTTTGAAGATCTCCATATGTCTGTTTTCTAAAGAGACTCACAGTATAAAGAGATAATGGTTTTCTTCTACGAATAGTTCAACTATTAAAGACCTTGTCATCAATCCCTGGTACAACTAATTTAACAAATTTGGTGGGGGACGGTCCTTCCTAGTAGATGATGTTAACTTATCTCTAGTTAGCAGATCAATGAAGTGTTTATTGAGACTTGTAGCCCTATTTTCTACAAAGTGGTCTTGAAAGGTAATGAAACAATGACTAAGGTTTGAAGTCCTCTAGACTGCTAGGTCATTAACAACTCAACTTAAGCCCTTCTTTAGTCTCTTAACTTGATATTCATACTCCCATAACACCAATCTAGTCACTAGTATTTGTATGTACTATCAAACACCCCTTTTTGAATGCTTATAGTGATTAATAAGCATTTAATTGGGGGCAAAATAGTCATTAAAAGAGAACAACAAACTCTGTTACATAGGAAAGTTGCTAGGGTTTCTTAGCAGCAGCTATTGGGAAACATAATTCTTTGGACACTTAATGCTAATTAGTGGTAATTAGCAAAAATCTCAATAATAATAAAAAGCGGTAGGGTTTTTGTTCAATCCATATATCATCGCCTTTGATGCAACTTAGGATGATTGAATAGCCAAGGTAAGGTTGCTAACTGGCTGATCATACCCTACTTTCCCTCCAATGTTGAGTGAATTTGAGTTACAAAATCTTGGTTGTGAGACTAGATACTACACAAACACGGCCAATGCTTAAACCTAATGATCATATTAAAACCACTTCTAAACTTCATTTGAGAAAACAAACTTGTTTCAAAAACTTTAGATTCGTATTAGAATAATAACTATATATATAAAAAAAAATCTACTTCTTTTAATATTTTGTTAATGTGACTTATCTAACTTTAAAATAGATGTATCACTTTCTATGAAGTTCTTCTTTTTTTGTTCATTTTTTGTTTAAATCCACTTCCTAAAAATATATTTGTATAGTGCATTTTATTTTTTTAGTTTATGCATTTTACTTTCTATTTTAATTTTATCTTTTTAATCATATTTTTACTACTCTCCATTTCCTAGGTTTCCTTCAACATTCCAATCCAAAGCTTCAAATATGTCAATAATAATCAATTGTAACTAAGATACGAAGTTTTAATCTTATTTATAGTATTAATTTTACTTAAAAAGTTATTAAATAAGTTTAGTATTATTTTTCCATTTATTAATTTAAAACTCTCTCCTAACTATTCTTTCGACTCTTTCTCAAATTTTCAAAAAAATTTCCCTAGTTGATTTTTTCCTAGCTTTGAACTTGGTAACAATGATGAAGTTCATTTTAATACAAAAACACATCACGTTTAAAGCCAAAGCACTTTTCTTAATTAAATTATTGCATTTACTGGTTTTTTCCATTAAAAATAACAAAAATAGTTACAAATGGAAAATAATATATGCAAACTCTAGTTTTTCTCTCATGAGTCCTATAATCAAATATGCAAATGGCTATAACTCCAAGTGAGCCTCCATTTTGAAAGATCAAATTGTTCACAATGTTGCCCTCGACTTTGATAGGCCAAGGTCCAAAGTTCTCATCCATTAAACGATCCTAACCATTGTTTTCTTGAGTTGTAAATGGAAGGTAAAGGGTAGCATTACATGGAGGACAAATTTGGCTAGATCTTAATCATTCATTATTTGCCCTAAACTTAGATGGGGCATGCTAATCTTTTATAAAATAGACAATAAAAGGCAACATTAAAGAATATAAGGTATCGTGATTACTTGGTTGAAAATTAACTACCAGTAGAGTATGGATGCAATGTGAGTAAGAAATAAAAAAAGGGTAGCCTAGTGCACAAAGCTCGGGCCTATGCAAGGTTTGGGGGAAGGGGCAAAACACAAGGGTGATCAATATGTTGTAGAAGCACGTTCCTAGCGAAACTAATAATCGTTTTGTAACCATCCTTTTGGTGTATTCTTAATCAGAATACTTATATGCATCTGTTGATATATTCTAATCTATCCATACTTACCACGTATATTAAATATAATCTAAATTTAATATACTTTTAGCTAAATTTTTTGGTGTTGAGTGCTATCCAAAGTATATATTCTCATCAAATTGTTTGAATCCAATCTTTAAAGTTATCCAAGCAATGTTTCCTAATATTACTTATCAACTTTTATCTTTTCTTATTTCTTTTTCACACTGTGTTAACATTAAAACTCTCTCTCTCTCTCTCTCTCACACACACACACACACACACACACACACATTGGTCCACTGCTTATACTTTTTGAATGATCTAAACTGTTCATCTGATTTGAACTATCCTAGATGCCTACATATAAAAAATCTATTTATTGGGTGTCCCTAAGACCTAAGACCATGCTTGTTGGACTTTCTAGGATTCTGAAACCGACGGTGAAATGCTCAAAACCGTCCATTTCACAACCCTAATAGGACCAACAAGCAATCTTAGAGGTATCCAATATATGATATTTTTCCTCAGGATAGACTTAGATGAACAGTTTAGACCATTAAAAATATTAGTGGATCGCATTTTGCAGATGGAGAGCTTTCCATAATAAAAGTTCTCTCCCTGTTTACTACCTGTTTTGGCTCCTAAAAATTTGCTATTATCCCTTAATTCTAAGTTTCTAAATTTTCAATTATCCTCTTTCACACTAAGCAAGTGTGGCACGTCTTTTCGAGTACCGTACGCAGAACACCCATTAGAGCACAAAAGATGGTTCTATCTAATGCCATTGGACAAGAAAAAGTTTTGGAAATGGGCGGCTTTGAAAATATAAAAAGCGATAGTTATGCCAAAGAAAAGTTTCGTAGGAGAAAGTACCATGCTTGGAACGTTTGAAAAATTGACTTTTACCTGCGGATTTGTCGCATATAAAAATAACATGTCATTCAATTAAAACGTGTTAAGTCAATCTCTATCTTAACCCTTTTTTCCAAGTCACTTGTGCACCGTGCACGTCCTGTCAGTAGCGTGAAAAAATAATAACTATTTCCTAGTTCTGTAGTGCGTTGTGTAGTGCTTGACATGTTTTTCTGAACTAAGCCCTGATTACATGACCAGTTAATAGATGTTTTACTTTCTCTAGAAGCAAAAGTGTAGAAAGAAATCGTATTTTGCCAAGCCCTAGCAATTACAAGCATAATTGAGCACCTACTGTTCCTGGTTTCATCCAGAATTTTAGCTTGTATGATCCTCAAATTTTCTCTTTAAGCTCTTCAAATCCTCTTCGCTCATAAGACCATTCTTTGCTCGATTCATTGCATAGGCCTCTCCCATTTTTCTCCTACATTCCTTAGTTGCAGAATCATGATGAACCACTGAAATAATAAAACAATAAGCTGAGAATCAAGTTTTAGAGGCTATTTAGTATAATAGTACTCAAAAGTTGTTGTCGCATTCATTGGGGGGTAAAAAGAACCAAAAGAAAAAACATTTGTTGCAATTAAATTTATATCACCATCCCTCAAGACCCAATGCCAACGTCTAGTTGAGAACCATGAGATCCCCAACTTGTTTACTGCTAAGTATTGTAACAAGGATGCTATCCAATGTTTCACTTAATATGAGGAATGGTAAACCAAAGTGTTGTACTTTTGCATGCAAGGGATGCACATTTGGATGAGAGAAACTGTTTATCTACCTGTTCTTGCTTTGGATGTGCAGTAGTTTGGCAAGCATGCTAATTGAATGATTCTAGCATCTGGAAAGGTTCAACTTCTGATTACAATAAATAGATTATTGGAACTTCTACGAAAACACGAATCTAAGTTTGACAACCATTTATATAGAATGGTCCAAACATCATTAATTTTTTCTTAGGAGATATCCAAAGCAACTCCACTAATGCTGGTCCCAAGCCCAGATAAAAAAGGAGAGTTTTGCATCAGGTGCCAGCTGGCAAGTAAAACCTTTTTGAAGAAGTTGAAGATGATTTTGTTATTTTTTATTCTTACTAGCAAATGAATATGCATATGTATGTTAGTTTGTGAGTACGAAGAAAAGATAATGAAAATCATCTTTAGCTTCTTCAAAGTATGGCAACCCTAACATGACATAAAATTGATCATTGACATTCTCTCAAGCTAGAGCGTACCCCGTAAGTGAGGCGCTGCATTGGTCTCCAATGCAATGCAAAATAGGCAAGGATTGCTAGGGCATTACCTCGGAAGCGACGCACTATATTAGATCCCAGGTAATGATAACTGGGCAAGGGCTGCTAGAGTGTCCTCTCAGAAGCGACATATTGCATCAAAACCCAGGTGTAGTGGAAAGTAGGCATGGGTTTATGTCATGGGGGTCTAGAAGTGCATGGGTAAATAGGCTAACTCAAGAGCATAAGATTCGTATCACTACATGGAATATATATTGACAAGCAAGAGTCCGGAGTTAGTATATACGATGAAATGTAGGAGAGTCAACATCACTTATATCCAAGAAACTAAGTGGAAAGGGCCTAAAATTGGAGAAATTGATGGGTATAAGCCTTGGTACACAGGAAAAGATAAAGGGCAGCCTCAGTGCACGAAGCTCTTGCACATATGGCGTCCAGGGAAGGGGCGGACCACAAGGGTCAATAGTATGCAGCCTTACCTTGCATTTTGCAAGAGGCTATTGTACGCAGGAAAGGATAATAATAGAAATAGTGTAGGAATAGCTGTGGATAAAGAATTAAAGGATCAAATTGTAGACGTTAACAGAACCAGTTATAGAATTATAATGATAAAACTTGTTCTAGGAGTAGATCGTAAATGTTATAAGTGCATACGTACCATAAGTAGAGTCAGAAGATATAATCAAGAGACAGATTTGAGAAGATATAGAGGGAGTCATGCAAGAAATTCCCAACATAGAGAAGATATTTATAAGAGCAGACTTAAATGACCATGTAGGAAAAGAAAAGGAAAGATATGATAGGGTACATGGTGAGTATGACACTGGAGAACGAAATGAGATAAGGGAAGCTATCCTTAATTTTGTTTTGACAACCTGACCCTTGCAAACACATTCTTTAATAAGAGGGATGAGAAAATAACCTTTAAAAGTGGACTCCATAAAAGCCAAATAGACTTTTCTTTACTTAGGAATATCGAAAAAACAATGTGTAAGGATTGTAAGATGATACCCGTGAGAGTTTAACCTTACAACATGGGTTAATGGTTATGGATATCTACATTATAAGATGAAAAGGAAATGAACTTAATAGGTATCCAAAAACTAAGTGGTGGAACTTAAAAGAGGAAAAAATAAGCTCACTCACAAATAAGTTGATGGTAAAAGGAAACTGGAACGATGAAACAAAATTAAACACAATGTTGGATTAATATGGCCGAGTCCATTAAGTGGCAAAAGATATCCTAGGAGTATCTAAAGGTAAAAGTCAGTTAGAAAAGGAAACTTGGTGGTGGAGTGAAACAATGCAAAAAGTTATTAAAGAAAAACATGTGTTTTAAAGCATGGAAGAAGACTAGAAATAATAAAACTATGAACAATATAAGAATGCTAAAAAGGTTTCTAAGAAAATAGTGAGTGAGGCTAAAATCAAGTCATATGATTATCTTTACAATAGACTAAGATCAAGAGAAGGTGAGAAAGATGTGTTTAAACTTGCAAAATAAGGGAATAGAAAAATAAGGACTTAGACCAAGCTAAGTGCATTAAAAGTGATGATCAAACAATACTAGTTAAAGCTGACGAAATCAAACAAAGGTGGGAAAGTTATTTTCAAAAATTGCTAAATGACAATTGCCCTGAGAATATAGGCATTGACAGTAATGTAAACCTAATTGGACATTATAGATACAACTGTAAGATTAGAATACTTGAAGTGAAAGGCGCTTTGAAAAAGATGAAATTAGGAAATGCCCTGAGCTCAATGGTTACACCAATAGAAGTTTGGAAGCATATGGGAGATGTTAGAGTAGTTTGGTTGACCAAGTTGTTTAACAAGATTATAAAATCAAAGAAAATACCGGATGAATGAAGAGCTCTATTGTAGTAATTTATAAGAATAAAGGAGACATATAAAGCTGCACTAATTATTGAGGGATCAAACTTATGAGCCACACTATAAAACTTTTTGAAAGAGTGATTGAGAAGAGACAACGGCATGAGACAAGTGTATCGGAGAACTAGTTTGGTTTCATGCCTGGAAGGTCTACCGTGGAAGCTATTTCTGACTAAGACAATTGATAGAGACATATAGGAAGAGGAGGAGGGACCTCCACATGGTCTTTATTAATGTAGAGAAAGCTTAGGGTCCCTAAAGTTTTAATATGGAGGGTATTGGGTGAGAAAGGGGTTTTGCTGGGTTATGTAGATAGAGTTAAGATATTTATAAGAGAGTGGTAACAAATGTAAAGGCCACTCACTAAGAGATCGATGATTTTTCTATCACTGAAGGATTGCACCAAGGATTGGCATTGAGCCCATACTTTTTTTACATTGGTTATCGATGAGTTAACAAAACATCTACATAAGAAGATTCCATGGCGCATGTTATTTGCAGATAATATAGTTTTAATTGATGAGAAAACGAAGGGCATAAACACAAAGCTAAAGTTATGGAGGGAAGCATTAAAACCTAAAGGATTAAAAATTAAACGAACTAAAATAGAGTATATCGAATGCAACTTTAGTAAGGAGAGGAGCAGAAGTGGAGCACCACTAAAGATTGATAAACAAGAAGTCCTCATAGAATACTACTTTTGGCACTTAGGATCGATGACTCGTGAGAGTGGAGAGATTAAGAGGGAGGTTGCCCAGAAAATCTAAGAAAGTTGGAACAAATTGAGATGCGCATTTGGAGTTTTGTGTGCTTGGTGAGTGCCACTCAAACTAAAGGAAATTTCTTTAGGATGATTATAAGGCTGGCTATGCTTTATGGATCAGAGTGTTGAATAGCTAAGGAACATCTTGTTCATAGGATGAGTGTAACGGAAATGAGAATGTTGAGATGGATGAGTGGCAAGACAAGAAATGATAGAATTATGAATGAAAACATTAGAGAAAACTTAGGACTAGCACCAATAGGTAACAAGATTGGAAGATTAGACTTAGATGGTTTGAACATGTCCAACGAAGATCGAAAACGGCACTGGTTAGGAGTGAGGCAATACAAGTAGAAGGTTCTAGAAGGGTAAGGGGAAGGCTCAAAAGAACGTAGATAGAAGTGGTGAGAAAAGATTTAAAAACTTTGGGACTAAATGAAGCCATGGTACTTAATAGAGGGGAATGGAGGAACAAGATTCATATAGCCGACCCCTATTTGGGATAAGGTCTTGATGAGGAGGAGGAGGAGGAGATATCCAAAGCAAAGAGAAACCAACTAATCAGATTGGATCATCCAAAGTTAGGAACTTAAATTGGCGCTTAGGTTTGGTCACTTTGTTTTAGCATTCCTCCACTTATATTATAAAACATGCATGCATAGCATTAAACAAGCATTTCACTATATAATTTATTTGATCAACAATCTAATTTTACAACTTACCCTAGTTTCGACAAAAGGAGACCTAAAATATGTCTATGTTGATTAACTAAGCCATTAACTAAGAATCAAATTGAGTTATGGAATTATGAGACCAATTAATTCAAGTTGTGAAGTCATATTATCAGAAGAAAGAGTCATCAGTACTTGTAAAGTTCATTAAGCACCTCATTTTTCAGCCAAGGTGTTGTGGGTACAAGTTCAATGACTAGAATGAACGTAAATGTAAACGCATGTATGTGCGCATGTGCGTGTATGTATTTATGCATTCATGCATGTAAATATTTCTAAAAGTAAAAAATAAAAATAAAATGAGTTCCTGCCAAATATACCATATTCCATTGTTAGACTCAATTAGGTTTTTCTTTCTAGGTAAGGTAAGAAGTTTTCAACAACAGGTTGATTTCACTACAAATATTCTGTTGGTCCTTTTATGCAGTAGTGAGACCTGACAAGAATCTAAATCAGTCTTTTTGGATTTATTATCTTCAATTCTCTCGGAAATTAGATCAAATTTTATTTGAACTCTATATCGTGTATTTCAAAAATATTACATTAAGCAATTACATAATCTTATGTTACTCCATTAATTATTAAAAGGCTCTATCATTATATTCTGGAATATTATTTACTCTTGTGATTGTTATTGTTGTTAGATTAGTTATTGCAACTGTAAATATATAAAGCATAGTTACGTAATTGAATCTAGCATCCTAAGTAAGATAATTTGTTGTCTAACATAATGGAGGGATTAGAGAAGAAAAAGAACTGAGGAGCAACATGCTAATGTTTTGCTACAGTATCCAGCAAGTGGTTTAATGTTTTTATTGGTTTGTGTTCTATTGTGTGTCCTAGTTAGTACTTCAATTGAGCATTCAATGTTCAAAAAATAGACTGAAAAGTATTTACCTTTCAGTTAGTTGTAAAGTTGTATAATTAGTAGCCCATTCCTCTTCTGGATTTTCCTATGAGTCTTTGTTATTTCCCCAAGTGTCTTGTTTTGAAAAATGTAAAAGCTGTAGTCCAAAGGTGTCTATATAATACCATTGTATGTGGTGTTTGGGGGACATGTAATCTGGAATTTGAATTTCAGAGGAAATAGATTAAGATTGAACAGTTTTGTATTCATCTCTGTTTTACCGTTGGTCCAATTTGAGTCTTTTTCAGGCCTACTGTGTCGTCATTTACTGTTTTTCTCCTTCCAATCTTCAATCCTTCCAGTTTTCAACTTTGTTGCAGAGTTAACAGATCTGTAAGCTGTACCTTTCCTGTTCGACATGAAGATACTTTGACAATTTTTGTCAATGGATTGTGCTATTGACAGTGCTAAGACACTGATAAAATTGTTGAAGAACAAACTGCCCATGGTTTATGGGCTCTTTTATCCATGATTTATATAAGTCTCCCTATGTTTAAGACCTGTAAATAGCAGGTAATAAGATCACCCTATTCCACTTGGTGTTCTAACATAAATTCACCAAACTAGGGGTTGCCAAGCAAAGCACCTTCCATGTCGCAGGCTTGCAAATAGCTGGTAATAGAATTACAATTTTTAATTGGTGGTCTAACCTAAATTCACAACCCAGTGGTTGCCAAACAAAGCATCTCTCAACTGCGATATGTACTCAAGAGGCATTTTTGGATAATCTTACGTAACGATTATTAACCATTGGTCCATTGCAAATGGTCCAAAAAAAGAGTAATCAACACCCACTAAAATAAGATGGCTAACCTGGTTTTGGATAATCTTTCCCAATTATGCAGTTTGCTTTTGTTTGCACACTTAATGGTGCTGTCCATGGCTCATAAATATACTCCTTAGGCATATCTGCTTATTGGTACAAGGGTTCAGTATAGCATAATTAAAAACAATTATCAACAATAAGTAAGCAAAAAGGGTAGGTTGTAAGATAACCTTGAAGTATAGGGAGAAAATGCCGAATATAATTTCCACTGGGATCGTACTTCTTCCCAAAAGACGTTGGTGAATAGACACGATTATACTGATTAGCAAGGTCAGAACAGAATTCACTTGTCTAGCCACTTAAAAACTTTTTGAGGTTTTTCTTCCAATGAATGGATAAGTATATAACTACCTGGTAGAAAAACGAGGAACAAGAGAGCCACAGCCAATTACCATTGTTAATGGCCCAATCTGAATCCACCAGCAGCCTCTCAAAAACATCCCTGCCCCTTTCCCAGTGAATAAACTGTCATCCATAGATACATTTGGGTAGTTCTTGCATCACAGAATACAAGGATGAATTTGATTGATATTCCACAGAAAATGCTCTATGATGCAAATTTAAAAATACCGGATAAAATGAATCAAATAACCATTCAAAAAGGGAAATTTACTCTTTTAAACTAAAAATAGATTACTAAAAGCAAAATAGAAGCACGGCAACTCCAATTGGGGTGGTCAGAGTGGGACCGGAAAACAGAAGAACAAAGAAACAGGTGATCTACAAAAATAGAAAGTAGTTCCCAGTAGGCAATGCTTGAGAGGATAAGCAAAGGGTCTGTAAGAACCACGGCCTGACCAGTTTCTGGCAACAAGTGAGCTAAACATACGATGATTGGCAAAGAGGTGCAATGCTCCTCAAAAGCATCCAACAAATATCAAGTAGTAACTTGCAACATTTAAAAAGTGATTGACTAAACAGTTTATGTAGCTTATGATTTTAACATTAGCTTTATCTTATCAGTTCAAGGAAGTGGCACAAGCTTCTCTACAATACCCAGCTGGTCCGGCTTCCAGAACAGTTCATTAATACATGCAAAATTCCATTAAAAGGTAGCCGCGGTGCATGAAGCTACCGCCTATGCAGGGTCCGAGGAAGGGGCGGACCACAAGGGTCTATAGTACGCAGCCTTACCTTGCATTTTTGCACGAGGCTGTTTTCATGCCATGAACCCGTGACCTCAAGGTCACACGACGACAACTTTACCATTGTGCCAAGGCTCCCCTTCACATGCAAAATTCCATTGCAGCTATAAATTAGTCAAAAACTTGAGTTAGAATATTAAAAGAGAGTGATCATACCACAATCTGTTTACCAGTATGTCTGACTATTTTAATTCTTTTAAATCCTCAAAGATTTTACAATTTGATTTGATCAACAACTTGTTTTGATTACAGTTGCATTACGTTTCAGAATATTGGCTCAAACGTCAAGCAGACCTAGAAAACAGTCTTCCTTCATATAATTGGACTGAACCAAAGATGACGATGAAACAGTTCTATACTGGAAGGAATTTGGTTATGATGGAATTTTTTACTGTAATCATTACTTGAAGAACACAAATACCTGGGGTAATTGTGCCACAAAAGATTTCAATTAACTGCAAGGTTCTCTCCATAATTATCAGATGCTCTTGAGGATAACTATCCAGGAAATATGCTTTTGACTATTTATATGTTAATGAGATTCTGAGGCTTCTTAGCATTTAACAAAAGTGGAAGAACAACACCCTGCTTTCATCCTGTTCTGAGTAATGTACTTTGGTTCTTCAGTCTATAGTAAACAAATCCCTTTGCTACTGGAGAATACTAAACCCAGCAGCATAAGACTCAGAAGAACTCGTTCATCAGAGGCTTATAAGTGTGAAATACAGAAGCATCTACAACCGATAATCATTCAGAATTCTGATTTTTGAAAGATAGCAAATATCATTCAAGTGCCTAATGTCAAATTGCTTAGCAATTTAGATTCACTGATGTGCCAAAAAAGGAATTTTCATCTCAATCACTATTATCTCCATATAGATTGTTTGAAGCATCAGGAAAAGAACCTTCCTGCCAATAACTAACATGGAGAACTGCAATATCAGGTTCAGGTAGATATATGCTGATGACAGTGTCCTTTAAGTAAATCATACGCTGCAGCAGTAAGATGAGACAAAACCTAATGAACATACCAGATCTCCACGAGTCAGAAAACATGCAACTGCATGTCGTGCAAGATGGTGCATCCATCCCCATGTTTGGAGCTATGGCGACAGATATAGGCCAGCATCAGATATGTTGCTTGAACACATAGAAGTCACAGACACCAGAAAATAGACAATTCAACACAAGAACTGGTTCAACAAACTGACCAAACCTGGACCATAATGGCGTCAATCCAAGGGTATCCTGTCCGAGCCTCTCTCCAAGCCACAAACAAGGTATCATCATCATTCCATGGTATCTACAATTCAATGTCATGTTCAATTAGTCACAAGTTGTCTTGTAACGTATCAAATAAAATAAATTGATTAAGAAAGGAAAAAGTTAAAATAGAAGTAGAAGAAATTGAATTTCATTAAGTTGAAATTTTACTTCTAACAGTAAGAAAATGACATATATAGGAATGTACAACGCAAGATGGTCTTAGATGAAATGAAAAGCTCCAAAAAAGAATCTTCGAACATAATGCAACTACACGTTGACAGGTAATTGATGCAACGTTCTTCTGTAAGATGCTCAACTGCAAGTGGAATGGAAAGCATAAAATCTTTGTTAAGAAACATTTATCCCAAAGGGACGATGGCATTTAAAATATTTCTTTTCAGTTTACATTCGATATGATCAAACATCAGACAGTGGAAAAGAAAATGCAGTGCTGACCTTTATTCCAGCACACTCAAAAGCTTCCGCCTTCCTGATGTAGAAGCTTCTAGAGGGAAAAACCATGCAGTTATGAGGTGGCTTCTTTATTTGTTTGACGCCTACCCTACCTCTAAATTTTGTAGATTTTGCAAGGTTTGGACAATAATAATTGCATGCCTTTGACAGGTTTTAGGTTTATGTTTTTCCTAATTTCAATTTAGGAATTTATCTAATGCTAAACACTGATGTAGCACAAAGTCTCTAATCGTAACCATCAGATGCCCCTTTTAGTGCTATTTGCAGCAAAGGGTGCAAATGTGAATTAGAAGTCTCGTATGATCTTTTTATTGTATGTCATTAATAGTCGCATGTACATATCTTGAGTTGCATAGTGGTTTTACTTTAACTGGTAAGCTTTTGTTTAAGTTAAAAGTGGAGATAAGAAAGTCAGTATATCATGTTTCCTTAGAACTTAAGTAATCTCTAATTAGGTTGAAAGTCCTCCCTTGTGTACAAAAGACTCTCTTTTCTCTTTTATAAATGTCAAGAGTTTGAGTTCTTCATATGAAAAATGATGAGGAGCTAGTCACTATCTTGCTTTACAAGCTAGTCAAATGAGGGAGTGCCACATGGGAACTTTGTTTGAGAACTTGTTCTTTTCTTGAACTAGGATAACTTTCTCTTGAGCTGGGAAATAACACAAGTTCCACAACAAAATTGCCTGGTGGCACTCCCTCATTTGACAAGCTCAAGCAATCTAGTGACTAGCTTAGCAGCCATACTAGAAAAAGGATAAGCTAGTCAGTCAAGTGAGGGAGTACCACATGGCAATTTTGTCTAGGAACTTGTGTTTTCTATTGACCCAAGAGAGAAATTTTCCTTTGAACTAGGACAAAACATAAGCACCACAGCAAAAATTGACACAACGCACTCCCTCGTTGACTAGCTTTCTTGAGAAAGCTAGTAAATAGATTAGTAGCTATACTCTTTGTGCTTATATTGTTATAAGATTATATCAGCATGCCTTCTTGTTAAGGATATCTCTGTCATTACAAACATCATTAATGAAAATACATAGGAGATCACGAGTCCAATCTCAATACTCACGAGTTCCCCACTTTCTCTTCTTCGTCTCCATTTCTCTTTCTTCCAACTAACAACATGATACCAAAGTTCTAATCATCAAGTTGATCTTCCCTCTTCTCATCTTCCCCTTTTTTTTCCTCTTCTTTTCTTCCACTGATCTACATTTCTGGTCTTAGAGTAATCCAACGCTCTCACTGCATTTAAAGCAACCTTCTTTAGCTGCAAATCACAGTTGATGTGTAAAGGAACATATTGAAGCAAAGAAGTCTCCATGTAGGAGGAGAGAATCTTATTTGAAGGTGTTCTTGTGTGTAGTGACACGAACAAGTATCTTACACAATTTTGAAGGTGGTTCATGTTGGATTACCTTTCCAACCAAAAAGCTTAAGCTCATTGGAAGCAGACCAATAATATTTACATCTCTAACACACCCCTGCATGTGGAAGGCCATTTTTAGGCTCTTGCACATGGATTTGACAAGTGAGAGAGATCATAATTCCAACTCATTACCTCTCAGCCAATAAAAGCTCTGATACCATGTTTCATTACCATTCAACCTAAATGCTTAAGCTGATAGGAAGTGGGCCAGAAATATTTATATCTTCAACAATTCACTCGCCCCTTCCCCGGACCTTGTATATGTGGGAGCTTCATGAACTGGGGCTGCCCTTTTTAACAATTCACTCGCCCCAGTTCTTAATGGGGTTGAGGTTGATAATGGAAAGGGTAGCTTTATGCCCCCATAGCAAGCACCAGGAGGATTATCATTTTTTGACTGTTAGTAATTAGAATTATATTCATAACTCTCATATACATGCATTCCGAGCAAACCATATCCTTCCCTCCATATGGATGTGCATCATCAACACTGCAAGATGGTTCTCAACCATCACCATTACTGTCATTATAAGGCACCATCCAATGTACTATGTTATGCTGCCCTTCAATAGGATTAATATCCCATTCGGTTGTACTATACCCATAGTCTGTTCCATAATGGCAAATGGGTACACTAATGTTGGGATAACCACCACCACAAGGATCTGGGGATGAGGGATGAATCACTATGTGGAGTGCCAGCCAACAAGGAGATACAGTGAGAGAGGCAAGCATCATTTATTCTCGCATACTTCCTAAACTAAGGTCAATCTGGATGCTGCAAAACTCGTAGTGCTTGCATTCCTTCATTGCAGCATCTAGCCATTCCTTATTAATATTATGAAGCAAGTCATGCAATAATTCAAACAATTCAAGCCATTAAATATTATTAATAATATTAAGCATCTAGCCACTCTCATCAATCCATAAAATAATTCAAATAGATCAAACATGTTAAAATGATAGTCTAGGTTTATAGACTGGTAGCTATCAGCATCTTGTGCCTTCTCATCGACTGCCCCACCCTTAGATTTAGGTTGTAGAACATAAAGACCAATTAATCTAACCTCTTGGTGGTTAACCTACTTGTGCATTTTATGTGGATAAGCACAAAGGTCCTCCAACTCCTCTAACAATTTGACTAATATATGGTTTGGCTAAGGATCTAGATAGTATCTTTTGCAAAGCCATCAAATCCAGGTTGTAGGTCACCCACCAATCAGCTACAAATATTATTAATTTACATAACAAAGACTTGCTGAAATCATTAGTCTAATACCATAAGAATTTGTGATGTCAACTTGAAGCTGTTATTGAAGTAAATACTGCTTGGGGCTACTTGTTTTCATACACATCGGCTACAAGTGTTTTGCATGTGCTAAGCTTACTTTGGACATGTCAATCTAAGAGAATCAACAATGTATTAAAAAGGTCAAAAAAAGGGTATTAACTACGAAGGATAAATCTAGGAACATAAAATCAAAGCTAGTAGCTTACATGCCTCTTAAGAGCTTCTATTGGAGATCAATATCAAGCTCAAATCATTGGATTGCATCTCTTAACCATTCATAAATTCTTGGGATGGCACATAAATAGCCATTGAATTGGACTTAACGGATTTAAGAAGTATGCAGCCAATATTACTAAGAACTACAAACTTAAGATTTAATTACAAAAATAGATGGAGAAAATTTATAATTATAATAAGAGTTACATAGAGTACTGGCTGGACAAATATCATGGTACAATGTCTTTTCCCACCACTAAACAATGATTTTCAAGTAATCATTGTTGTACCTCAGAGTTCTCATTATTTTCAACTTGCCCTCTCCATCGCGTCATATATGCAGCCCATTGAACGCCTATCATCACCATCAACTTAGCTTGAGGACTTCCACCATGCAGCCCATTGAACGCCTATCATCACCATCAACTTAGCTTGAGGACTTCCACCATAGTCCCAAAAACTTCAATTGCTTGAAATGAACTAATATCATAGTACAATGTCTTTTTCGCACCAACGTTCAATGGATTTCCTTTTATACCTCATTGCTTTCATTATTTTCAACTTTCAATGCAACCCATTAACACCATATCATCACTATCAACTAGCTTGAAGGTTTTACCCATAGGCCCCTGCAATTCAGTTGCTTCAAATGAACTGAACTGATATGAACATCCATTGCAGTGCTTCCTTATCTATACATAAGGATTCTAATGCTACATTTGTTGGCATGAATCTTGTGATGCCAAGCTGTGCCAACCGATTTCTTTTTCACAATATCCTCAGCACCAAGTCAATGCAATGGGCAGCCCAGGGACCCATTATAGATTTTTTCTCTTCTTCCACAAGCTAGTAGTTTGCCACATTTGGTCATGGTATGAACAATATCTCTTCAATGACCTCATTCATGATCTTAAAGATATAATCAAGTCCTTCACTTTGTCTGAAAAGTCAATTAACTTATAGAAAATGGTTCCACAAGTATAGTAAAAGATAAAGTTGATTAGCAATTTTTTGCTAGGTCCATCCAACCATAGAACATGAGGAAGTCTTCCCATTTGCCCTAAAAGCTCCGCGTTCCAATCCCTTAATTCATTGACTTCCATATCAAGGTATTTGTTGTAAATATTATATGAAGAGGCAGCTCACTCTTATATGTAGTGCATTGAGCATTGTATCCATAAATGGTTTGTAACTAGAGTTGTCTACTAGATCAAATGGCGTCAAGGATTTATTTACTCATCATCATAAGCTTAAAGTTGGGCATACTTAGGAAATTTAAAAAAAAATAAAAAGTGATTTGAAACTATGCCCAAAATACCACACAAGACAATTTAGACAATACTTGGCCTTCTATTGAAAATACCAAAAAAACGCAAATGATGGTGTAATAAAAGTTCTACAGGCGCGTGGGAATATCAATTCCTTTATATAGAAAATTTAGGCCACGCATCATGTTAGGAGTAGAAAATTTTGGTGAATCATGAGATATCAATGCATTTGAATGATTATAACCACTTGTTTTAGGTCTTTGAATTTCTTTTAGAAATCCTTGGTTAAAATAGAAACATAAATTGAGAACATCCAATGGGAATGAAATTTGGTATGTAGTCTAAGCCATTTTGAATGTGATGGATGGCTTAGATCTACAAATAAACTATTATAATGCATGAAAAAATGGATGTACTTCTCCACATGCATTAAGCAAGTAGTCCTACGAATATTCTAAAATTCATACTTTTCTTAATATTTGCAACATACTTTTTAAATCCACAAGTTTAATTCAGTGGCAATATATCCACAAGTTACAAGAGTTTATGAAGAATTGAGATGTGATCCAATGGTGTACAACCTAATATTGATCTCCAAAATACAAGCTCTAAATGCTAACACCCTTTTCTAATTTCTTAATATATTTGGATGCCCTTAGATTGACATGTTCAAAAATAATCTTGATAGATATGAAATACATATTGCCTAACTTGCATGGAAACAAGGAGCTCCGGGTGATATTTACCCAAATAAGAAATTGAAGTTTTACATCATAAATTGTTATGTCATTAGAATAACCATTCAATAAAACTTTTATCATGCACTATCATGATGCCTATAGTCAATTGGTGGATGAGTTATGATATGGATACAATGGCTTTGTGAAGAATAGTATTGAAGATCCTTAAACAAACATCATCCTTTGTCAAACTATGATAGGACTTGGAACACCTATGCACTCATCCATACAAAGCACAGAAATAAGAGAATTAGAGATACCTAATAAATTTGCTTTTGCTGTGCTACAACCTAAGCTAAGGATGATGAATTTGAAGAGAAGAGTTGGAGATGGTGACAATGACAGTGACAGTGACGAGCATATAAACCTAGATTATCATTTTGACTCATTGAAACCATTTGAATTGTGGACTAAAGAGAAGGGACGGGTAGTTCTTGATAATGTTAACAATGAATGACTAGATTCTACTATGGAAAGCATGCAAGAACCACAATAAGTGTAGTAACCTCCAAATCCTCCCATCAATCTAAGAATTATGCAGGGATAAATGATCTTAACATCTCTCACAATAGTTCCTCCCTTCGGTTTGCTTTCCAAGGGTGATTCATAACTAGATCCACATAGTGGTGGCTATACGGATTATGGTTATAGATAAATTGAATGAGGTAGAAGGGGAGCCTTGGCGCAACGGTAAAAGTTGTCGTCATGTGACCTTGAGGTCACAGGTTCAAGGCGTGGAATCAGCCTCTTGTAAAAATACAAGGTAAGGCTGCCTACTTTAGGCCATTGTGGCCCGCCCCTTCCCCGGACCCCGCATAGGCGGGAGCTTCGTGCACCGGGGCTGCCCTTTTTTTATAAATTGAATGAGGTATTGGTCCCAATGTAGAGCAACATTAAACAATGTGCTTTATAGTGACAGTGATAGCATTGATTGATACATATCCAAATGGAGATGAAGCATATTGTTTGCATGGAATAAATGGATATAAGAATTATGGATATAATTCTCTTATCAACCCAAACCCAACAAGACTTGCTTCCTTTTCATAATGACTTGATGATTAAATATGTAAGCATGTAATATCTGCATTTGTTCAAATGGGAGCATCAAATTAGTAACTGACTCTTTTAATAGGTGTAACTTGCAGTAGGCACAACTACATGTGACTGGTGATTTCTAGATTCTACCCATATATTTGTCCAATTAGATTATGTTTTGTAGATTTCATATAAATAGTAAAATGGTTTGGATAGTATCTCAATTAAATTTATAAATTACTACCACATAGGAAAATGGAGCCTATGACTATTCCTTGTGGGATGTCCACGATATGGAAGCATGATTTCCTTATTCAACAGCATGACGCTGCAAATGTCTCCATGACTTACTCCAAGATACCTGTGTTGACACATCTAATTGGGAATCCAGATTCAGAACCTATTTTCAATTTTAGCCATGTAGGTGACATAAATCTCTTGCTATGTTCTGAAATAAATGTAAACAAAGATAATGGCATGGGACCTTGAGATAAGAAAGAGACTGCAACGAGAAAACCACAAGCATGAGTGAAGAAGAAGAGGATGAAGAAGAAGAAGAAGAAGATGAAGAAGAACAAAGAATTAAATTCTCTATTTTATTTAATTTAAACATAGAAGGGGAGCCTTGGTACAACGGTTGAGTTGTCGCCCTATGACCTGGAGGTCAAAGGTTCAAGGCATAGAAACAGCCTCTTGCAAAATGCAAGGTAAGTCTGCGTGCTATAGGCTCTTTGTGGTCCATCCTTTCCCCAGACCCCACATACATAGGAGCTTCGTGCACCGAGCTACCCCGTTTTTACTTATTTAATTTTATGTAAAAGACACGCTACATTAGAGCCTGCATGCAATGAGAAATGGGCAAGGGCTGTCAAGGCATTCCCACGTAAGCAACAAACTGCATTGGATCATGGGTGCAATTAGAATAAGTACGAGCTAATAGAGTGTTTCCTCGAAAGCAATGTGCAACATCATTAACCATGTGCAATGGAAGTAGGTAGAGGTTACCGCACTATTCTAGATTTGCGTGAGTAAAGAGACTAGCTCATGTGAACATGATTCATATTTCCACATGGTAGACATTAGAAGAACCAATGGTAGAATTCTAATAATAAAACTTGTTTTATGAGAGAAGATCATAAATGTTATAAGTGTAGACAGCCTACAGGTAAGCTTGGAAAATAGAATCAAGAGACAATTTTAGGAAGATGTGGAGGGAGTAATGCAAGAAATTCACAACACAAGTAGGATATGTATAGGAGCAAACTTAAATGATCATGTAGGAATAGAAAAAGGAATTATATGATAGGATAAATGGAGGGTATGGTATTAAAGAAAGAAATGAGATGGGGGAAGCTATCCTCGATTTTGCTTTGGCATATAATCTAGCTCTAGCAAAAACACACTTTAAGAAAAGGGACGAACACTTACCTTTCAAATTGGGTCATATAAAAGCTATGTAGTCACAAGTGCAACTAGTTGCAAGGCGCATGAAGGCACATGGCATGAGACTCGACTTACCCCAGGAGTAGCGACTTAAGTCGCAGTGCAACTAGTCGCGCGCCTGGATGCGACTTGCGCCTTGCACGCCCCCGACTCTAGGCACATCGACAGTCTTAAAAATAAAACCCTAGTTATGGGTTTTTTTTTTTTTTTTCATTCTTCTTTTTCCCCACTCGAATACTTCCTTTGTAAACCTTTGATCTTCCATCCAACTCCAAGTAATTGAGGTAAGAATCATAAGATTGTAACTTCATTACTTTCATTGCTTTGTTTTTTGTTTTTCTATAAAAAAATGGTAAAACCAGTATCGTTTTTTCATTTTTTTTGCATAATGCTTCTTTTTTCTTTGAAAACTCAACATATGTATACTCTAAAGGTAAAAACAAAAACTCCATTTCATTCTTTCCATCCGTTTTCCTTGATTTAGTGTAATATGCAGTAAATTTCTAGTTTTCTGGAATTTTTTACCCAAAAATGAAAAATACATCAGTAATCCGTATTTTTTTCATTTTGTTTAAGCAAATATGCATATCCTCAGTATCATAATGCTAAAAACAATTGACCCATAAGCTTAATTGACTCTTTTTTTTACTGTCTTTTTTTTTACATAGAAACCAATAAAAAAAATAAGGGTTTTTTATTTTTTCCATCTTTGTAACAAATGTGTAAGTGTCATCATAGATGATACTAGGAATGCTAAAAATAACTTATCAATACAATGTTTTGATGTTTTTTTTTTACTTTTTTTTCTTTTTTTTTCACTAACAACAATTTTTTTTTTTTTTTGTACTGTTAATTATTTTATTTCGTTGTGTTTTTTTTTTTTTTTTCATTTGTTTGCAGGTTTTCTCTTTTAAATCTCTAATTGCTTGATTTGATTCCACCATTCCACTCTAAAGTCTCCAATAGTTTCCTGTATTCCTATTGATACATCAAGTCTACAATATGTCATCATCAAGGGACTCCAACAATGCTTCTTCTAGATTAATGGATCCAGGGTGGGAATATGCAGAGGCATCGGATCCAAATGATAAAAATTTGGTATGGTGCAAGCTATGTGGGAATAGATATAGTGGAGGAATTTTTAGATTAAAGCAACATTTGACAGGTGGGCATAGGAATGCCAAGAAATGCTCTCTAGTCACTCCTAAAATATCTATAAAAAAATTAGATAATATGAATGAAACAAAGAAGAAGAAAGAGACTAGAGAGAGAATAACAAGGGAGATGGAACATCCAGAAAATTTGTTTGGCTTGAATGATGAAGATGATGAGGAGGAGGATGTGCAGGAGATTGATAGCACCAGGCCTGCTGGTATTTCTATTGGGGGGGATAAGAGGCGTAAGATTCCCACACAACAAACAAAAGGACCTATTGATTATCTCTTTGCTCCCAATCCTGAGGCCCAGAGTAAGGGTAAGGGAAAGGCACCCATGCAGCAGCAGACGACAATGAATCGAGCATACAAGAAAGAGTTTAGAACAAGAGCATGCAATCATATAGCCTCTTGGTTCTATGAACATAGCATTGCATTCAATGCTACTCATAGTCGTTCATTTCAGACCATGCTAGAGGCAGTTGCGCAACATGGTCCAAGTATATATCTTATATTTTTTATAATAAATAGTTATATATTTGTTTAGCCTTTTACCTAATCTTATATCGTATAATCTTATGTGACTAAGGTTTCAAGGCACCTCGTATCACGAGTTGAGGGTGAATTTTCTTCAGAAGCAAGTAAAGGAGACAAAAGAATACATAGATCAGCGTAGAGGTGATTGGATTAGGTATGTGTTCAGTGTCCTTCTTTGCAACCTTGTATATATTACTTTTAAGTCTTAAGGTGACACTGATACAAACAACAAGAGTGCTCCATGGTATTATTCCTTTACAGGTATGGGTGCTCCATCATGTTAGATTGGTGGACCGATGGCAAGGGTTGCACCCTTGTAACCTTTTTGGTGAACTGTCCAACTGGGACAGTATTATTGAAATCTATTGATGGGTCTGCACATGTCAAAAGTGCAAGCCTAATACTTGACATGTTGACGGAGGTGATTGAAGAAGTTGGAGAGAACAATGTAGTTCAGGTAATAGTTGTTAAGTATTTTAAATTGCTTATAAGCATATATTGCAAGTTCATCTTATATAATTTGACCTTTTTTGTATTTTAGGTCATAACTAACAATGCCTCCAACTACGTTGCTGTGGGAAGGGAGTTGATGGTGAGGAGGCTGCATTTATATTGGACCCCCTGTGTAGCTCACTGCATTGATTTGATGTTGGAGGACATAGGGAAAATTATCAATTGTGAAGAAAACTATGGCAGAAGCAAGGGCGTTGACGGTTTTTATATATAGCCACACACATGTCCTTCATCTTATGAGGAGGTTTACAAAAAAAAGGGATTTGGTCAGGCGTACAGTGACGCGCTTTGCCACCAACTTCTTAAGCCTAGAGAGCATCCACAATTTCAAGACAGAGATGAGGGCAATGTTCCACTATTCAGAATGGATGAACAGTAAATGGCCAAAATGGCCTGAGGATAGAAGAGCTGAAAAGATTGTATCGCGCACCAACTTCTGGAACCACATCCTATTCTGTTTGAAGATTATAGCTCCACTCGTAGAGGTGTTGAGGGTGGTGGATAGTGAGGAGAAGCCAGCGATGGGATACATCTTTGAGGCTATAGTCAGGGCCAAAGCCAAGATTCAAGCCAATCTAGCAAGGGATGAGTGCCAGGCCACTCATGTTTGGGGGATTATCAGCAATAGATAGAGTTCTCAGCTTCACCAGCCTTTGCATGCAGTGGGATATTACCTCAACCCGTCCATCTATTATGACCATGACATTGAAATTGAGCGTAATGGTGATATCAAGAATGGTCTAATGCATGCCATTAGTAGGTTATATGATGGAGATAAGGCTGACATGGTGATAGATCAGATGTCTCTTTATAGACATGCTAGAGGCTTGTTTGGCAATGACCTGGCAATATGCAAAAGAAAAACCCTAGCCCCTTGTAAGTATTTTATGTTATCCTATGTTTTAAGTTTTATTTTATTTTTTTAACTTTAATTTTTTTCCAAAATGTAGGTGAGTGGTGGATTACCTTTGGGGCTGAAGTCCCACAGCTTCAAATATTTGCCATTAAGGTCCTCTCCCAGATATGCAGTGCATCTCCTTGCGAGCGCAACTGGAGTGTCTTCAAGAATGTAAGCTACTTAGATATTAAAATGTAGTACAGTACTAGTAATTAGTTATTAGTAATTTAGTATAGCATTCATTGTATTCTAAATTTATATTTCTTTTTTTTCTTTTCTTTTTTTTTTTAGATCCACACTAAGAAGAGGAATAGGCTGCACGCTAAGAAATTGAACGATCTAGTATTCGTTCAATACAATCAGCGCCTTCGTCATCGACATGAGGATCGTTTGAAAATGCAAACATATACAGATCCTATTCTGTTAAGAGAGGTCGACGAAAGTGATGAATGGATTGTTTCAAAAGATGCTGGAGATGGTCTGGTGCATCAAGGTGATGACCTCACCTGGTTAGATGTTGAGCTTGCCGAAGGATCAAGTGAACATGATGCTCCATCTACTAGGCAATACCAGAGGCGAGGGAGGGGCCAGAGGGGGAGCCACATTTCTCAATCTCATGCTCATCAAGAACCAGATGAGGATATTGGAGAAGAGTAAGGCGATGAGGAGACTAGGGAGGAGGATGTCAACATCTCTCAGGGAGATGATTCTGATGATGGTCTTGATCTTCCTGTTGAGGAAGAAGAGGTGCAGGAAAATAGCTATTAAGTCTTAATAATTAACTTTCACATTTGCTTTACTTTATTTACAAAACTATTGTTTGATTGTTTATTGTTCCTAGATTTACAGGAAGATGGCGATGATGATAAGCATGAGACCACAGCATGACAGCAGATCGAGGGAGTAATCCCTCCCTGGCTACTAGTGCTACTCCCTGTTATTTCATTGTTTATTGTATTTGTATGTTTCTCAAGACTAAACTTATTTCTATGTATATAAGTGTATGATTGATTGTTTGATTTAACCTTTAGCTCCTTACTCCTTAGTCCTTAGGTTGTTAGCTTGTTATTGTATCGTTGACAAGTATTTATTAATATCTTTATATTTCAATGCTTTTTAATTTTTTTGGATTTTTTTTACAATTTTTTAGATTTTTTCTAATTTTTTTTTCTTTTTTTAAATATTTAAAATTCTTATTTTTGCGCCTTGATGCCTAGGCTTGCCTAGTCCCTCTAGGCACAAGGCACACCCCTTGCGCCTGGGTGCACCTTGCGCCTGTGACTACATAGTATAAAAACCAAATAGACTTTTTTCTACTTATGAATAACAAAAGATCAATGTGTAAGGATTGTAAGGTGATACCTAGTGAGAGCTTAAACACACAAAATAGGTTAATGATTATCGATATTTACATTAAAAGATGAAGAAAGGAAATGAACTTAATAGGTGTCCAAAAACTAAGTAGTGGAACTTGAAAGGAGTACAGATAATATCATTCACAAACAAGTTGATGGTAGAAGGAAAGTAGAACAATGAAACAAAAGTAAACATCATGTGAACTAATATGGGCAAGTCCATCAAGAAAGTGGCAGAAGATGCACTAAAAGTATCTAAAAGTAAAAGGCAACAGGTAAAGGAAACTTAGTGGTAAAGGGAAAAAGTGCAAAAAATTATTAAAGAGAAACAAGTGTGTTTTAAAGCATGGCAGAGGACTAGAAATAACGAAAACTTCAAGAAATATAAGAACACAGAAAAGGTTGCTAGCAAAGTAGTAAGTCAGGCTAAACTCAAGGCCTATGATGATATCTATGAAAGATTAGGGTCAAGAAAAGGTAAGAAAGTTGCGTTCAAACTTGATAAAATATGAGAACAAAAGAGTAAGGACTTACCACGTTAAATGCATTAAAAGTGATGACCAAAGGGCACTAGTCAAAGATAATGAGATCAAACAAAGGTGGGAAAGTTTTTGAAAATTGCTACATGGAAATTGTCCTAAAATTATAGAGATTGAAAGAACCGTAATCCCAAATAATGCTGGACTAAATAAACACAACCTTAGGATCAGGGTACCTGAAGTGAAAGTGCCTTGAAAAAGATGAAATCAGGTAAGTCAGGGGCATGATGGTATACCAACAAAGCTTTAGAAGCACATGGGAGATAGTGGAGTAGTTAGGTTAACAAAGTTGTTTAACAAGATTGTAAAATCGAAGAAAATGCCTTTTGAATAGAGGAAAAGCTCTATTGTACCAATTTATAAGAATAAATGAGAGATACAGAGTTGCACTAATTATCGTGGGATCAAACTTATGAGCTGTTGGATATGTTAGGAAACTTTCACTCAAAATTAGTTCCTAGTTTCTAGGGATTAGTTTTGATCTTATCTTAGTTTGTTTCCATAAATAATGGAGATTAGGATTTGAAAATCTCCTTTCCTTTTATTCCTAGTTTGACTCTTATGTTAAGGGATTTCCTTTAGCTTAATCCGTGGGATTCAATGGCAGGTCTGTTGCCATGCTTCCCTATATATATATTAGTGTAATTTTTTCTCTAATGATAGATAGAAGAATACATTATTTTTCTTCTAAACTTTTATGGTATTAGAGCTTAGGCCCTTAATCTGCTTTTAAATGGCTAAAATAGCCATGATTGGGGCTAGAAGAACCTCTGATTCATCAGAAACAACTACTGGAAGTTTCTCATCAGGGACAGCCATGTCAGACAGTGGTACAAACCAACTTTCCCCAAATACTTCACTCCAGTTAACTTCTCACAAGTTAAATGGGAAAAACTACCTAGAATGGGCTCAATCTGTGAAGCTGGTAATTGATGACAGAGGAAAACTTGGGCATTTGATAAGAGAAGTGAAACAACCGGAGGTTCGAGATCCGAATATGAGTGCATGGAGGTCAGAAAACTCTCTAATCATGACCTGGGGTATCAACTCAATGGAGCAGACCATAGGGAAACCCTATCTTTTTCTCCCCACTACAAAAGATGTGTGGGAGGCTGTAAGGGAGACCTATTTTGACCTAAAAAACTCATCTTAGATCTTTAATATAAAACTAAAACTGTGGCAATCAAAACAAGGAGAAAGAGAAGTCACAGTATACTATAATGAGATGGTTTCATTAAGGCAAGAATTAGACCAGTGCTATAATGATGAATGAGACTACCCTACTGATAGTGTAAAAAATATAAAGGAGGAGAATGATCGTGTATATCTATTCTTGGCTGGCCTTAATTGTGATTTGGATGAAGTTAGGGATTGGATCCTTGGAAAGCAACCTCTGCCATCCCTCAGAGAAACCTTTTCTGAGATTAAAAGAGAAGAAGCTAGGAGGAAGTTTATGTTAACCAACCAGGAACACAAATCTGAGGTGGAAAATGATAATTCTGCGCTTATTTCTGTAAGTGTTGATCCCGATGGTGAAAGAAGGAAGAAACCCTGATGTGAACACTGCAAGAAGTCGTGGCACACAAAGGAAACTTGCTGGAAACTCCATAGAAAGCCTCTAAATTGGAAGAAGAAACCTGGAAACGACAACCGGGCATTCCAAACCTCATACGAAGAGAACTAGGGGCAGTAAGTTAATTCAGAAACATCTCCATTCACAAAGGAACAGTTAGAGCACCTGTACAAACTCTTCCAATCTCCACAATTCAATGTTAACCCATCTTGTTCTTTAGCCCAAAAAGGTAACTTCATTACTGCCCTTCTTAGTGTCAATCCCATCCAAAGCAACTCTTGGATCATAGATTCAGGAGCAACTGATCATATGACAAGTTACTCCAATCTTTTCTCAACTTACCATCCATGTGCAGGGAACAAAAAAATCAAGATAGTAGATGGATCTCTCTCAACAATTGCTGGGCCAAGATCCATTGTTTTATCATCTTCCTTAACTTTGCATAATGTTCTTCATGTGCCTAACCTTTCCTGCAACCTTTTGTCAATTAGCAAGTTAACCAATGATATCAAGTGTCAAGCTAATTTATATCCCTCTCAGTGTGAGTTTCAGGAACTAGCCTCGGGGAGGATGATTAGCAGTGCTAGAAAAGTGGAGGTCTCTATTTCCTCGAAGATGGAACTAACTCGAGAAGACAAGTTCAAAGTACCTGTTTTGTTTTTTATTCTAGTGAATGTAATGTTATGTTATGGCATTATAGATTAGGACATCCAAGTTTTCATTATTTAAAACACTTGTTTCCTAGTTTGCTTAAAAATAAAAGTCCATCTTCATTTCAATGTGAAATTTTTTAGTTAGCCAAGCACCACCGTGCCTTTTGTCCTCTAAGATCATATCAAGCATCAAAACCTTTTATGTTAATCCACAGTGATATATGGAGACCATATAAGGTTTCAACACTTTCGGGAAAAAAATGGTTTGTCAGTTTTATTGATGATCACACAAAGATAAGTAGGGTGTACCTTTCAAAAGAAAAATCTGAAGTTGAACAAGTTTTCAAAAAAATCTTTTCCATGGTGGAAACACAATTTTAAGAGAAAATAAGGATTTTTTGTAGTGACAATGGCAAAGAATATTTCAATAAGATCCTAGGTAATTTTTTCTTGGAAAAAGGTGTAATACATCAAAGTTCTTGCACTAACACACCCCAACAAAATGGGGTAGCTGAGCAAAATAACAGGCATCTTTTGGAAGTTACTAGGGCACTATTGCTCACACATAAAGTTCCTAAGTATCTTTGGGGTGAAGCTATACTTATAGCAACATATCTTATAAATCGAATGCCTACAAAGATTTAAAATTTTCAAACTCCACTAAGTGTCTTTCAAAAAAACTTTCCCATATCCAAGTTCTCCTCAAACTTACCATTGAAAATATTTGGATGTATTGCCTTTGTACATGTCCATGCTTACAACCATGGCAAACTAGATCCTAGAGCAAGAAAGTGTGTTTTTGTAGGCTATGCTCCAACTCAGAAGGGGTATAAGTGTTATGATCCTACTTCCAAAAATATGTTTGAGTGCATAGATGTCACTTTTTTTGAGTCTTCACCATTTTTTGAAACTCATCTTCAGGGGGATACGCCTATGGAAGATTTGGATTACTTGGATGTTTTTCAAAGAGAAAACGCTGCCACATTGATTCCTGATAGACCCAATGTTTTTAAACCTCTAGAACCTTGTGTTTTAATTAATGAAAACCCAAGTTTGAATCCAATAGAGCCATATCATAACCTTGACAAAACTAGCAATGAAAAAATAGGTACCAAAGAATTACCAATCTACTCAAGGAAGAACCAAATTCAAGGCAATGAGACCAATGCTCCTCAGCAAAGTCAAGAGTTCGAACCAAAGGCTGATCTAAACTCCATCGAGTCAACAGGTAATTCTTCCTCTAACCTATTCAAACAAATTCACCTAATTCCAAGGCTATTCATTTTGAGTCCAGCTCTTTTGATCTTAGTATTCCTATTGCTAATCGAAAGGGTGTTAGAGCTTGTACTAAACAACCCCTGTCCAATTTTGTCTCTTACAAAAATTTGTCCCCTACTTTCTTTGCCTTTACTTCACAATTGTCTTCTATGGAAATACCAAAGACTATACAGGACGCTTTGCAGATTCCTGAGTGGAAGGAGGCTATTCTTGAAGAGATGAAGGCCCTTGAGAAAAATAAAACATGGGAGGTTTGGGATTTCCCAAGAGAGAAGAGAACAGTTGGATGCAAATGGGTGTTAACAACCAAACACAAGTCAGGTGGATAACTTAAGCGATACAAGGCTTGTTTGGTGGCCAAAGGCTTCACTCAAACATACGGTACTGATTACCTTGAAACCTTTGTGCCTATTGCCAAACTGATCACTGTTAGAGTACTTTTGTCAATTGCAGCCAATCTTGACTGGCCCTTATAGCAGCTGGATGTGAAGAATGCGTTCCTTAATGGAGACTTGGAGGAGGAAGTCTACATGGACTCACCACAAGGTTTTGATAGGAAGTTTGGATCTAAAGCATGCAAACTAAAGAAATCCTTATATGGATTGAAACAATCACCAAGAGCTTACTTTGAGAGATTTACTCAATTTGTAAAGGGTCAGAAATATGTTCAAGGTTCAGGGGGCAAACTAATCATACCATGTTCACAAAACACTCAACTGATGGGAGAATAGCTATTCTCATTGTGTATGTGGACAATATTATCCTAGCTGGGGATGATATAGCTGAAATGGAACGGTTGAAAAGGTATCTTGCATCTGAGTTTGAAATTAAGGACTTGGGACCACTGAGATATTTTCTTGGAATGGAGGTTGCTTGATCAAAGAAAGGGATTGTTGTTTCACAAAGGAAATACATCCTTGATCTTCTCAAGGAAACGGGAATGAGTGACTGCCGTCCTACAAAAACTCCAATTGATCCCAACCAAAGACTTGGAGATAGTAAAGGTGATCCCGTGGACACATCTCAATACCAGAGGTTGGTTGGTAAGCACATTTACTTGTTCCACACACGTCCTGATATTTCTTTTGCAGTAAGCCTTATGAATCAGTTCATGCATTCCCCTCATGAAGAACACCTTGAAGGTGTGCATCGAATTCTGAGGTACTTGAAGAGTTCTCCAGAAAAAGGTTTATTTTTCAAGAAAAATGAACAACAGAGTATTGAGGTGTACATAGATGCAGATTGAGCAGGTTCAGTCACTGATAGGAAATCAACATCGGGTTATTGTACCTTTGTGTGGGGAAACTTAGTGACGTGGAAAAGTAAGAAACAAGTGCAGAAGCAGAATACAGATCAATGGCTCATGGAGTCTGTGAGATGATATGGCTGAAACGAGTTTTGGAAGAGCTAAAACGAACTGTGACCATGCCAATGAAGTTGTATTGCGACAACAAGGCGGCTATCAGCATTGCACACAATCCGATTCAACACGACAGAACAAAGCACATTGAGGTTGACAGGGATTTTATAAAGGAGAAAATTGAAGTAGGAGATATTTGCTTGCCATTTGTTCCAACTTCACAACAAATAGCTGATATTCTTACAAAGGGACTTTTAAAACCTAACTATGAGTTCTTCATCAGCAAGTTGGGCATGATAGACATCTACGCTCCAACTTGAGGGGGACTGTCGAATATGTTAGAAAACTTTCTCTCAAAATTAGTTCCTAGTTTCTAGGGATTAGTTTTGATCTTATCTTAGTTTGTTTCCATAAATAATGGAGATTAGGATCAGATTTGAATCTGAAAATCTCCTTTCCTTTTATTCCTAGTTTGACCCTTATGTTAAGGGATTTCCTTTAGCCTAATTCGTGGGATTCAATGGCAGGTTTGTTGGCATGCTTACATTCTTTTCTTCTAAACTTTCATGAGCCATACCATAAAACTTCCTAAAAGAGTGAGAAGAGACTACGACATAAGACAGTGTATCAAAAAACCAGTTTGGTTTCATGCTTGGGAGGTCTACCATAGAAGCTATTTTTTTACTTAGATAATTGACAGAGAAATACAGGGAGAAGAGGAAGAATCTCTACATCGTCTTTATTTACTTAGAAAAAGCTTATGATAGGGTCCCTAAAGAGTTAATATGGTGGGTGTTAGGCGAGATAGGGGTTTCACGAGCATATAAAAAGAGCAGCCCCAGTGCACAAAGCTCTCGCCTATGCGGGCTCCAGGGAAGGGGCGGACCACAAGGGCTAATAGGCAGCCTTACCTTGCATTTTGCAAGAGGCTGATTCCATGCCTTGAACCCGTGCCCTCAAGGTCACGAGCATATATAAACATAATTAAGTACATAAATAGGAGCAGTAACAAATGTTAGAACCACTAGCAGAGAGACCTATGATTTTCCTATCACTATAAGATTGTGCCAAGGATTAGCATTGAGCTCGTACCTTTTCCCATTGGTTGTGGATGAGTTAACAAAACAATTGCACAATGAGATTCCATTGTGCACGCTATTTGCAGATGCCATAGTTCTAATTGATAAGAGAAGGTAGGGCATAAACACAAAGCTAGACTTGTGGAGAGATACTATAGAGTCTTAAAGGATTTAAAATTTGGAATGCAATTTTAGCAAGGAGAGGAGTGGGAGTGAAGCACCAACAAAGATTGATAACCAAGAAGTCCCCCAAAAAAGATCAGCTTCGATACTTGGGATAATGATTCATGAGAGCAGAAAGATTATGAGAAATGTTACCCAACAAATCCAAGTGGGTTGGAACAAATGGACATGTGCATCTGGAGTTTTGTGTGATCAGCAGGAGCACTCAAACTAAAAGGAAAATTCAATAGGATGGTTGTAAGGCCAGCCATGCTGTATGAATTGGAGTGTTGGGCAGCTAAGGAATAACACATACATAGGATGAATGTAGCAAAAATGAGGATGTTGAGATGAATGAGTGGCAAGACAATAAAGGATTTTGAATTAGAAATGAAAACAATTGAAGAAACTTAGTAGCACCAATAGGTAACAAGATGAGGGTAGACTTAGATGGTTTAGACATATTCAACAGAGACCGAAAACAGCACTGGTTAGGAGTGGGTCGATCCAATTCGAAGGCTCAAAAAGGGCATAGGGAAGGCCGAAAAAGACATGGATAGAAGTTGTGAGAAAAGATATAAAAACTTTTGACTATATAATGCCATGACACTCGATAAAGGGGAATGAAGAAATAAGATACTTGTATCTGACCCCTAATTGGGGGATGATGATGATCATTCTAGTTCTAGTCCTAGTCCTGGATTGCTATGATTAGAAGCTAAATTTCTACTCTAATATTAAAATAAATTAATATCTGGCCTAACTTTTTGCTTACATGCATATTTATCCTATTCCATTTTTTGAGATATTTGTTTTTATGATTTCTCTAAAACAATAGCAAAAAACAACAATATAAAGGAAGTAGCAAGCTGACCTATGCACTTGGAAGAATAGTGAAAAGCTTATAAATCACTTTAAAAGTAGCAAACCACAATTTTAGGTAGAAATAAACACATAAAACATCATTTAATGTAAACACAAATCCATGATCAAAATATCTAATATAGCTCCATTATGGGAAAATGTGATTTCATAACCATAACACACCAATATAGCTGACACAACCAATATGGGCTGCCAATATGGCTAATACAAAAAGTATCCTACTCCACCATTTTCACAACTAATATCTTTATTTAGTTCATTAAGGATATTGCAGCTTAGGAGCCTGAAATATGATTGCCATCTAAGGAATCACTATAGTTTAGAGAAGAAGGCGCCTCAATAGACTGAGATGGTTAACCCTTTTGTTGATCAAAGCAATTGTTATAGGTATGTTCAGCCATTCCATAACAGGTGACCCACAAGCACTATTTCTACCCTGACCACATTCACCTAGTTTTTGCCACAATGTCCACCACCCATATCATAACCACGTCTAGAGTGTGAATGTGCCATGGCTGATGCATCTCCAAGTATAGTCATTGTTTTGTTCCTTTGGTCTAGAGTACTCATGAAAGCTTTGTACATCTTCTTTTTCCTAATTGATTTGGTTGCACAAATCTCATCATGCACATTTGACGTTTCAAGGACATTTTGTCTATGATAATCATAACTATAAACACTTACGGCCCAAATTCCAGTTATATTCATTTCAATGTTCTCTTTTTTTGGTACAACATTACTTTTTGCATCTTGAATGGTTATGAGTATTTTGGTAAGAGATAATAGTTGTGCTTCACATTTAGTTTCCTGATGACTCCCATCTCCTACTTGTTTCCCTTAAGCATCATGGAAGCCTTACAACCACTTTTCTTGTCTGCTAAGGTTTCTTTACATTTCCCTCTCTCTTGCTATCATATTTATGCAGCCCAAACAACGTACAATGTTGGTCATTTGCCTTTCCCCTCCTACTTTAAGTCTAACTAACCCCAAACCCTAAAATCCTTCCATAATAGTGAAACTGAAAGCCACATTCTTTTGTTTCAAACCCAATTGCAACAAAATTTTTATGAACTATTATGTCTAAGTAGATTCAGCCATGGGCATACCTAGCTCATCTACATCAATCCATTCAGCTAGTGTTCTAAATTTTTGTTTTCATTCAATGTTGATGCCTCCTCTTGCCTTGGAGCAACAATAGACTTGTAAACATGTGAGCTTGAGGTCACGGTTTCGAGGTGTGGAAACAGCCTCTTGCATAGGAGGAGTCTGGTTTAGTGTGCAAATTGCGCCATTCTCTATACAGTTTAAAACAATCTCCTCGAGCATGGTTTGAATGGTTTAGCTCTGCTATTCAGGAATTTGGAATGCTTCGGAGTGAAGCAGATCATTATGTTTCCTATCAGCACAACTCTTCGGGTCAGTGTATCTATCTAGTGGTCTATGTGGATGACATTGTCATCACAGGCAGTAATCAGGATGGCATTTAGAGACTTAAACAACATCTCTTCCATCACTTTCAGACTAAAGACTTGGGAAAACTGAAGTATTTTCTGGGAATTGAGGTAGCTCAATCTAGTACAGGTATTGCCATTTCACAAAGAAAGTATGCTTTAGACATCTAGGAAGAGACTAGTATGTTACATTGTAAGCCCGTGGACACACCCATGGACCCGAATGTTAAGCTTGTACCAGGACAGGGGGAGCCTCTAGCAAACTCTGGAAGATATTGGTGACTTGTGGGTAAACTAAATTATCTCACCATTACTCGACCAGATAACTCTTTTGCTGTAAGTGTAGTCAGTCAATTCCTATAGTCACCGTGTGATAGTCATTGAGATGCTGTGGTTCGCATTCTTCGATATATTAAAGGAGCACTAGGTCAAGGTTTGTTATATGAAGATAAAGGCCACACTCAAATTGCTGAGTACACAAATGCTAACTGGGCCGGTTCTCCTTTAGACAGGCGTTCTACCTTAGGATATTGTGTTTTTGTTGGAGGTAACTTAGTATCTTGGAAAAGCAGGAAACAAAATGTAGTTGCCAGATCAAGTGCAGAAGCTGAGTATTGAGCCATGGCTATGGCAACATGTGAACTTATTTGGCTGAAACAACTACTCCAGGAGATGAAATTCGGAGAGGATGGAAGTATAAAGCTAATATGTGATAATCAAGCAGCCTTGCAGATTGCATCTAATCCCATTTTCCATGAAAGGACCAAACATATAGAAGTGGATTGTTGTTTTATTAGAGAAAAGATCTTGTTGAGATATATTGCTACTAGCTTTGTCAATTCAAATGATCAACTAGCATACATCTTCACAAAATCTCTCAGAGGACCTCGAATTAAATACATTTGTAACAAGCTTGGTGCATATGACTTATATGCTCCAGTTTGAGGGGGAGTGTTCAATATAGCATAGTATTGTATAGCTTTATATAGCCTTAGTCTTAGTTTTGTTTTATTTTTAGTCCCACATTATACAGTTAGGAGCATGTAACTATCCTTGCTTAGTATATACATGTGTTAAGTGTGAGGTGCAAAATCACCAACACACATTCACCGATTCTAAGGGTTTCTCTCTATCTCGCTCTCTTGGCCCTACTTTAATAATTTGCTACACCTTAATGGACATATTAGAACTTCATATGTATTAAAATTTTCTACGATGTGCACCCAATGAACCTCTTCTTTACGATAGATGCACACATCAAAATGACTATTTTGGCTTTGGCGTTCCTAACACCTTTAATAGGAGCAGCAAACATATATCGATTACTGGCAAGAGCATTAAAGAGGATTTCAAGTATGTTTCTTCTGTTACTAATGGATTCATTGTATTCCCGACTAAAGATAAGGCGAAGGATCCAAGTCTTAATCCTTCAAAGGTTTAAACTAGTCACAGAGGTATTTTAAGAAACTAACAAGTTTATGTCTACCAAGACTCTGCAATGAAGCATCTCATTCAAGTAATCCTTTGTGATCCATTAGTGTCAATTGATCCCATAAACCCTATCACGAAACTACAGAATTCTTGGATTGAGCTGTCACCTCAATTGGCTGCATAGATTTCAATCTCCCTTTGACAATGCTTGGAACGATTAAACAAGGAATTTTTCCAAATATTTAGATTTCTCCTACTGTAACAAATTTTGCAAATTTCATTCCAGAAGTCCAATCTAATGCATTTGAAACCAAGTAAAAACTTTCACATTTTTATTCTCCCAAGCTTTGGATTTTTTAATCATTTATAACACTTGCGATATAGGTACAAATATTTCCATCAAATCATAACCCTTTTTCAACAAGAAAGCTTTTCATAGCACTCAACCAACATGTATAGTTACATCAATTCAATCAAACATTAACAGCTAGCAAGCGATCAGCAAGAAGATGATAATTTAAGTGGATAGGAGGTGGGATAGCCTCTACATTAATTCAAGAACTAGATTAACCGAGCCAAACACCTCTTAACAAGTAATTAAAAATAATGGATATCTGTAGCCCTATATAGATACATCTCCTAAAAGCATGGATTCTCACAATCCAAAGAAAGCCATGTAAGCTATTATGGGAATCCAGAACAAAATACTTTCCATCCTTAATGGTCATTGTTCTCTACAGATGAGTACTCCTGAAAAAGTAGCCTAGAAAATTTGCAAAGAGAGTAACCAAAGTCTTGAATTTGATGGATATTAATTTTCTAATGGATCTCTTTGCAAAGAATTCCAAATTCTTCATCACAGCATAGAAGGACATCCAACGTTCCAAAAGGAATATAATATAGCATAAAAATCAATCAACATACTCTACTAAACAAGAATATAATTTTCCAAACAAAATAGGGATCTAAAGTACCAACTATAAGCTTCAAGAACAAAATGACAAAGAGAAGAATGCTTTACTGAATTCAAGACAGTTAAACAAATCCTCATTGAAACCGAGGCTGTAATACCATGCAATCTTAAATCCACATGTAACAGTATATGATGTTCAGAGCAAAACATATCGCATATATTTAGGAAATGGAGACATGATGAACAACAAAGGAAAACTGCAGACTACATGCCTATCCAGGGTGCTCATCTTTAGAGGTGAGAGCCAATCCAAATGGAAACTAGGGAGCAAGCTAATTAAGAAAAAACTAGAATCAGGGGTAATTACTAAATATGCCCACATACGCTAAAACCCTAAAGCAAATACATCCATTATATACAGGTTTAATGGATCTATTGATGCTTGGTAAAGTTACAAATTTATTTGTGCAGTACTTAGGTTAAATCTAGGTTGATAAAATTTATACTTGAATTTGCTCTTTTAATTTAATTTGCATAACTAATTGGTGTTTTTTCATGATTTTCCATATTTTGTGACAAATGACTTGGATAGCCTATTCCTCAGGCCATCTTCAACTTGGTTTGGCTTTTCTATGTTTTGAATCAACTTCAGTATTCATGAAATCTAGTAGTTTGCACTTGTGAATAATTCCATTGGAGTATCTCAATTGTGTTTTCAAAAATAGAGGCCTATAGAGAGATAAGATTAGTTTTATTGACTTTTGTTAAGAGTTTAGTCTAAATTTCCTAACACCTCATATTGGTAAAGATCAACATCAACACTTACATGGACATTGACTCACGTAACTAGACATATAGAAGTAGCAATAAATATATTTCTTGAAATCAAAGAGATAAATACAAATAAAACTGCAATTAATATATTTCTTGAAATCAAGGAGATAAACACAAATAAAACTATCTTATAACATGAGATAAGACACAATTTATGAAAGTTTTGAAACTTGTCCAGATTTAACTTAGATGGAATTAATAAAGTAGCAACTACAACTTCTCCACGCACTCATATTAGCATAATGCATTATGCTTCATATTTAATTTTGTGCCAAATGATCAAAGTACTTGGTACGAGTAACAATAATGTATCACCTCAGAGACTTTATGCAGGCAGGGGCTTAGAGGTCACCTACCATGGTAGCAGACAAAGTACAGACATAGGAAAGGATTTATGGAAAGATATTGAGGCAGCAAGAAGTAAGAAAACTCATTCCTTGTAGAGTAAACAGTTAAAACGCAATTCCCAGGGGAGAAAGTCACGAGTCTTTCAGGAGGAGTTTACAACTCAAACCAGAATGCTCCTCTCTAGATCTCTCACTTTTTTATTTTTGTTCACAATTAGAAAGAAGGAAGAACTATTAAAGTAGATATCAAGACCATGAACTGACCTTCATTAATCTTTAAAAAAATAAAAAATAAAAAGTGATTACAGTAGAGAAATCCAATCCTTTTATAGCCATAAGAAAGGTTACTTGAATCCTAAGTAACCTGTTAATTTCTGCCAAGTAACCTAAAAAACATAAAACATAGTCTCTTAATATAAATAATAACATCATGATCATCATCAAAGCCTTATCCTGATTAGGGGTTGGTAATTAAATAACTAGAAACATCTAATCAAAAAGAAATCTTCTAAAACAGAAATACCAATAGAAAGAGGAAAATCTAGAAACTGAAACCACTAAAACACCAGAAAGTAACAAGTCCAAATTAATGCAAAATTTCCCAAAACAATCCTGCTGGTTATTATTCACTTGAATAGTGTTACTGTTTACATTTTTAATATTGGCACGAATAGTAACTTGTGAACAGTAAATTTCTATCTTCTTCCTTCTTTTCTAGTAGTTTTGAACGACTTTTAGGAATTGTGATGATGCTCCTGCAATATACTCTCCACCGTCAAAAGAACTCATCCTCGAGTTCAACACTCTGGCATCAGATATAGTCACCTTTATACAATAGATTCGAGTATCTAGTTCTAAGAAAAGCTACCAGCTTCATAACATTAAGCACAGAATCCATTTATCATAGAACTGATAAAACAGAGACTGGGGAAATATAATCTATTAGATCTTAGTTGATGCAATATAAAAACCAGATGAAAACAATTACCTGCTTGCATATTCTATTCCCCTTCATCTGATCAAAGTTAGGAGTGCCAAAAGCCACAGTGTAGAAAAACTCTCGCCATAGTAACTATCAAGATATAAAATTCTCAAAGTCAGCTAGTTTAAATTAATATCAAGATTATGAAGCTGATGATAACTTACCTGCCCAACAAGTGACACAGGTGGTGAGCTATGCTTTTTGACCTTCTTATAAATATCATTAAGGCATTGGTGGAAGTACCTCGAAGAAAGGCAGCCAAACTTCAAGATAGCAAAAAAGACAGATAATATAAGAGCAGGCCAATGATTCTTCAGATTGCTAGCAGAAACCTTGAGATAGAGGGACAGACTGAACAAGAGGATCTCTGCCAACCCAGATCCTGAACATCTCAACTTACTTTCAAGTAAGGTGATAGAACAGTTGTTGCTGGCTTAAGAAATGCAGATGGATCACCCTTTGGTTTCTCAAAATTAGCTACCCAGTCCTGCACATTAATCATAAGCGAGATTACTAAGTTCAAAAGTCAGACTTAAATTCTTAACATGTTTGCAAAGTGACAAGTAGCATAAGTGTCCTTAAGAAGTTACTTGAAACCCAAAAGGGACTAATTATTCTAAGCCAATTAGCTCAATGATTAAGAGCATGTCAACAATCTATCTAAACCAAGTAGCATCCTGTAAATAAGCTTGAGAAAACATAAGACCTTTGGTGATAATTGACAAGTGTTTATACAATTGCTTTTATTTCATGTATCTAAACTAAGTATTTTCGAAAAAAAATTTGAAAAGCATTTTGAAGTTTATGTAAGGATGGGCCCATTATACTTGAAAGTACTTATATGATATGCCTAAGGGCAAATGAATCGCCACACCCTATCTAGGTGTCACATGTGAAAATGGATAGTGGGAAGGTATTATGGTAATAGATCACAAGGGTACCTTGTGTAATTTTACTTGCTTATATGAGTGTATGTGATTATCAGTGGGGGTATATGCTAGATGTCAAATTGTCTCTCCAGTTATTAAAAAAGGCCCCACATCGATTGGGAGTATTTTGTTCAAATTAGGAAAGTGTCTCCGAAAGTGTTTCCTAAATAGAATGGGAAACCTAGAGAGATCCCATATGAAGGTCACACCAAAAACAACTTGTTAGAGTTGGACTATGAGTCGAGTTTCCAAGTTAAATAGGACTAGGGTTTTCTATCTAATGGTTTTTTTTAGAAAAAATAATTCAATTCTTCTTATTGAATAATACGAGAATTACACATATAAATAGGAATCTTGTAACCATGTAATTGTAACTAATTTGCTGAAAAATAGGATCTACTCTAACTATAATATCCGAATTCTAATCTTAGATTCAGATTTTTATAGAAATAGAAAGATAAAACAAATCCTCACCAATTTTCCTACTTTCTGACACTCTCCCTCACGTTGGAGCATAGGTGTCAATCAAGGCCAACTTTTGAACAATCCTTTTGTAACAGCTCACAGACCCCATTGGCCACAGCTCTGTACTCCACCTCTACATTACATCAAGTTATCACACTTTGCTTCTTGCTTCTCCATGTGACAAGATTGCCCCACACATAGGTGCAATATCCTATTGTTGACCTCCGATCCATTGTAGAGCTTGCCCAATCCGCATCTTTGTAGGCTTCAACATTCCACTGTGCATTTTTTTTGGAAGAACAAGCCCTTACCTAGAGAATTCTTCAAGTACCTCAAAATCCAATAGGCAGCTTCTAGATGTTCATTTTGAGGAGAGTGCATAAATTGACTCATCAAGCTAATAGCAAAGGCTACGTCGGACCGTGTAAGAATAAATAGATTAGTTTTCCCACTAATTTTTGGTACCACATAGTGTCTACTGGCTCTCCCTTCTTGTTTTCTTCAAATTTTATATTCGGATCTATTGGCGTGTCCATAGGTCTACATCCACTCATTCTGGTCTCGTTTAGGAGATCTAGAATGTATTTACATTAAGTCACCACGATCCCCTTCTTCGACGTTGCAACTTCCATTCCCAAAAAATACTTGAGAGACCCCAAGTCCTTAATCTCAAATTTTGTGGCCAAACTCATCTTTAGCCAATTCATTTCAACTCAATCATCACCTACTCAGATGATGTGATCTACATAAACTATCAAAACAGTTATTTTCCTGCCTTCTAAGTGTTTTATAAACATTGTATGATCAATTTGGGCTTGGCAGTATCCTTGGTTCTTCACTGATCGGGTGAATTTCTCAAGCCATGCAATCGACGATTGCTTGAGACCATATAGTGATTTCTTTAATTTACACACTTTTAAGCCGAATTTCTCTCCAAAGCTAGGAGGTACATCCATGTAGACCTCTTCTTCTAAATGTCCATCAAGGAAGGCATTCTTGACATCTAGTTGCTGTAGAGGCCAATCAAGGTTTGTCGCAATTGATAGAAAAACTATTATGGTGTTCAGTTTTGCTATCGGAGCAAATGTCTCCGTGTAGTCAATACCGTAAGTTTGAGTGAAACTCTTGGCCACTAATCAAACCTTATATCTCTCGAGAGTTCCATCCGACTAGTACTTCATGGTAAACACCCATTTGCATCCAACCGTTGTCTTTCCTCTAAGCATGTCTACCATCTCCCAAGTCCTATTCTTCTCAAGTGCTCGCATCTCCTTAAAACTACTTCCTTTCACTCTGGAACTTGTAAAGCATCCTGTACATTCTTTGGAATCTTCACAAGTGAAAGTTGAGAGGTAGAAGTGGAAAAAGATGGTGAAAGTTTTTCATAAGACACAAATTTGGATATTGGATAATTTGTACATGACCTATACGCTTATGCAAAGCAATGGGAGCATTTAAATCATCAAAAGATATTATTTGAGGAATTGGACTCAATTGAGAGGTACCAAGTGAATTTTGGTTTTGCTGTGGGTTGGATTTGTGGCCACGTATGGAAGCTTTGATTCCTTTTCTTCAGTTGGACACTTTCTTGAGTAAACTTGTCCAAAAATATTTTCCATATTTGCGCCTCCTCTTTTTCCAATAAGATTATGATCTTGTGGTGAGACTACAAGTGGACCCAAAGATTCTTCAGTGTATAAAATATTTGATATTTCAGTTGAGACAATTCCAGATTCAGGATTTGTTTTGTTGTTTGAGTTTGTTTCGGGAAAATCTTTTTCAATTTGAATCAAATCCAAATTTGTCTCGGTTTGGATAAGATCCGAAGTTGTCCCTCTAATTGTAACCAAATCCGAATTTGCTTCAATTTGGATAAGAACATTTTGAAACAAATTCGGATTATCTTGAAACATGCGCAGATTTTCTTGTTGAAACAGATCTGATTTTTCTTGTTGAGACAAATTCGAATTTTGAATTTTTTGACCCACTCTCAAATCTTCTTTTTCTCTCTCCCCCTGAAGATGAGTCCAAAGAAAAGGATTTTGTTTCAAAAAACAACACATCCATGATAACAAACAATTTTTTTGAAATAGGATCATAACACTTGTAACCCTTTTTTGTTGGTGCATATCCTAAAAAAACACATTTTCTTACCCTCGTATCTAACTTTCCTTGATCTTTATCGTCATTGTGAACAAACATGGTGCAGCCAAATATTTTTATTGGTAATGTGGCTGAGATCCTAAAAGTGGGATAATTTTTATGAAAAACATGCAAAGGAGTTCGAAAATTCAAGATTTTTGAAGGCATTCTGTTAAAGAGATAAGTTGCAGTAAAAATTGCTTCACCCCAAAGATATTTTGGCACATTATTTGTAAAAAGTAGAGCTCTTGCCACTTCTAGGAGGTGTCGGTTTTTTCTTTCGGCTATCTCATTTTGTTGAGGGGTATCATTGAAAGAGCTTTGACGAATAATACCTTTTTCCAAGAAAAACTACCCCGAAATTTTGTTAAAAAATTCATTGCCATTATCACTTCTAAAAATTTGGATTTTTTTTATGAAATTTGCATCTGTACCATGGTGTAAAAGTTTTTAAAAATTTCTTCCACCTCAGATTTTTCTTTCAGTAAATATACCCAACTAACCCTAGTATGATCATCAATGACCATAATAAACCATTTTTTGCTTGAAAGTGTTAAGGTCCTTGAGGGTCCCCACACATCACTATGAATTAATGAAATTGGTTTAGTGAGTCAGTATGGTCGTGAGGGTAAAAGGCTCAATGTTGTTTAGCCAATGCACAAATTTCACACTGAAATGAAGATGGACTTTTATTTAGAAACAAATTTGGAAACAAATATCTTAAATAGTGAAAACTCGAGTGGCTTAGCCTATAATGCCACAACAGTATTTCATGATTACTAGAAATAGAAACAGAGTTAAAACAGGTACTTTGGACCTATTTACTTAACTTTCTTCCATCTTCAAAGAAGTAAAGTCCTCTGCTTTTCCTAGCACTGCCAATTGTCTAGCCCGAGGCTAGGTCCTAAAACTCAAAATAGGATAGACAGAAATTAGCTCGACAATTGTGATCATGGGTTATTTTACTGATAGATAATAAATTACACGACAAATTTGGGACATGAAGCACATCATATAGAGTCAAAGAGGAAGAAATCTTGATTGAACCCCTTCCGACTATTGCCAAAAAGGACCCATAGGCAATCTTGATTCTCTTATTTCCTGCACATGGACTATAAGATGAGAACAATCGTGAACACCTTGTCATGTAGTCAGTTGCTCTAGAATCAGTAATCTAGGAACTCAGTGAATTGGGTTTGATACTAGAAAGGGTTGTGATTAGAGAATTAGCATGGCGTGCTAGGGAACATGAAGAAGTGACAGAAAATTGTGGCGATTTTAAAAGATTGTATAGATGCTCTAACTATTCCTTTGTGAAAGGGGATGCTTCTGAGTTGACTATTTGCTCTTGAGAGTCTTCAGTCATGTTTTGGAATGCTCTACCATTAGATTTCTTTTTCAGGTGTGTGGGCTTTTCGTGAATTTTCCAATAGGTCTCCCTTGTATGCTACAGTTTTTACAATGATCGCACCATGATTTTTTTCTCCTTTCTCCTTCGACATCCGATCCCCGTGAGACAAGGGAAAAACTCTCAAATTCTAGATTGTTAGTGGGTGCCGAACTATGCATCATGATTTTTCTCCTGCACTCTTCTTGCCTAACCTATGGAAAAACCTCACTGATGGATGGCAGGGGTTTTCAGCCCAGAAATCTTCCTTTCGCCTCATCCAAGTCAAGGTTGATGCCTGCAAGAAACATATAAATACGATCATTCTCTTCAAGTTTCATGCACCTCGCACAATCATTGGGATTTTCCCACTCATCCTCATAGTATTGGTCCAATTCCTACCACAAAGTTACCATCTCATTGTAATAGACTGTAACCTCGCGGCCTCCTTGCTTGGATTTCCAAAGTTTGGATTTTAATTAAAAAAAATGAGAAGAATTTTCCAAATCATAATAGGTTTCTCTAACTGAATCCCATACAGCCTTCGTTGTTGGTAGAAACATGTTGGATTTTGCAATAACCATGGAGCTAAGAAGCCAGGTCATCACTAAGGAGTTTTTTTACCTCCATATCCTGAAACTTGGATTGTCTATAGCAGGCTGCTTTACTTCACCAATCAGTTACCCCAGCTTTCCTCGGCCATCAAATGGCTAGTTTGACAGACTGCGACCATTCTAAATAATTCTTACCATTCAATTTGTGAATGGTTATTTGCAAAGAGGAGCTTGCCAACAGGGATCAACACCAGTAGTTGTTGGAAGTTTTTCCAACATAAATTCAAATGATGTCGGTGGTTTGCTGGACCCAGTCATCATCGTTCTCAACGTTGCTGTCTTTGCCATTGAAATCTATGGATCACAAGCCAAAGCTCTAATACCATAATGGTTATTTTAGAAGAAATAATTCAATTCTTTCTATCGAATAATAAGAGAATTACACATAAATAGGATATCTTGAAACCGTGTAATCCTAACTAATTTGTTGAAAAATAGGATCTAGGATCTACTCTAACTATAATATCTGAATTTTAATCTTAGATTCAGATTTATATTAAAAGAAAGAAAAAACAAATCCTCACTAACTTTCCGACACTCTCCTCTATATAAGCATCACTTTAGAGGAGTAAAACCCAAACTAAAAAATCACCCTTCTAGGGCAAATATCAATATGGAAAAAATCTAACAACTATCCTTCTCTAGAATATTCAGAAGTTGATGCTAGGAGCAACTTGCAAGGGAAGAAGAAAAATAAGCTTCAAGAGTAGAATTCAAAAAGTAGTGGACTAACTAGAGGGATCGTGTTTTTATACTAAAATAGTAGTTATTTCAAGCTCTCTCTTTCTCTCTCAATGAAGCAACAATAAAAGAGAGAGTGAGAAAGAGGGTTTTTCAAATACAAAAGATTGAAAGAATTGATGCAATGAGCATGAAGAACCTTGCTTGAGGGCTTGAACTGCTTACTTGATGATCAACCTGTTCTTGAATCTTCAAAAGAAGCTTCAATTTATAGTTCTTCATACCACAGAGCCATTGGAGCTGAGTTTTTAGCCATAACAAATAAAATAGATCCTTTGAGAGCTTCAAACAGACAATTCTTGAAAACAGCAGGCAGTGTTGTTGACAAACCAACTAGCTGGTATAACAAGTTAATCTTGAGATGAGTTGGTTGAAAGCTTTAAGCTCTTGGAAATTTCACCTGCTGGTGTGATGAAAATGAGTTCAAATTTAGCTTATTTGTCCACTTGATCTAGACCATAGAAATTTATCCTTGCACATACACAAACTTGTCGCAACAGTAAAAGTTGTCGTCATGTGACCTTGAGGTCACAGGTTCAAGGCGTCGAATCAGCCTCTTGCAAAATGCAAGGTAAGGCTGCCTACTATAGGCCCTTGCCATCCACCCCTTCCCCAGACCCTGCATAGATGGGAGCTTTGTGCACCGCGGCTGCCCCTTTTACATACACAAACTTGATTAGATCTTAGAGATCAAGGTTTTGTATCACAAAATCAAAAGGGCCAGGGTGGCCAACATAAGGCTCCAACAAGACCATAAGTATGCTATCAGCCAAAGGTTCTCCAACAAAGAGAGAGAGAGTTTTGTTTCTTTAGACATGAGCATAGAAACCGGTTTAGAATCAACCATGTTGGTCTGTTTAGAAGATCCATTGTGCATTTTGTTCCTCACTGTTATACCAAATAATGCAACACAAAACATGACAAAAATATATAAGTAAGAAGAACATCATCCTCCACCTTGAAATACCATCTTGACTCCACAAGATGAAGTCTTCAATTCACAAGGCACTGGAAGTTCTTCAAACTTCCACTGAAAAGATGAAAAGACCTTATAATGCCTTCAACTTAAATAGAACATCTAGTTAATGGAAATAAAGTTCCAAAATCAGAAGGCAAAATCTAAACTTAGAAATCCTAACTAAATAAGAACTACCAGTTCTCACATATATACATGCATCTACACATATATGTCAATGCAAAGACAATCAATTATATATTAGTATGTAAACAATTTTTTTCAATTCTCTTTATTTCCTATTCTTCAAGTTTTCACAATATGAACCTGAATTAAGATAAATTTGGGCCTAGCAATTGAAACATTATATAGAGTTTGGACATTATTGGCCAACTATATATAACAGTATGGACCTAAGAAGACACAAATATCCCACATCTTTCTAAAGGGAGGAATATAACAAATTGAAAAACAAAAGTAAATAACACAGACAGACAAATAACAGTTGTAAAATTAGCACGTAATAGTACCAAGCTTTATTGTAAAATGCTTAGGGCTTTTACTCTCTTATTTAAATATAGAAATGTTCCCTATTACTTTCCTAAATCATAAGGGAGTTCTCTAGGAATCTAGAAGTGGAACAGTTCCAGATAGCATATATGAACCAGAAAATGAAGCAACAGTTCCTAACTGCCTTAAAGCCAACAATTTTTCAGTTTCATGGTCACACAACTCTTATCTTTGGCTGATAAGAAACAATCCAACATGAAAATGAAGAGTAGGCCAAGCAAAAATTAAGGAAATGGAGGCAGAATATATATTAATGTGTATATATATCCAAGTGTTATGGTGATAAAAAAAAATTCAAGAACATCAAAACTACAGAAATCACAAGGTTCATCTTCAAATATAGGTAATCGATATACATTGTTCAGATTTGCAATGATGTACATATAGAATATACAAAACTTGCTCTAAATTGTACCAAATGAGATTAGTTCACACCAACAATCATATTCTTCTATTATGAACACTTCTTAACATTATTCCCTCTTGATGCTGTGAAGATCTGAAGTTTCACACATACCTAGTCTTTCTCAGCTATATCTTTAGCTAACTCATTGGAACCAAAAATTTTCTGGTTTAAAGCCCTTAAGGTCAAACCTATGTTACACAATTATTGATTAGAGCTGAATTATTCGTTGCTATCAAAATTTTCTTCCTGGTACTAATTAGTTTGACAAAGATGCAGCACATTTTCCATAAGATAGATCATTAACAATAAGCTCAACAGAAGCATGATTTAAGCTCGACTAGTTAGCTTTCACTGAACTCACATATAATACTAACCTACAGTAGACAAGAACTGGAAAACAGCATAAAAACTTTGAACACGATTAAAGAGAAAATTTTCCTGAGAAAATCAACAGAAGACTAGCAACATACCTTGTTATCAAGTGCATGTTTCAACCTCTTCAGTGCTTCTGATTCACCCCCTCGGAAAGGAGAAAATTGTTCCTGAACTAGACATCTCATGAAGAAATCAAAGGAAAGGCAGCACTTTGAGTAAAATAGTTGATGATCCAAACCTGTTTGATGTCTCCATAGCCAAGTTCTCCAATTGTTGGTACAGCCAACAACCCAGTATTTCCAACTGGAGGAAGCAAAGAAAGTGTCTCCTCAAGTGGAGGTGGGGGTTGCCCAGCGAGCTTTACAAATGCTTGATAACTCAATGGTGGCTTTCCCCCATTCTATAGAGTATTACAAAGATTTAGTTGAGATTTACACCAAAAACACTAAGTGCAAGTTTCAAGCAACAGTCTTCTTTTGTTTTTAGTAGTGAAACTGTTAACACATAAATTTGCAGATGTAACTTGAGACCAGAAAAAGAAAGCTGAATAGAAGCAGCTTACCTTACGTATGATGTCTGCAGGATTGAAGAGAGTGTGACTCACGGGAGAAAAGACCTCAATCCCAGATACAGAGGCATACTCCTAAAGAAAGTAACAAATATATTAACATGATTTTTATAGGAAAAGAAATACATTCCAACTAAAAGTTGTTGGGAACTATATATGTAACTAATAATTTTAAAGAAAGAGATAACAACTAATGAATGACAAAATAGGTAAATTCATCATTCAAATCAATCAACCTTTTCAAATATTGCTTTCTACTGATTGTTGGTCAATGCAATCGCTATTCTAAGATGAGTATGCTTGTGTCAACAGGAAAGGTCTATGATATCATGGCTCGGCTAAGCTGCATTGTTACTTAAGGTCAACTTTTACTGATCAAGCTGCGCAGTCAGACCAGCCACACTCTGGTTGTCTCATTAAAGACCAAGGAGGAGGAATAATCTTGCTTCCTTATTCCTGTTAGTTTCAGAACTTAAACAAGGCATCAGTCCTGGCACCAAATATTGCCAGCACACTTCAGGTTCACTTGCATCTGATGTGGGTTGGGACTAGTAGTGGATTGGGTCAGTTGGCCAGGTACATTTGGGATTTGTCACTGCCTTTGGGGATACTTTGGTTTACTTGGCTGATGGCTGTCTTTCTTCAACATATCAGGATATCCTGCCAGTGAAACTGTTGATTCTCTTGCCAAAGATCAGTCTGGAGAGCAGTGTTATCTCAAATTTGATATCCCATACTTTCTGTATCTTTTCTCTCACTGCTTTAATTAGTCTCTCATCCTCATTTTTAAGATAAAAGGACCTGGGGAAACAGCCTCAGAAGTATATTCAATGTCTCACCAGTAACAGCCTTACAATTGTACAAATTTTTTAAAATTGTGATGGATATAAATGATGCTGTGCATTTTGAGCACTATTCATGCAGCACTATCCACGTCAACTGTGTCAGCAGTGATTCGTACTGTTCATGTGAACAGTATCGTAGGCTTATGTTTCAGAAGTTTGAACTATTTAGGAGCTTAATGGTCATTCTTCATAGTTTCCTAATTCAGTTTGAGTCCTACTTGGAAGGTCTCATATTACTATTGGAAGTTTCTATTTTAGTTAGGATTTCTTTTAGGAAAATCCCTTAGTTACTAAGTTTCCTATTTTGTGTTATGATTTGAATCGAAGTTGCTAGGTTAAAGGTTTCTATTTCTTGTAGAAGTCTTAGAACTCTACACAAAGGTCATAAAGGCATATGCCCTTTAGTAAATGACACTGGATATGTAGTTGCTTTTCTTATTTCCTTTTTTTTTCGGGGTTTTCTCTGTAAACCATGATTGACAAACTTTTGGGTTTCAGATGAAAATCTATGGGAAATTTTTTGCTAACAGACACCTGTTTAACTCTATTTTTTTTCCCTCCTGGTTATAGAGTTTACCCCCTGCATCATGTGGTATCACAGCCCGATGCCTCCCAAAAGGGCAGCCAATCCTATTTTCCATGACAACATCATCAATTTCTAAGATAATATTAAGCAGTTTTAGCATCAGCTTGTACAACAATTAGATCAACAAGTGGATGCTATTATTGAATGAAATTTGGAAGAATTTAAAGAAAATTGGAAGCAGTCCTCGGAGTAAGATAGCCCAAACAAAACTTCGTGGTTCCTTACAACACATCTCTTACGAAGCCTCAAGACTTTCAAGATATTGGAAAGGAAAGCCGTGAACTAGCACACTTTATCAAGATTCTGGAGGAAGTTAAAGCAAAGAATCAATTCAGCACCATAATCAGTCTCCAAAACATCCAATCAAGTGCATAAATCACTCACGACAAGCCAACAAAGAGGATGATCAACATCTATACGAACTTACTTTTGAAGTTGGTCATGACGTCTCGTTGAATCTTCCTAAAGAAAGCCATCCTACAAGAAAATAGCAAATCTAAAAATGCAAAAAGACAGGTCCCCTGTGTTTTGCAGATTATGTTGCAATAAATAACAAGTACATATCCTACTTCCCTGAATGATGCATTCCTTGAATGTCATTTTCAAGGACCATGCAAGTAGTTTTGATTGGATGGAGGAGACAGACCATGTGCAAGAATGTGAAGTACACATGCAACAACACATTCAGAAGCAAATCAAGGCTGGAAGTGAGACACACTACACTACATTGAAGAAATTAGTGGATGTGGAGTGGGACCTTTAGAACTGCATGTACGATCAGTCCCTGAGATGATTGGATGGCTTCCAGGTATGCAAAAAATTAGGATGAGGGCGAAAGGGCATGACTATTGATAAACCATTCGAGAAGAAGGTAGAGAAGTGCTTGGCAGTAGCATGTCCCATATATAAGATGATTAGGTTTACTGATCTAGAGACCCTATAATAGAGGGTGTGTATGAGGGCATGGACACCATCAATAAGATGTGCTAAGGATGACAACTTCACTATAGTAATGTTGAAAAACATTGTAAAGGATAGATGGAAAAGGATAAACGTCCCTCTTCATGCTTTGTCATACGCATTAACATCAAAGCATTATAATGAGAAATATCTTACCAAACCAGCAAGAAGAGAGAGCAAGTTGCTCTAAATGGTTATATGACATTTCTATAATTTCAATAGAATTTATTTAGATTTGTTTTGCTTATGACTTTAATGCTGCATACTTTGTAGACAATTACATAGAGGTGAGGAACATGGCCCAACCTGCACTTCTAAGTAGAGCACAAAGTGCGTGGATGGCTCTGACATAGGAATTTTGCATCAAAATCTGGGAGGTTTAGTATGAAAGAGACAAGAATGGATGCCATGAACACTATGACCATGAAATGATGGGCTTCGCATGGGTCATACATAGAAGAGCTAAAAACAACAGCCAAAAGGGTTCTGTACATCATCAACATAGAGAATGTGGAGTATGATAGTTTAATCCATAGCATCAAATGCAAGAAACTTTAAAATGAGAAAGGTTCTACCATTTCTTCAATTAGAAGTGACAATGATGGTGAGTTAAAAAACTAAGATTTTGAAAAATGGAGTTCAAAGCATGGGCATACAAGTTTTCAGCTCCTAAGACTCCTCAACAAAATGTTGTTGTCGGAAGGAAAATAAATCCTTATAGGTACATATGTTCAATAACCTCATTTAGTACCTGGACAATCAGATGTGAATGAGACGGGGAACCTTGGCACAACGGTAGAGTTGCCGTCTTGTAACCTAGAGGTCGCAAGTTCGAGGCATAGAAACAGCCTCTTGCAAAAATGCAAGATAAGGCTATGTACTACAGACCCTTTGTGGTCCACCTCTTCCCCGAACCCTGCATATGTGGAAGCTTCATGCACTAGGCTGCCTCTTTTTTATAGTCAGATGTGAATGAGAGGACACGTGTCAAAGTTAGTTCTCTTGGATTAGAGGTAAGACTCGTTCATATAAGCATTTGCAAAACTCTTCTTTGCTAACTGGAAATCATACCTATGCTCCCAACTAGGGGTTACATTTGATTTATAAGATCACAAAGGGCTAGAAAATCAATGCAGCCAAAATGATGCTTGAGCACATGGGGGAAATCATAAACAAGTATAGAGCTGCATTATACTATGGTATTTTCATCACAAATTTAGCAAATACTTATAATTTTGGAGCTAGGACAAGAAGGTGGTATGCCATTCACTGCCAACCTTTTGATTAATAAATCAACTATGAGCAGCACTGGCTATGACCTTGTGGATGGCTAATGGGTAAAAAAGCAGGGCAAAATTCCAAGGATAGAGGTTGAAAATGTTGATGAAGAAGATGATGAATGACTTTCAACCTTTCATGAGTTCACTGCTATATCTCTTTTTATTCTCAGATAAGCGCTTCCTTTTATGAGTTCACTGCATATTATTTAAGAGGAAGTATGAATATTCCCTTAATTCTCTTAGATTTCCATCTGTTTAGGGAAATCCACAATAAGGACTCCTTCACGCACTTATTGTATAATTTTTACAAGAAGTTTTGTCTATATTATTTTATGGCTATCCCAACCTTTTCACTATGAATAAAAAAGGAAGAGAAGTATGAAAAGAAAGATTGTGTTTATATCATCAAATCTTACTTTAGAACTTTCTTTTCACAAAGGTTTTGCAATCATCAAAAAGGGGAAGACTGTAAATCCAATCATTTTTTTTTATTTTGAAGATAACAAGACCTTAATTATATTGATCTAACCATGTTAGTGCATGTGCAAGTATTATATCCTTCATGGTTTGGATCAAATGGAGATGATTGAATGCTTGAAGAGATTAAGATTGCAAAATTCCAAGGAAAATTCAAGCTTTATCGAACTCAAGTCGACTACCAACTTCATCCCTGCAGACTGCCATGGATTTTTAAAAAGAAAAAGAACAAGTCTTGGATTACTGGTCGATTGCTGTAATCCTGACAGCCGACTGATGACTCACTCCTTAAAAGTTATTGGTTATGTTTTATGACAACCAACTGCCACAAAATTTTCTGAGTCATTGACAGTAGACTCTCACAAGATGACAGCTCGTTATTTTCGACTTCAAACATGAAATTGACAGAGGAGTCTCAAGCTGACTGCATTACACACTCCAGCTGACTCGTGCAAATTTCAAGGAGAGATGATTTCAAAGACTGTCAACAGCCATATTCTGTAAGCAAACCGGTTGACTATGATGGAAAACCGGAAGAATGAGATTTCTTCAAACTTTGATTCTAGCCGACTTGAAACAAAGGACTACTGCACTGAGCATGACATTTTGTTTGTCAAATTCTATGTTTCAGCCAGCCGACTGTCAAGAAGAGCAAGTCAATTGAATACTTTAATGATTCCATTCAAGACTTTGAATTTCTCATTGCCAGCCGACTGCGTTTTTTAGCCAATCAACTGCCAATGTTAATACTATGTTAGTTCTCATTCCTCAAGTGGAAATTTGAATTTCAAAGGTCTTGCTTACTCTCCAACCGCTATTATTTTGAATCTAATGGATCTTTTGGCCTAAGCTAAGCAAAAAAAGGGCAGCCCAATGCACAAAGCTCCCAGGGAAGGGGCGGACCACAAGGGTCCTCAAGACTATAAATTGAAGCCCAAAACATCCATTTGATGGACATTTCATCATCAAGCAACCAAATAAAACCTACATCTCAAGCTAAGCATCTCTAAGCTTACTAATTCAATTTTTCCAATTTTTTGTACTGTAAAAACCTTCTATCTCAATCTTTTTAGTTGTGTATGAACTTCTTAAAGAGAAATCTCTTCTTCAAACTTCCTATGTGTTGAGAGAGTGATGTACCTCTCTAGTTCTTAGATAGCCATCCAAGTATTTGTAATAAGGCTAAGCTTGTTGCAAGTTCTAAGTCCTTTGTTTGAGAGCCAGTACAGTGTCAACTGGTGCTATAACATCTTGCAAGGATTAATGGAACTCCAATTAGGTGTTACTTTGAGAGAGCAGTAGGTGCTTGGTTGGCTGGCCAAACCAAAATAAAAATCTTGTTATAGATTTTGTGTGCCTAAGTTTTGATTTCTAAAATTGTTCTTGTTTTGTAGAGCACTTGAGCTCAAACTTTTCAAAAACTTCAAGACTTGATTAGGGCCCAATTCACATACGCACACACCCATCTGTGGGACCTATCCTTGACACATTAAAAGAAATCTCATCTGTTGCAAGCAACTTGAAGTCAAGATCTCTCGTCTTGCACCTTAAACAGTTAGTTGATTGTACTACCTTTAGCACTTGAAAGTGCAAGTAAAACATGATCTCACACTTGATTTTTTAATCAGATCCACTCTAGCCTCTTGGCAAATCTTACATAAAGTTGCAGCATCTCCTTCAGAATTCTTTCAACCTTAGCCTGGTTTACCTTGTTGTATTTAAGCTTACCACAATAAGCCACCTCAACATTCTTCAACTTCAATGAGTGCCTAGGAAATCTAGTGTTAGTTCCATGGAACATCGTTACACAATCAGCACTTAAACCTGGATTTCCCTCCCATATACCAATAGAATCTTTTCCTAACTGTATATGACTCCATAAAGGACATGCAGTCTTCGTCCATCAAAATTAAATACTTCCAGTGGATTGAATGTACGAGCACAATCACTTCCAACCCTTCCTAACTACCTCATATTCCTCATCAACCAACAGTACCCAAAGATGACATTTTTCACTTCAAAATCACATAGAAGTCACCAATTACCATCAATATGCAACAACACAAATTCATACAAAAATAAGCACACATATTGAGACATTATTGAAATTTATATGTCCTTTATAACCATGGTTGGAAAACCTTTCAATCTACAAACCAAATAAGGGCAACCTTGGATCAACCTGGTGATAAGGGTAAAAGAGAGCCAATTAATTATCAACCAGGATATCAACCATATCCACCAAATCCATAATAACACTCAAGTAACCGCATGCACTAAACCAAAATACAGATAAATCAAGTAACTAAGCACTCAAGTAACTGAAGTAACAATCATAACTTGTTACACAAAAGTGACAAAATAGTACACAAAATAACTAGAAATAGTAACTACAAATTCAAATAACAATCATAAATGACAAATAGGTACACATTCATAAAGAGAGACAAACCAAGCACCAACATTCATAAACCATGTCCAACATTTTAACCACCACAACTCATAAACAACATCCCAAGTGCCCAACCACCAGTATTTATAAACCATCCTGTCCGCCCACATTCATATAAGCCACATCCCATCCACCATCAATCAAAAACCAAATCTCATATTCCCATCTACTAACATTTGTAAACCATATACAACTCAACCAAGATTCATAAACAACCAACCACCACAAACAGACACCATTCATATTTCATGATCAAAAAACCTAACAGAAGTACCAGCCAGATGAAACCCAATTAAAGCATTTACAAACATGCAAGAGCAAAAGAGAGCATAGTAGCATACTAGGGAGAGAAAACAGTAATTGAGCTTCTGTCACATATGCTAGAAGTGCTTAGAGAGGGAAGATAATTGAGAGACAGAAGGAGACAAAAAGAGAGATGACAATGGTGTGAGAGAGAGAGAGAGAGGAGGGGAAGGGGATAACAGCAAGAGAGAAGGAGAATTAGGAGAGAGCGAAATAGCAAGAGGGAAAAACAATTAAGAGAAAGGGAAATAGAGAGAGTCACGGCAGGGGAGAGAGGGACGGGAACAACAAGAGGAAAGAGAATTGAGAGAGAGGAAGTAAAGAGAGAGAGAATAACAGGGGGGAGCAAGAGATGGGAACAGAAAGGGAGAGAGAGAGAGAGAGAGAGAGAGACGGAGAAAGATTTTAACTGACCCAAAGGGAAGTCTACCAATCTCTTGTTCCCAATTGAGTTGTCTTCTTATGGGGATTAAGCTTGAATGGAAGAAGAACAATGAGTTTCCTATCGGATTTGAGAGAGTGGGTTTTGGAGCTGGAATGTAGTAAACAAGAAAGAAAAGGAAGTAAGCAGGAGACAGGGGAGTGTTTCCTGTTGTTTGGTCAGAGATGGAGAGCTTTAGGTGTAGGTTGTTGCTTGACAGCTTCAGAGGAGAATGAAGGCACGAGAATGTGTTCTTCCCCCATAACCAATTCCATTTGACAAATGACTCCCAATATTGTCTTACTTAAGAACAAGCCAAGAAGAGCTTTTTTTTATAATAATAAAAAACACAGAGCCACTCTCTTATGTTAAACAAGTGTAAAAAAGAATGATCAGCTTCACTTCTCAGATTGATCTAACTCGCGTATCTGATCAATCTAATGAAGCGGCTTATCCCGAATTGGAAGTGTTGAATCGATCTCTTCCAGAAACATCTGAATCATGAATGAAAATAATTGGAAGCAGAAGCAGTGCTTCCAACCTAAAGTACACAAATCTGGTGACCTTGGGCTACACCTTTTACATTTCTAGGACATGAATCTTGGCAATAGCAAACAAAGGCTAGCCAAAGACCTTTGAACTCACCAAAAAAACTCTAAGGAAAATACTTAGAATTAATACTACTACACAACTTGCTTTAGGACATAAATATCCTCAACAACTTCTAATAACAGTAGCTGCCGGCTTAATACTAGCTAGGACCCACTTTATAACCCATTAACTAATAAAAACCTAAAAATCACCAGTCAGTGTTGTAGCATTTACCCTATAGCATGTCTAGTAGTATATCACTATAGGAATAACTGTTTTACCTTGTCTAAGCCTTCCATCGAACACACAACGCTTCCTGATCAACATAGCAGAATGAAGACCATATTGTATCTCATTCACACTTATAGAACGTGAATGCAAGACAAGGAAAGTCCTCTATTGAAGTTACCAATACCACAGGTGAATTGGATAAGTCGAGGCTTGCTCTTGCAGCATAGTATGATGTTTGAATAACCACCACTGACCAAAGACTTTAGAGATTTTCATTCAAGGTAGGAAGTCCTCAAACCTAGAAGAACTATTTTGTTGGACCCTCTTAAAGTGGAGCCCAGAGAGAGAGATAGAGAGAAACCCTTAGAATGGGTGAATGTGTGTTGGTGATTTTGCACCTCACACTTAAAACGCATATATACTAAACAAGGATAGTTACATGCTCTTAACTGTACAATGTGGGACTAAAAGTAAAATAAAACTAAGACTTTAAGTAAAGCTATACAATACTATGCTATATTCAACACTCCCTCTCAAGCTTGGAGCATATAAGTCATATGCACCAAGCTTGTTACAAATGTATTTAATTCGAGGTCCTCTAAGAGATTTTGTGAAGATGTCTGCTAGTTGATCATTTGAATTGACGAAGCTAGTAACAATACATCCCGACAAGATCTTTTCTCTAATAAAATGACAATCTACTTCTATGTGTTTGGTCCTTTCATGGAAAACGGGATTAGATGCAATATGTAAGGCTGCTTGATTACCACATATTAGCTTCATACTTCCATCCTCTCTAAATTTCATCTCCTAGAGTAGTTGTTTCAACCAAATAAGTTCACATGTTGCCATAGCCATGGCTTGATACTCGGCTTCTGCACTTGATCTGGCAACTACATTTTGTTTCCTGCTTTTCCAAGATACTAAGTTACCTCCAACAAAAACACAATATCCTGAGGCAGAACACCTGTCTAAAGGAGAACCAACCCAGTCAGTATCTATGTACCCAACAATTTGAGTGTGGCCTTAATCTTCATATAACACACCTTGACCTGGTGCTTCTTTAATATATCGAAGAATGTGAACCACAGCATCCCAATGACTATCACACGGTGACTGCAGGAATTGACTGACTACACTTACAACAAAAGAGATACCTAGTCAAGTAATGGTGAGATAATTCAGTTTACCCACAAGTCGTCCATATCTTCCAGAGTCTGCTAGAGGCTCCCCCTGTCTTGGTACAAGCTTAACATTCGGGTCCATGGGTGTGTCCACAGAAGAGTGGCTCAACAGTGGATGAGAAGAATGGTGACTGCTCAAAGAAAGTTACATCTACTGAGAGAAGATATCAATTAGTGTCAGGAGAATAACATCGATACCCCATCTGAAGCCTGGAATATCCCAAAAAGATGCATTTTGTAGCCTTGGCAGAAAGCTTATCTTGCCCAGGTGCAAGGTTGTGTATAAAACAAGTACATCCAAAAACACGAGGAAGAAGCTAAAGAGGCTGTGTGGGGAATAGAATGGAATGGGGAATTTGATCATGCAACACAGAAGAAGGCATACGATTAATTAAGTAGCAAGCAGTGAGAACAGCATCCTCCTAGAAACGAAAAGGAACATGACTGTGAAGAAGTAAAGTGCGGGCTGTCTCTATGAGATGACCATTTTTGCGTTCAGCTACTCCATTTTGTTGAGGAGTGTGGGCACACGATGACTAGTGAAGAAAAAGGTGCAGAAAAAAATTCTCGTGCATTGTCACTACGTAAAACACAAATAGCAACATTAAATTGAGTTTGAATTTCAGCACAAAATTTCTTTAAAATTGAGAATAATTCAAATCGATTCTTCATAAGGAATACCAAGTACATCGAGAATAATCATCAATAAAAGTTATAAAGTACTGAAAACCCAAACTAGAAATAGTACGACTAGGACCCCAAACATCAGTGTGGACAAGTTCAAAGGGAGACATGGCCTGATTATTGAGACGCTTTGGAAACGAAATACAAGTATGTTTTCCAAGCTGACAAGACTCACACTCAAGACGACAAAGTAGAAAAATGAGGGACCATCTTTTGAAGTTTGGAGAGACTGGGATGGCCCAAACAATTGTGAATAAGACCAGGAGAATCAGTGGAGATGCAAGCAGCAGGAGCTGCAGGTGATGTGAGAGGGTAAAGCCCTTGAGACTCACGCCCTATACCAATCGTCTTCCCCGTACCCCTGTCCTGCAAGATTACATATTTATCAGAAAAAGTGAGAGAGCAATTAAGAGGGCGGGTCATTTTACTGATGGAAATAAGATTAAACGGGCACTCAGGTACATAAAGTACAAAGGTGAGAGGAAGAGTAGGAAGGGGATGAGCCAAACCAATTCCTTTAGCTACAGTTTTGGAACCGTTGGCTAAAATGACAATAGGTAAAGTAGAAGAACAAATAAGAGAGGAGAAAAGGTGTTTATTACTAGATATGTGATCAGAAGCTTGAGAGTCTAGAATCCACGGGCCAATAGAAGAAGACTGAGTAAAGCAAACACTGGGATTACCAGTCTGAGCGACGGAAGCAACGGAAGATGACTTGGCTGCTTGACACTGGAGGTACGCATCATAGTCACTACCAGTCAAGGTAATATTCTGAGATGTGGAGGCCTCAAATGAGTCAGGTAACTGGGTGTCAGATGACTAGACGATGTTAGCAGTGCTAGGAGGTCGCCCGTGTAGTTGGTAACACAGATCCTGAGTGTGTCCAATCTTATTATAGTATGTGCACTGAGGACGTTGTCCTCGGTTACGACCACCACCATGTCTAAGTAGAGGAGATACACAACAAGTGGGCAAATACTTCATCCAATGAGGGCACCGAAGGGCTAGCCAGAATTTGATCTCTAACAGATTCAAGGTCAGGGCAGAGCCCAATGAGAGTTAACACCATAAAAAACTTATTGGTCTGCATTTGTTGGGCTTCTACACCATTAGTAGGAGGCATAAGAGAGAAGAACTCCTTAAGGGACACAATCTTTCCTATGTAAGTCGAAAGATCCATGTCCTGTTGTCTAACATGAACAATATCAGAAACAACTTTGTAAAAACATTGAATATCATTCGTGTATAAGCCCTTGGCCTAGGTCCAAAATTTGAAACATGTTTTATAGGCGCGAAGATGATGTAAAACTTTGGAATCCACGGATTGCCATAATAGGCTACATAATTGTGCATCAATCTTTTTCCATTGCACTTTGTCTACAGCAAAAATATCTTCTTCTTTCTTGACCAAATGGTCTTCATAACCCTGACCCATAAACCATAATTCCATAGAGGCAAACCAAGATAAATAATTTTCACTACCAATTAATTTCTCCGACATAATAACAAGAGATTCAAAAATTACAGAACTGAAAATACCATTTTTAGAAGCAATGATTACTTATCTGGGCAGTCTAAGGCGAAGATCAGCCGCAACAACAATATGGCGGCAATAGCGGCGATCTGGTAATGCCAAAGATGACAAAGGGGTGACTGGTAAAGAAGCACGGTCCCCAAAGGAATTGCCGGAATGGAAACGTAGGCAAGCCAAAAGGGAAAAAAAGAAGAGAAGGTAGATAATTAGGGTTTCTCTTATGGCCCTGATACCATGTAAGTGGAGCCAAGAGAGAGAGATAGAGAGAAACCCTTAGAATGGGTGAATGTGCATTGGTGATTTTGCACCTCACACTTAACAGATATATATACTAAACAAGGATAGTTACACGCTCCTAACTGTACAATGTGGGACTAAAAATAAAACAAAACTAAGGCTAAGGCTAAGTAAAGCTATACAATACTATGCTATATTCAACAAACCCATTGTAGAGCATAAAATGTTGCTCACTTCTTATGTAAACAAACATACACAAAAACACAAATTTCACCCTAAAAAGGGCTTTTAGGATCAAGAGATTGCAGGGTATGTATATGATTATATTTGTCAACAAGTATAAAGAAATGCATTTGATTATCCATTACATGGATGAAAGAAAACTATTCAAAATCATTGAGTATTGCAATCATCAAATATGAGTGTACCAAACAGCACTATACTCAAGGAGAGAGGATCAAGATTTGTGATCATTCGAGAGCTATTTGTGAGCATAGTCATCCTGAGTGTTCCCATAACTCTAGGAGAGGTTCAAATACTATGTCTACCAAGCAAGAGAGAGAGAGAGAGAGAGAGAGAGAGAGAGAGAGAGAGAGACAGACACTATGCATTAAAAAATCAAATGCAATCGTAGAGATGCATATAGTAAACATTCCTAACAAGTCTTGTACAAGTGTTGATGGAGAATGATCTACAAAAACAAGGAGAAAAGATGAAAAGAATAAAGAACCAAATAAATGACATTCATCCATCATCAAAATCATCATTTCAAGGTATTTCACCCTCAAAGCAAGTAGAAATGTTAATGAAAATAAGTGATGTGGACATCAAACTCAATCTAGGCATGCTCATCAAGTCCATTCTAGGCCTAAGCCTGGCCTAGGTCCAAGCCCACCTAGGCCCTTTGAGCGAACCAAGTCCAAGATGGGCCAGGACCAAGTCAAATCAATTTTCAAGGCTACATTTGGCAGTTATGGGAGCGGGGCATGTCACCCCTATGATTGAGGAAATCTGATTTGTTTTCTTGATTGTTAGGATCTTTTTTATTATGTAATATGCTTAATTTGTTTTCTTAATTAGTATGATCTTTTTTATTATGTTATCTCTCCAATTAGGATTCCTATAAATAAGGAGATGATCTGTTTCTTTTCTTTCTTCTATCTTTGTAATCTACAAGATTTGGAATCTCCCTAATTCTTGGAAGATCTTCCTTTCTTGAAGGAAAAAAACCCTCTATATATACCTTGGGTATGCCACCCAAGGAGCGCGCGCAATCTACATTCAATTGTGCTGAATCAAGAGGACCTCTGGAGATGGAGGGTGTGGGGGGATGACGGCTTCCCTTCGCCAGTGTTTTCTGATGTTGCTCCGTATAGAGATGAACTTACGTCAATCCAAAGGTAGAAATCTTTGTCTCTTGCCATAGCTTGGGTAATTTTCTTATTTTACCTTGTAGTTGTTCAACCCTATTTTTCTATCTCATTGAGCAAACTAGCCCCCCACATTATTGTGATCGAACCAACCTACTATTCCCTTTGTTTGCCCCTTTCATATGCAGCCCTAATTGTAGTACTAGCTATCCACTGTATTAACAACGATGGGGTTTCTAAAATGTGGGCAGCAGGTTTGGCGAGATAGTTTTGACCTAAATTTAAAGAGGATTAATTAAGGCTTGATATCTAAGGATTATTTACACCTTTCAATCATTAATCTCCCAATTAACATTCTAGGATTCTTCAAGGACATCTAATTGGGCTGAATATTCTTTAATTGCTTGCTAAGAATCATACTTAGAGCTAATTCTAGATCCTTACTGCATCATATTTGGTATCAGAGCTATCATTCTTAGTTGCACAGCCTATTCTGATCAAGTGTCCCTTACTTGTGGACCGGTTAACTGTACATGCCCACCAGGACAGGCAACAATTACCATCCTAAAATGGATCCAAGTGAGGTCATGCAGATGTTTGAGGGTCTTTTTGCTAAATTCAATTTGGCAGAGGCTCTTTCAATCAAGATTGAGGATTATATGGCAGGTCAGCAACTTCTTTACAATAAAATCTTGCCTTAGACCAGAAAATTGCTGACTTGTAGAAGAGCATTGATCCACCTAAGGGCATTGTCCCTCCAAGAGTCATTGAAACCCTCCTCATGATAGTCAATCCAGTCAGAATCAATATATTCCCCATCCATATTCTCCACATCCTGACCAGTATGTCCTCACGACCATTAGACATGAGGCCCCTACATTTGATGGTAGTCCTGACCCCAAGGTGTTCCTAGATTGGCTTAGGGGAATGGACCTGTTTTTCTACTGGCATGGCATGTCAGCCAACTATTAAGATCAATTAGCTGAGACAAAACTAGTGGGAGACACTAGGATCTTCTAGACTAGGGTTGAGCTCAATTTGAAAGATGTCAAGAACCCTATTTTCAGACTGAGAAGAAATGAAAGAGTTCCTCTGGCGAAATTATTTGCCTGAATCCTACCATTGGTATCTCTTAGACGAGTGGCATTCACTTAGGCAACGCAACCTTTCGATAGATGAATATATATCTACTTTTTCCACCTAGCAAGTCAAGTGTACTATGATTGAAGACCCGCTCTAATCCTAGCCAAGTTTAGAGCCAGCCTAAGACCTAACCTGTACAAAGATTTAATACCTAATCTAGTTTTCAGCCTTGAGCAGGCTTTTGAGAGGGTTCAGGCTTTAGAAAAGTACATCAAGACCCCTTTGGCATGGTCTACTGAATCCTAAGGACCTTCCTCGCACTCTAATTCTCGTGTTCCTCCTGAGTCCACTTTTAATGGGCCTAAGCCTAGCCCCACAACAAACACATGCCTCAGGGGTAGGACAAAGGTAAAATCCTCTTAGTTGATAAAACCAATCGGCAAAGCCCCATCCAGTGCTCTAGATGTTCTGGTCTTGGCCATGTACCCCAGGAAGGAGTCCATTTGAACTCTCTTGCTGGAAGAAGAACCTAGCAAGGACCTAGTGGTTGAGGAAATAGAGGATGGCTTTGAGGTTGTTGACTATCATGCCACTGACCCACCTAGTTATGAGGAGAGCAGCCCAAGTGACCCACCTGTTGCCTTCTTAGCACAGGCCTCCTTGCCTCCTCCCAGACCGTCTGACTGGGATAGCTTGTTGGTGGTTAGATGTGCTATCACCCAACAAGCCCAGAGTGATTGATGCAAGATTTCCATATTTCAAACTTTTTTACCTATAGAGAGAAGCCCTACAAACTCATCCTTGACAATGAAAGTTGCATCAATGTGGTCTTTTCTCGCACTATTGACCATCTAGGGTTGAAACCTAAGCCCCATCCCACACCATACAATGTAGCCCAAGTGAATTCCACTACCAATGCTGTCACCCAGGGTTGCAAAGTCCCCATCAAGGTTTCAACGTATGAGAACTAAGTGTGGTGTAATGTAGTGCCTATGGATGTATGGCACACTATCCTAGGGAGGCCTTAGATTTATGACCTCGATGTGGCCACCTCTGTAGGGCCAACATTTGGAGTTTAATTTCAATGGCAAAAAGATTAGACTTCATCCCTTTCCTCATGGTAAGAAGAAGGTTGCAGCTTCGCCTTCTAACCCCAATGGTATGAAAAACCCTAAGGCACTACATATTACCTCAAAGATGGCAAGGATTTTCTTTTCAGAGGTGGTCTACCTCCATGGTTAGCCCCAAACCATAACATCTAACCATGAAGTTAGATTCACTAGTTATTTCTGGAAGATGTTGTGGCATAGGATGGGCACTAAGCTCTAGTTTTCGACTGCTTATCACCCTCAGACGCATGGACAAACTGTAGTTAATTGAAGCCTAGGTAACTTGTTGAGGTGCTTAGTTGGAGAGAGTGTGTGCAATTAAGATCAGGTCTACAACTGAGTTTGCTTATAATAGTTCAATTAATAGGACCACAGCAAAGAGTCCATTCCAAGTAGTTATACTCTACAAACCTAGGACACCTGCTGACCTTGTCCCAACAGACATTGCATAGAGGCCATCTGAGTCTGCAGTATCATTTGCACAGTACATACATTCACTACATGCAGATATTAGGAACAAAATTGATGCAAGTAATTTAAAATATAAAGTCATTGCTTATGCCCATCGAAGAGTCAAGAACTTTAGGATTGGAGATTATGTGCTGGTCAGGAAAAGGCAGGAGATTTTTCGTCGCATGTGGCCAAGAAACTACAGGCCCGAGGTGCCAATCCCTATAAGATCCTCCAAAAATTTAGTGACAATGCTTATGAGCTAGACCTTCCCCCTGACCTAAAGATTCACCCCACTTCTAATGCAAAGGATTTACCAACCTTGGACCCACAGTTGCAGCATCTTCTATTGTCTCTCCTTCATCAATCCCCACACCCTCCCATGTATCCATTCCCTCTAGCCCACTACCACCTATCCCTACTACACACACAGCCAGAGACGAGGTCGAGGCTATTATGGATAAGCAATAGGTCTCGAATTGACACGGAGGATTTCAAAAATATCTGGTGAAGCGCAAGGGGTGTCCCTTGGACTACTGTGCTTAGATGATGGAGATAGAGCTATAGAAAGTTAACCCGGACATTTTGGAATATTACCGCACATTCACTGGAGGTGGCATTTCTTCCTCAGCTACAGCAGACAAGAACAATCTGCATCAAGGCGAGGTTCAATGACAGTTGCGTGCTAGTGCTACTAATAGATGTTGAGCAGCATATAGAGACAAACTTGTGCCGATCCAAAGGTGGAAAGATCTTTCTCTCTTGGCATGGCTTAAGTAATTTCTTGTTCGACCATGTAGTTGTTCAACCTTATTTTTCTATCTCCTTGAGCAACCGAGCACCCTACATTATTGTAATCAAACCAACCTATTGTTCCATTTGTTTGCCCCTTTGATATGCAGCCCTAACTATAGGTACTAGTTGTTCACTATGTGTTAATAGGGATGGGGCTTCTAGAAGGTGGGCAGCAGGTTTGGCAAGATAGTTTTGACCTAAATTTGAAGAGGATTAATTCGGGCTTCATACCTGAGTATTATTTACACCTTTAAATCATTAATCTCCCAATTAACATTCTCAGATTCTTCAAAGGCATCTAAGTGGGCTGAAAAAATTTTAATTGGTTACTACAAATCATAACTTGGGCTGATTTTAGATGCTTATTGCATCACTAAGCATGAAGCTTCTTGCACATACGACTTTATAATGGTATTGTATGAGACTTCCCCTTGCAATATCAAGATAAACACACTTTCATACTAAATGGAATGCACAAACAAGGCCTTGATCTAGATCAACTTCTGCAGGTTTCCTCTTTGATCAGAAAGAATGGGAAGTATTCTCTCTCTAAAGGTCTTCTCTCAAGTTGTCTACAAAGAATTTGTTGCTGGTAATTGGCTAGAGTTTCCTCTACATCATCTCCACCTTGGTTCAGAGATGAAGAGGGTTTCTTTATTTATAACTAAAAGAGACAAGGTAGTTACTGAAACCAACCAATCTGATGCAGGCAGTTTTTATAACTGGTGTTTGCAGAGCATTCTGACATCATTTCATACAAACAGATGATTTCACAAGGGTGCAAACAAAAGAATTCACAAACATGGGGAATGCACGCCAAAATTCACAAGGGGCAGAAGCAAAATGGCACCAACTCAAGGGATTGCAAATCAAAATCCTGGGGGGAGCAAGCAAAACCTAGCACCAACTCAAGGGTGTGCAAGCACAAAATACATTCAAACACATGGCTGTGCAAACCTTTCATAAAAAAAGTATGTGCAAACAGTTGACGTCACCATTTTAAAATTGTTGTTTCGCACTTTGAGTTATCCATTTTGTTGCTGAACAATAGTGGTTGGGATCAGTGAAGGAGCATATGTTTGGTGCATGCTACCAAAGATTCAACCAAGAAGATATGTATTTTGGAATTTGGATCACAAAGCTTCCAAGCCTAATTCTTTTCCCTAGACATTGTAAATGGATTTTGTTTATGATTTCCTGTACTGGAATAAATAATCACATGTTCCCCTAGACCACGTGGACTTATTTGGAGGTACCTACTACTTTAATTTCTTACATTGTTCTCCAATATACATAACTCTAGCATGATTTATTAGCTTATATCTAACATGGCTGAGCAGAAAACAAGGAGAGTTTCAAAGCATTAAGAAGAACTAGCTGTGCAAAGTTCTGATCATTCACCATTGTATAGAAGTTTATTGATATTGAACAGTTACATTTTCATGAAAAAATAGAAAACAGTGGCAGTTGCCACTGTTCGTCACTCAAAGGGTCCCGATACCTACATTAAGCTCCAGAAGATAACAAAGGAAATGAGTTGAAACAATATTTCTTAACCAAAACAAAACTGACCTTGACTTGTTTATCTCGAACTAGCGCGTATGGCTCCGTGTCATACTCAAAGCAAAGCTTTCTAATATTCCACTGCAAGCAAGCAAACATGAACTTAGGAACCAACCTTACAAAGAAGCTTTGTGACCCAAAAATATAATCTACTAGCACGTGTCTTATGTTCTTTACATATTTCTACAGAATAGACAAGTAAACTGGAGAATCTACTCTATTCCAATACTAATGCAATGAATTGGACATTTTAAACTATCAACTAAATTCAACAACAAGAGTCAGATGGACAGTCTCAATAAATGATCGCATTGAGAAGGAAATCACTGCAGAAGAAATGAGGAAAACTGCCTCCATGTAAGGCTCTTTCTTTAATAACCCAGTCCTCAAGCAGAATAAGACAGAAACGACAAATTATTACATGTTTGATGGGGCACTATTGCATATATTGGAAAGGAAGCAAACATTAATGAAAAACAGAGACCTGTAAATATAAGTAATCACTGAATAATATTGAAGTAGGTTAGAATAAGGCAGAGCCAATCCAATAGCATTTTTGATATTGCAAAGGAGAGAGAGACCTCCAATGATCATGGGTGGTATAAGTAGGTCACCACAATGTATTGCCAATTGAAACAGACCTGTGGTATTGTTCCCTCACCAAAATAACAGAAACATTACAGGCACATCTACTATTGGGGAGGGATTTGCAGATATAGAGCTCTTGTTAGTTTCTTATAATAATTTCCGGAAACGATGCTACAGTGTTGGCAGTCTGTTAAAGAAGGGCACAAAACTAAGTCAAAGTATGTCCACTGCCATGTTCAATAGAAAATTAAGGGGGGAGGACTGGGGCCATTGTTATCTTTTCTCTAATGGATGAAGAAAATAGCACTAGCAATTTCCTCTTGATCTTCAGAAAATTGTTAACAAAGATTAGTTACATGAGATCTATATCTGGAATTAAGATTAGTTCTATTAGTGCTTGTAAAGGAACAAGAAGCCTGACATGCCAATCAAAATGGAGAAGAAAATGGAAGGGGACAAAAAACAACCCCAAGAGGTGCAAAGAAAATAAACAATTGGCTTCAAGCAGCTACAGATGATGTTATAAGGGAACTGATTATTGACATCACATTTCATGCTTGTAAATAATAAATTGAAACATCATGTTGGATAAGAGTAGGTCTTATACACTAAACTTTAAATGGGGAATTCAAATTAGCATCAAATTCATTAATATCATTTTTATATCAGAACACAAGCAAGATGGTGGAAGAATGAGCAGGATGAGCAAGACCTGGAATATCCAGCAGCTAGGTGAAGGAGTTTGTGAGCATAATATACAAGCATAACTTCCATACACGCATAACTAATGCTAGAAATGAACAACAAGAACTGTGGAATTCCATTATTTTTATTCAGGAAAATTAGGATTTCTTGCTAGTTTAGTTGGTCAATATTTTGTTTCCGTATTTATAGGTTTCAGTTCTTTATTTGTTACTAATTTTGTTCTTTTTAAAAGGAAAGTTTTTCCTTCCTTTTTGTAGCAACTGAAAGTCAAAGGAGCTATTAACGTCATTAGGGTTCTCTCCTTTTATATGTATTTGGGGGATTCATTTTTAGTATAGAATGAGAAATAAAAAATTTCTTTTTCTTGTTTCTCATCATGGTATCAGAGCACTCTTTGAGCCATTTCTTTTCCCTCTGATTGTTGAACAGCCATGGCATCTGATCATAGTTATTCCAGTGCCACGTCTGGACTGGGACCTGTGAATCATGGCAGATGAGAAGGATCTGTTCTCCTCATCACCGGACACAAATTAAACGGTCAAAACTATCTTCAATGGGCAAAATCTGTGATAATGTTTGTCTCAGGGAAGGCAAAGATAACTAACTTACTGGAGCTGCAGTTCCACCAAAGACAGATGATCCAAAATTTAGAGGCTGGAAATCTGAAAATAATATAGTGATGTCCTAGTTAATCAATACCATAGATAATGAGATTGGGCAAAATTTCCTGTTTTACGAAACTGCCCATGAAATATGGATTGCCGCCAATGAAATGTATTCTGACAACGAAAATACAGCTGAACTTTTTCAAATCAAAAGCACCCTTCATGACCTTAGATAAGGTGATCTATCCATGACTCAATACTACAATTCCCTCAGCCAGATTTGGCAGCAACTTGATATCTTTGAGAACCTTGATTGGGAGTGCCCTAAAGATGCAAGCAAGTACAAGAAAATTGTAGAAAAGGAGAGAATCTTTAAATTTCTGTTCGAGTTGAACAAAACCCTTGATGAAGTTAGGGGTAGAATTCTTAGAACCAGGCCCCTTCCATCAATTCTAGAGGCCATCTCAGAAGATTGTAGAGAAGAGAGTAGGAAGAAACTCATGATGGTACTCAATATCCCTCAGTTGCACCGAAGAGTTCAGCCCTTGTTTCACGAGGGATGAACTCAACAAATGACAATCGGCACTGAAAGGGCAAACCTTGGTGTGACCACTGTCGCAGAACTGATCATACCAAAGAAACTTGTTGGAAATTACATGGTAAGCCAACAAATTAGAAGCCGAATAAACACACCCAAGACGAGAACCAAGGATTTGTGACTACCTCAAAAGAAAAGTATACCAATGAACATGCTCTCTTCATCAAAGAACAAGTTGAATGGCTGCACAAGATGTTTAATCAATCTCAAGGAATACCTGCTACTCCGGTTGTCTCCATTGGATCCACTGCTCAAAAAGGTACCTTCTTGAAAACTCTCCATGTCAAGGCCGAGAACTCATCCAATTGGATCATCGACTCTGGGGCCTTAGATCATAATGCTTCATTATTTCATGAGTGCAGCCCGTGTAAAGAAAACTACAAAGTTAGGATAGCAGATGGATCCCTTTCCACGATGACTAGTATTGGGAAAGTGATCATCTCAAAGACACTGATTCTTGAATCAGTTCTTTTGGTTCCCAACTTAATTTGCAATTTACTATCCATTACTAAAATCACTAAAGACTTGAATAGTGTTGCTAAATTCTCTTCCACTAATTGTCTTTTTTAGGATTTAGATTCGGGGAAGACGATTGGCAATGCTAAGGAGAGCGGAGGAATCTACTGTATTAGAACTAATGGTCATCTTGACAATCAAACTGTTCGAGCTCATTATGTTTCCTCCTCTATAGATAATAATTTTTCCTCTAGGAGCATAAATTGGTTTTCTAATTCCAATAAAGAAAGTGTAATTATGTTGTGGCACTTTCGTCTAGGTCACCCAAATTTCATGCACTTAACCAAGCTGTTTCCATCATTATTCATCAATAAAAATCCAAAAATTTTCCAATGTGAAATTTGTCAATTGTCTAAGCATTGTCGACATTCCTATCCTCTTCACAAGTACAAACCGTCACAACCCTTTTCAATTATTCATAGTGACATTTGGGGTCCCCCTCATGCTCTTAATATCCCTGGTGCTTGCTGGTTTGTATCCTTTGCTAATGATCATACCCGAACCACATGAGTGTTTCTCATACAAGATTAGTCAGAGACAAAATCTATATTCCAAAACTTCTATTCCATAATCCAAAATCAATTTCAGGCCAAAATTTAGGTTTTAAGAACAAACAATGCAAAGGAATACTTCAACTCTATTCTTGGAAATTATCTCCTGGATAATGGCATCATTCACCAAAGTTCATGTGTTGATACCCCACAACAGAATGGGATAGTGGAGAAGAAAAATAGACACCTTTTGGAGGTGGCACGATCTATTATGTTTTCAAGCAATGTCCCAAAGCTGTTTTGGGGAGAAGCTGTGCTCACTGCAATTTATCTTGTCAATAGAATGCCATCAAGAATCCTGAAATTTGACACACCCTGTCAGGTTCTCTCTAAAACTTACCCCTAAAATCAAATCATTGCAAATATTCCTCCTAAAGTATTTGGATGCTATACCTTTGTTCATGTTTCACCTCATCAGAGAAGTAAACTTGATCCAAAATCAATCAAATGCCTTTTTCTAGGGTACTCTCCTCACCAAAAGGGCTACAAATGCTACTCTCCTTCAACTCGGAAAATGTACAATACCATGGATGTGACCTTTCTTAAAAATGTGCCTTACTATTCCAAAACTCACATTCAGGGGGAGATTCCTACATTACAAGAAGAATATCATTTTTGGCAAGATCCCTTCACTGTCCCTGCCATTACACCTCACTCGCCTATGACCAAGTCTCCTATTAATGCTCAAGCTCCTATATCCCCATCTGAGCCTCACAACTTGGATGATCCTTCTATTCCAACTCCTATTCATTATCCCCAGGGAGGAAACAAAGAACTCAAGGTCTACTCAAGACGTCAGAAAGATTCTAAACAGGTGGACCAACTCATGCTTCCTAAGCCTTGCTAAGCAAACGCCCCGAATACAACTCCTACCGCCATCATCCAAGGTAGCACAGATTCATGCTCCTCTACAGATGTTTTGTGCTCTACTGATGATCTCCATATTCCTATTGCCCAAAGAAAGAGAGTCAAGTCTTGCACTCAACATTCTATCTCACACTTTGTCTCCTATGAGAAGTTGTCTCCTAACTATCATGCTTCCACCATCAACCTTAGCAACAAAGAGATTCCAAGCTGCATACAAGAGGCTCTAAAACAACCTAAGTGGACAGAAGCAGTAAATGAAGAAATCCAGGCATTATAGAAGAATGGCATGTGGGAACTCTCTCAACTTCCTTAGGGAAAACAACTTGTGGGATCCAAGTGGATTTTCAATGTCAAATAGAAGGCAAATGGCAGCATAGACCAGTATAAAGCAAGACTTGTTGCAAAAGGGTTCACACAAACTTATGGGATTGATTACCTAGAAACATTTGCTCCAGTTGCAAACTTAAACACAATTCGGGTCTTGTCATCCTTGGCAATCAATCTTGACTGGCCCCTGGCTATGTAGTCACAGGCGCAACTAGTAGCTAGGCGCCAAAAGGCGCATGGGGTGCAACTCGATTTTGGGTAAGTGCAGGCAAAAAAGTCACAGTGCGACTAGGAGTGACTAGTCAACAACTAGTTGTGCCTAGAACGCCTCGCAACTTTTGCGCCCTCGATTCTAGTAGCCAGATCGATCTCAAATTGTTGATCGTCGATTTTGCTTCGTCAAAGATGGGAACAGGTAAGATGAAAGTAAGAGGAGAAAGAGAAATGCAGATTTTGCTGGAAAACATATCATTTCCGTGCGTCAATCGTCTATGCCTTAAAACGACACAAATCATCAAATTTTCTTGGGGATTTGGTTCTTGTGCGCTGAAGAGAATGATCGACTCGACGTCATCTTCTTCAGCGAACCTCTACAATTCCGACAAACCCGCAACTCTCTTTCCCTTCTTGCCGGCATGCTACGCCTTTTCCCGGTGAGCTGGCCTCTTCCCCTCTTTTTCTTCCTCCTTCCTTTCTCTCTCTCTCTCCTTCATCTTCTTCTTCTTCCTCTTCCTTCTCCTCTCTCTCTCTCTATCTCTCTCTCTCTCTGGTTTTTTCGTTTTCTTCGTCAGATCCGACTCGGGTTTGTTATGTTTTTAAGTAAGGGGGTGCCATTATCAATTCTGGCCCCTCCCTTTATAAGAAAAATCTAACTTATATTAATGGTTTTTTAATTTGGCTTGTTGTCAAGTCGGGCGACTAGGCGCAAGTTGCACCCCTTTTCCTGCTACTACATAGGCCCTTGGATCAATTGGATGTTAAAAACGCTTTCCTCAATGGTGATCTTAAGGAGGAAGTCTACGTGGAAATTCCTCCTGGTTTTAAGAAGCCGAGTAATGCTAATCAAGTTTGCAAACTTCAAAAATCTCTCTATGGGCTCAAACAATCTCCAAGAGCCTGGTTTGAGAGATTTACCAAAGCGCTCAAGAAGCAAGGATACTCTCAAGGACAATCTAATCATACTTTGTTTATCAAGAGATCTTCAGGAGATAAGATTACTATACTTATTGTCTATATTGATGATATAATCTTGACAAGAAATCATGAAGAAGAAATGATTCAGCTAAAACGTATTCTTGCTAGGGAGTTTGAGATCAAAGACCTTGGAGCTTTAAGATACTTTCTTGGAATGGAGGTAGCATGGTCAAGTGTGGGCATCTCAGTGTCACAACGAAAATATACTCTAGACTTGTTAAAAGAAACAAGTATGTTCGGTTGCAAACCTTCTGAAACTCCTCATTGGCTCAAAAGAAGACTCAATTGCTGTTGACAAGGGTAGACATCAAAGACTAGTAGGGAAACTAATCTACTTGTCTCACACAAGACCTGATATTAGCTTTACAGTCAGTATTGTCAGCCAATTCATGAACAACCCTACTAAAGAACACCAAGATGCAGTGTACATAATACTTCGGTATCTAAAAATGACTCCAGGAAAAGGATTACTTTTCAAGAAAGGAATGAGTAGAAGCATAGAAATTTGTTCTGATGCTGATTGGGATGGCTCACTAACAGACAGGAGATCAACCTCCGGATATTGTTCTTATGTATGGGGTATTGTTCTTATGTATGGGGTAATCTTGTTACTTGAAGTAAGAAACAATCAATTGTAGCGCGAAGTAGTGCAGAAGCCGAGTTTCAAGCTATGGCACATGGAATAAGCGAGGGAATGTGGATAAGAAGACTCTTAGAAGAACTCCAATTCCCAATTACAACCTCAATGAAGTTACAATGTGACAACTAGGCTGCCATAAGCATTGCAAAGAACCCAGTGCATCACGATAGGACCAAGCATGTCGAGATAGATCGTCACTTCATCAAAGAGAAGATAGAACAGGGAATCATTGAAGCAGTTTATACACCTACACGACAGCAAACAGCAAACATCCTCACCAAAGCCGTGCCTAGAGTTCAATTTGATACACATCTATTCAAGCTGAGAATGATTGACATATATTCCCCAGCTTGAGGGGGAGTGTAGAATTCTGTTATTTTCATTCAAGAAAATTAGGATTTCTAGCTAGTTTAGTTGGTCAATATTTTGTTTCCGTATTTATAGGTTTCGGTTCTTTAGTTGTTACTAATTTTATTCTTTTTAAAATTCCTTCCTTTTGGTAGCAACTAAAAGTCAAAGGAGCTATTAACCTCATTAGGGTTCTCTCCTTTTATTTGTATTTGGGGGATTAATTTTTAGTATAGAACGAGAAATAAAAAATTTCTTTTTCTTGTTTCTCTTCAAGAACAAATGATATAGGGGCGTTATAGGTAAATGTCATAGCAAAAAATAGATATAAAATAAAAAGTGCTCTTCTACACACCAAGATTAGCTCTTCCAAGGTAGATTGAAACTTTTCTACGTTTCAAGAGTGTACTCTTCAAGATAGATGAAGTTCTTCTTTCATTCATTAATTTTGCAAAATCAACAACTACCTCTCTTTCTTTTCACAAAGAAGTTTAAGTAAAGAAAGAAACTAGACCTAAAGCCAACCACGAACTCAACTGATCCATTTATAGAATAAGGTTTGGTTGAGATTTAACAAAAGATGAAATAGCTAGAAGTAGATAAATTCACTATTGCGATAGGAATTTCATGGCCACTTAGCTTGTTTAGGATCCACCTTGTGAACCCCATTTGCATCAGTAACTCATTGGCAAACCAGAGGACCATAATAAGAATTTGTCGAGCTACAAAATATTCAACAGAGGTTTTTCATCTCTGACTTGATATGTGATTTCCCTAACTAGATTGGCTTCTTAACTACAAAGCTATTCAGCTTTTTGTACTAAACTGACTCAGTTTTTCTTATTACCATCAAAGAACTAACAACTAAACCACGAGTGTAGTAACATAGCATAAAAAGAAAGGCCCTTAAATAATGGATGTGTGCATCTTTTCAATGATCCAAAATATCCAACGGTAGGCCGTGCTATGGATGACTTATTCACCAACATTCAAATCCATTTACAATTATGAGCCTCTAGTTTGTGGCCTTTAAACAGACAGCTAAAAGTAGAAAGAGAACAATCCACATTCATCAACAAACTCTCCACAAATTAACTTCTCAAAATCTTTCAAAAATTTGTGGATTCTTTTGTGTATGACTTATCCATTACACCCCAACTAGATAAATGCTTGGATCATTTAAAAAGTGGGCCGCAGCTATACTTTTGGCCCGCTTTATGGGCAACCATCGTATACTCTGGCAAAAGGAATTACAAAGTCCACATTGCTGGCTCATATACTACAGTGAGTATAATAAAACTTCGAAAAAGAGGAGGGAAATAGTCATCTCAAACTTTCTTCAGTTAATCTCAGAATTATACCTAAAACTACTTGAGAAAACATCTTCCAGCATCAATGAACTCAAAACTAGAGGGAAAAAATGGTTAAGCAGAGAAATCCCACTCACTTCCTTCAAGAGTCGAATCAAGACTTCAACAGGATCTCCTTTAAAAACCAGCAAACGAGATCCTAATTTTTTCAAACTAGAATCAAGATCAACAAGACTTTCGAGCAAGAATTGGATGCGGTTCAAACCGGACTTTGCTGAGCCCAAAGAGAAGGCGGAATGATCAGGTGCAAGGTACTGTGGGTCCAGGACGAAGACCGGGTAGAGGTGATCGCAGCCCTTGGAAGCGCATTCGAGGGCCGGATTGTCGTGCATTCGAAGGCCTTTGCGGAACCACATGAGAGAATTTGATGCCATTGCAGATGGAAGAAGAGAAGATCTAGGGTCTTGGAGGACTGAGAAGCTTCGCATAGGAGCGAAGTTTGTGAAAATGTTGTTGATGCCACTGCCCTGCTTATTTTCCCGCTCTAAATGCAAATAATGAGAGATAAATGGCGTGCTAAGCTGCACCGTCGGGAATGACACAGTTTGAGTGAGTGAGTGAGATTTTGCTGAGTGGATGCTAAAGGTACGCGTAGGCGTCTGTTAGGATTCTTCGATTGCGGTTGCAAAGGGAGCGGTTGGGTGGACGCCACGATTCTCTTTCAAATGGGAAAAGTTAGTGTACGGGTTTTAGGGGAAAAATAAAAATAAAAACTGAAAATAATTTCAAGTCTCCAGGGAGCCAACGTGCTCAAGATGAGAGGAAGGTATACGCGGCCATTCTTCCATGCAAGCTAAAAAAATTTATTGCTGATCCAATCCATTTATAACTTTAGGAATGGCATGGTATGCTATAACTCAAATCTCCTGCCCATTAAATGTTGTAGCTTACTTTTTAGTTAAAATTTTAATCATTCATTTTTATTAATTTTTTGAAAGAGACAAAACAAGTGGTTAGGATCATCCAAGCACATTTGATTTCTCATGTATTACTCATTTTTGGCTTTCTAAACAAGATGAACGGCTTAGATCTACAAAACAAGTTTGACCTTGCATGAAAAATGACCGTGTACACCTTTCTCTCCTCTTGAACATGTACGCTTAGTAAGACTAATTTATATTAAAAAAGCTAACCACTAACAAAAAAATTTGTTGTTTTTGTTTAAAGAGACCCATATTTTACTTGAGCCGTATAATAACTTAAAAAGACTTTTCAATAAGAACCATGTTTCTTAATTTTTTTCAAAGAAAATTGACTTTTACAATTTTTTCTATCTTTAAATTTTTTTTTTACTTTGAGTGGGGGCCTTTGTGCAATGGTAGAGTTGTTGTCGTATTACTTAAAGGTCATGGGTTTAATGCGTGAAAATAGGCTCTCACAAAAATGCAAGGTAAGGTTGCCTACTATAGACATTTCATAGTTTTCCCCTTTCCTGAATCCCGCATATGCGGAAGCTTCATGCACAAGGCTACCCTTTAAACATTTTTTGACTTTCTGTAGTTTAGTTTCTTTTTCTTTTTGCAACTTTATGTTTTTATGGTTCTCATGTTTTATGAATTTTTATTTGTTGTTTGCAATATCATTTTCAAAAGAAGTCATTTGTTAACTTTTCTTTCTTGGAGATAAATCTTCAAAAGTTCAAACCTAAGCTTCAAAAACTATGATCTTTGCAATTCCAATCATTAGCTTTCCATTTCCCTTTTATATACTTTTAAAATTTCTCTAACTTTTTCTAAACTTTTTTGAGGAATGATAAATCCAAGTTTTTCTTGGACTTGGATTGATCCAAGTAGCACTTTACTTACCTCAAACTTACTTAATTTGTAGATCTAAGTCTTCCACATGTTAGGAATGTCTTAGGTGGCCTAAGTACCAAATTTCATGTATGTAACACAATTCATTCCATGCATTTTATGTTGAAAATTACAATTGTAGTTTACTCTATGTTTCTTAAGTTAAAAATTATAACCAAAAAAACATAGGATGCTTCACTAGTGTAGTTGGACCTTTGAACTATACTACTAATTCAACTCCATCTAGGACCTTAAGTTTACAAAGGAGCTGAGAGATAAACACATCAAAAGGTAAGTCACTAGAACACTTATCATTACACCCTCACAAATGTTCCAAAACCATCTAACCAATATTTCAAGGTCTACCTATCATGATTAGATAAATAATGCCAAGATCAAGTAAAGATGCAAACATTTGGTCTTTAGTCTTTGGCAAAAGAACTTTGCAAACACACATGTGAAAGATTTTGGCTTCCAAACAAAGTGACCTAACTCTTAAAGGTGTATTCACATTTTTGGCAGCCTAACCAAGTGTAGGTGCATAAGCTTTTGCTCTGGTTACAACATTTAAAATGGCATATTTGGTGTATATACTTGAGTAAGACCATTCATCAAGTTCCAATCTTGAGCTATAAGAGTTAGTTGAACACCATTGACATGGGTTGAGAAGCTACCATTCTCATTGACAGAGAGGTCTAAGGATTCCAAGATTGATGGAAGATCAAAGAAGATCAATGATTATCTAAGCAATCTAACTTTAGGCAGCGAAGATCAAGCTCAAAATAACTTGAAATGTGTAATCGGTCATGGATGTGAGGACTTCATCAACACGAATGTTTTCAGTGTTTTGGATTTTACAAGTAAGATGCTTTTTAGCTATTTCAAAAAGATGCCTAGTTTATGCTTGATTGGACATCTTGGATCAAATAAGACAAATAAATTGGATTTTTAAAATTTTTAGTGATGGACATTGAGATTTAAGAATAGATTATATATTCTAGAGAATTGTTTTAATTACTTGCAAAAGAGTTGTGCTAGTATCGAATTAATCATTAGGACTAGTTCTATTTCTAAAGACTCCTTATCATACATCACCAGCAAAATTAAAAGAGTTTGAGGAACATTAGATGAACTATTGAAAACTAGGATTCATAAGATCTAGTGTTATGCCATGAATGAATCTATGCACGCAATTATCTTCTGCATACGCCAGTTGCCATTGAGAAAAGATAAAAAAAAATATGTAGATCTAATCCTCCTAAAATATTATGGGCTTTGATGTCATCCTTGGAACGGATTAGTTGGTTTAAGTTGGGCGACAAATGATAACCATAAGACCACTTTTGATATTCTAAGAGAAGTAACGATCTCTTTTTGAAAAGGACAAGACTTCTCTCCAGCATGTGTCATTTTATTATGAAAAAGGCTAAACATGTTGCAAAAGGAAATTAACCCTTTTAGCTAAAATTAAGATTGAAGAGAATGGTAAAATCGGCTTATATTGGATGTTAGTAGTCTAGGAAATTTTCAAATGCAATTTCTAAGGATCTACCTAGACTACTACATTACAAGGGAGATAGATTCCACAATCGAGCTATACTTAACATAGTTTCTATCTCCAAAATATTATACAAAAATTTTCCTAGTGGAGCTGAATTAGTTGAAAAATCAATTGTAGAAACACTAGATAATGGATTTATATGTTATTTGTTTTGCTATGTAAAGTACTAGACTTTGCCATCGAAAGAAGGATGAATTAATGAGATTTTGTATTAACTTTCTGATGCATAAAGGAGTCATGGTGAACAATAATTATCCTCTATCATGAATTGAAAACCTATTTGATCATTTTCAAACAATTATGGGCTCTTTAAAAATGGATTTGAGATTTAGGTATCATCGGTTAAGGATTTATGAAGAAATTATTTGAAGGACACCTTTTAAAACAAAATATAAGGATTACGTAATTTTAAGTAAGTCATTTGAATTGGTTATTGCCTTTATTCATTCGTGGATCTCATAAACATGAAGTTTGGATCATTCCTTATTAAAACTACCATTGTTCTTGTTGATTACATCCTAGTCTATGTGGTGAGCTAGAGAGGCATCGTGAGCATTTGTGTATAATAGCAAATATGTTTAAATCATATGAAATTACATATTAAAAGAAACAATGGTGAATGTGGATAGAGAAAGTCAACTTTTGAGCCATTTTATTTCAAAAGATAGTGATGTAGTAGATGCAAAAAGGGTAGAGGTATTGAAAGTAAACCACTGTACCATTACTTATTTTACCCTCCAGCCATTAAGCTTTTGTGATTTCAATGAATAAATCACACAAAGGTTTGTGATGCATGCAATGCTTAGCAATAATTGAATAAGCATGAGGTAAATTATATTATTCAAGAGTAAATTGATATTTGTGATGTTAGCCTTAAAGATCCAATGGCATCACCTATATGAGAAGAAAGTGCAGAACAATGTTATAATATTATATATATATATATATATATATATTACATGCAAACCTCTATATTTGGTAGGTTTTAGCCCCTAAAATTTTTATAAATGGCACTAATTAGGGTTAATTCTATATTTTGCAGGTCCATGGCACAAATGAGAAAAAGGGTATTTTGATAATTTTACCTTAAAGAGGAGAAAAACTATTTTTCAAGCTACATTGTGGACCTACACATGCCAAAAATGAAAATTCAAAAGTTTAGATAGAAAATTGGGTGTCGTTAGCAAAGTCAGGGTTGTCAAAAAACCCCATGCACAATTCTCATTTAAGAGAGGGTGTTTTTTATTATCAAAACTTTCCATGCATGCATAAAAGCTATCCACCAACTTGAGAAGCTTCTAAGGGAAGCTTAAATCATTTACATTGGAATCACATATAATGAAAACTTCTCTAAAATAAAACAAGTTTCTTCTCTAAAATAAAACAAGTTTGAAGATTAAGGCCCACATAAGACTTCTTCCTTACACTCTCTGTCCTACTCAGCCAAAGGAAGAGAGCACCTAAGGGAGAGCACGAAATTTCCATCCAAAGGTTGTGATTGCCATTTGGTTTCACATGAAATATATCACTCCTAAAATTAGTGCTTTTAAAGTTGGCATAAAGAAGTCAGCTTTTTTTTTTTTTTTTTTTTTCTACTGACTTTGTAAATAATTTCCAATTCATTTATAAAAAAACAACTTTAAAAAGCATACTTAAGAAGTTCATTTTTAAAAGAATAGCTTCTTTAATCTAGCTTGAAGAGCTTTTTTTTTCATGGGAAAGCATTTTTAAAGTTGTTTTTGGAAAACAACCTTAAAAGTGTGGGCTTTTGAAGTTGATTTTTAGAAACATGACTTTAAAAGTCCCTATTTTAGTTTAGAAGGGGAAAAAAAAAAAATTGGTTGGAGAATACCTTTAAAGTTAGTTATAAAAAATGACTTTAAAAGTTCCAACTTTAAAAGTTGTTTTCTAAATACCAACTTTGAGGGCTTTATTTAACTTCATTTCTTGGAATTTTTGAGATATCATGTTATATCTTAAATGTGCAACTTATTTAATAATGATATCCTGGGCATATGTGAGATATTAGGTTTATTTAACTACGATATTTTGAGAATATGTGAGATTTTAGGTTTACTTAACTGTGATATCTTAGGCATATGTGAGATATCAGGTTTATTTAACATTATCACAGTTGATATGTTTGTTGTTATCAGAGATATGCCAAGCCCTCTTTATAGTGTAAATTCTGATTGTTTTTAGAGAGAGAAAAATCAACTTGAAACCATTTTTTTAGAGAGATGAATGAGTGTCTTCATTATCTCTTCCCTTATTGTATGACTGCCTTGTTTTCCATATTTTTGGTTGGCCTCAAGATTGTTCATAAGGTAACAAGATATTTGTTAGGAGGTAATTACCGAGGTTCATGTTATTCATATAATAAGTTATTAAGCTTAGTTATAGAATAAAGTACATGCTTTAGGGCAGTAGTGCTGCTTAGCTCTATAGATGGTTGGTTGCTAATTCTTTGAAGCCTAGGCTTTAATGTAAAATAATAAGCAACTTCAAGTTCATTAGGGAAGTACAAGAAAGTTTAAAGATTGATAACGAATGATGTTCTTTTTCTACCTAATTTATTGGAGTCTTTTCTAGTTCTAAATTCTTCCAAATCTATTTTTCCAATAAAATAGCTAAGCTATGTTCTTGTAGGAGATTCCTAGCCTTGTTCTAGTTTTAGGTCCATTAATTGTCATATTTTTAGGCATTTTAATTACTCCACTTTTATTCCTAAGCACGAATTCTTGTTTTGGACCTCGTTGCAAAACTTTTATCTATTTCTTCTCCTCTGACTTCATCAATTTATGATGCTAATCTCCTTAGCTTATATGAGGCTGAAGTTAGCAACCCTAGTGATATATGCTTATGATTTTGAGTGCTCTGGAACTCTTATATGGGGTAGAAGTTATAAGATTCACTCACAAACTTTTGCTACACTAATTGTAGGATATTTAGGATACCAAATTCTTTCATTTCTTTGACCACAACTAAATGTTTGATATTTTTAAGTGTGAAGTTGGCCGAGTCCCCATATGGTAAAAAATTCCTGCAAAGGACCACCTTGCTTCAACTACTATCTTCTATCATAAGGTATCATGTCAAACAATAGCATCTATTCACATGTATGATGTTTGTAACTTTCTTCATTTAAAAATCTCTTTGTTGGCCTATGGTTGAACTATTTTTTGTCCTGCAACAATACATCACGAGTCTATTCAACAATAAAGAGCAATTTTGATTAGTGGAAGGCTTCTTTCTAGCAAGTGAAGAAACATCATTATTGTATTCTAATTGGTTGATGAATTGTTTTTTTTATTAAAATATCAAAATATCTATAAGAATATATCTCAGGCATCACCAAAAATATCACGAAAGATGTCCCAAAACATATCTCACATATCCCAAATATCATAGAAGATATCATAAAACATATGACACATATCTCAAATATCACAGAAAATGTCATAGAAGATATGCTAACATAAATGCCTTAGATATGTTGTTAAATAAACCCCCTTTAAAGGTCACCAGTTTTGAAGTCATTTTCTGAAAATGACTTTAGAAGTCCCATCTTAAAACCTCGAGTGTCATCTTTCAACTTATCATTTATTTTATAATTTAGTCTAATTTTAAATTTTAAAGACTTAAAATAATTTTTCCTTTCAAGTAAACCATTTTTAAATGAGTTTATTTCAACATCCACAGTCTTTGTATTATTACAATTTAAAGTATGAATACCACAAACATGCATATACAATCCAAAGTTAAGTATTGAAATAATGTTCAATACTTTAAATACAAACATATCCTCAATGTAACTATATAGCCAATTAGCTACTCACCCAGTTGTTCTTCAAATTGACATTGAGAAAAGAGGAATGGGCATTGACTAATCCTCCTCAATCATTTCAAATATTGATGTAATCTTAAGGATGGATTAGTTTGTTACATTAGACAGTAAATGATAACCATAAGACTATTTTAGATATGCTAGAAGAAGTAAAGACCTCCTTTTAGAAGTGAAGTTTTAAACGAGCATGTGTCTTTTATTCTGAAACAACTAGACACAATGCACAGAAGAGTCAAACCTTTTGGCTAAAGATAAGACAAATTGTCAAAGAACAGTAAATCCATCCTATGTGAAATGTTTGTAGTCCAAGAAAGTTTACATGTAATTCTTAAATATCTACATGGACTATTGCACTAAAATGTCACTATTGGGTTTATGATTGATACAGTTCTATCTCCAAAGAACTATATTAAGTTACTCTTATAAAACTAATGGAAAATCAGTTGTAACAACTATTAGATAAAGTGCATATCAGTTATTTTTATTGAACTATACTGGTCTTCTTCATTAAAAAAAGAAAGAAAAAAGAATGAATTGTTGAGATTTATTGATGACTATCAAATTCGTGAGAAATCATAGTGAACAACAAGTTAACAGTGAATATGCAAATTATGATCTCATTAAAAATTTATTTGAAGTTGGAGTATGATCAGTTGATGATTTCAGAGGAAAATATTTGAAGGAAATTTGAATCATATGTGACATTGAGTATGTTGTTAGAGATAATTGTGGGTGTATACCATAGAGATGATTCATACCACAATCCAATTAAACTACAATCATAATTATAGACCACATCTTGTTATGAATAGTGATTAGAGAAGCCTCAATAGTATGTTGAGATACATGAATTTGACAATAGTGTAAATAAATTGAGGAAGTCAACTTTTTGTAACACCTTATTCTTAACAAAAAAGAAATAGTATTGTGGTGGAACTAGAGAAAGAAAAAGTAAAGAAAGCTGACCACTATATCATTTCTTATCTTACTTTCAAATAGTGTAGCTTTTGGTGACTTTTAGGGAATGCATTAGATAAAGACTTAGAATGTATACTAACTCAATAAAAAAAGAAAGAGTGATTACATATGTTACATCATTATCGAGAGTTTTGAGGTTAAAAATCTTACTCAAAATAGTAAATTGATAGTTGGGTCATTTATCTTGAAGATTTAAAGGTATTATTCATATAAGATGTGAGATAATGAGGAATTATTAACCATTTATGAATGGTATTAGTCAAAATAGAGATATAGTTAAACAAGTGGGAATTAGTTATCTAGATATGAGATATAAAGATGACATATATACGTAATGTTGATGAATGTGAAAACAAATGGTGTCTATGAAGGTTGGTATATTTTAAGAGAATCAATCAATTTTGTTTTTGATTGAGTAAGAGTATCATCATTAGTGGTATAATTCTCAAAGGAAAAAACTACAATGTAAAATATATAATGAGTATTTTAATGAAGAAATTTAGACAATCCTTTGAAAGTATGGAGTTTAGTTTATATGAAGATATGGGATATACTTGTATAAATCTAATTATTGAATTGGTCGTCCTTGAGCTTTGTTTTAAAAGGAATTGTTTGACTTTAAGTTGAAAATTTTGATGACAAACAAAAAATTGAGGTAGACAAAAGAATATAAAATGATCTTATATTATGAATTAAGAATAAAATGTAAAAAATAAGTAAGATTAGACATAAATAATCATAAACAGTAAAGCGATTACTATACGTAATAATTGTTAAGGAAAAATGAAGTTATACTAATGATTAAGAAATGACAATTGGGAAGATGGATATAAAAAACTAGATACATTACCTATATAGGAAGAAATAGTAGAATAATAACGATTTACTAACAAGTAAAGGTAGAGTATCAGAGTGCTTAGCCAAAGCAACTTTATTGCTTGAAGCACACAGAACAACTACATTAATAAAGGGAATAAACATTCAGAGTTTGAAGTTGTGAATCATATGAATTTTAAGGTGTTATGAGAACATAAATTTACGATGAAATGAGGATATTTTTAAAAATTATCTAAAAGATAACTTGAAAAACAATTTCGAAAATGAATACCATTTTACTGGTCAAAGTATTATGGCAACATTGATCTGTTGAAGAAGAAACTTGGGAGATTGAAGATGAAATGAGAAGATCTCATCCAAACTTAGCTAATTAGATATGTAATGACTATTTTGAGGATGAAATTTCTTTAAGTGGGGAAGGATGTAACACCCCTAATTTTTATTTCATTTTATATAATTTGATCGAATTGAAATTATCCCAAGATTTTAATTTTTGAAGGATAACTAATGAAAGATATATAATCAACATTTGAAACATCTATATTTGTAATATACATAGAAAATGATTCCAACGATACTAAGTATGTTAAAATCAGAGTTGGATGAAAATTTCATAATTATTTTAATTAAAGAATTTAATTTAAATAAAATAAAGGAAAATTGATGGATTCACTTTAAGTGGGACCCACTCACATAATACATGATTCTGGTAGCTATATATGTCAGCCATAGATGCAAGTCAAAGTCCTTGTTTTAGTTTAGTGGGAAAAATTGTTTTATTGTAGAACTATGCTATTAAGAATCAGACTAACATTACTCGTTAATAGGACACGATAAGTATTTAACATTAAGTTTCTACAGTCCTTGACCCTATTGTCATCTCTAGACCAAAGGTGCATTTGCCCAAGGAGAAATAAATAGAAGATGTCATAACTGAGCTCTTGTGTTGTGACAAGGGACAAGCCTTACTGATTCCCTACAATGGCGGGTAAGCTATTACATGTCTTACTAAATTATGTCATTTCATAAACATGAATATTTATACAAGTTAAGTTTTTAAAATTTTAATTGATTGATTACATATATAGGTCCGATTGGATGCTGCTAGCTTTGGATGTGCATGGTAGGCATGCAATGTTTTCCTATTCTTGTGGATCGCACATTGAGGCTTGTTGATGAAAATCATCAATAAGTAAGTATGCCTTCTATTTCATTCATTATAATACTTGGATAACTGATAACTATCCTCTTTATACTAATTCTTTTAGTTATAAATGTGCAGTGTATGGTATAAATGGGTTGAGATGGAAAGGATTAACAATCCAGCAAAAATGACTGGGAAAAAGGTCAAGGTGAGGTTTACTAGTTCTTTAGTATAACCATATAACCTAAACTTATAACATATGATATTTGAACCTTCTCTGTTGACTTTCTTATGAAGTGCCCTAGACAATAATCTGATTAGGAGTGTGGGTATTATGTTCTCAAATATATGAGAACCCTCATTCACGAAGGATTTATGATCTCCCAATTGGGAAAGATTTAATTAATTGATTGAACATTATTCTTATAGTTTTTTACATTTCTTAATTGACTCCAAAAATATCTTAATTGATTTAATATTTATTGTCTTGCAGGCTGATTTGGGTAGTAAGAGTTACTCAATTAGATCTAAATGACATCAGAATGGAATGGACTAAATATCTTTTGACTTTTAATTTGTAGATCACTGATGTTATTGAACATAAAACATTTTTATCACTAAAATACAAATTACAACTTCACTACTATGGATGTGTTCCTTTTTGGTTTAAGTCTATGCGTGTGTTCTTTATTTCGTCGAGAAGTTTGTAATATGAAGAAGTTAATTGTGAAATGTTGGGAGTGTTGAATGTGAATGAATATATTTTGTAGAATGATTATAGACTCTAGAAATGAAGAGTTGAACATATATTGAAGTATAGAAACTACATGAACAATGTATAAATAGAAACCAACAAAGGAACACACAAAATGTGTAGGAAGTATATGCAATATAGGAAGGTTATTGAAAAAACGTCTTATAGAACTTCCAAAAATACAAGATGGTTTTTGACAAACCAACCTATATTACACAGATTTATAAGATGGTTTTTCAAAAACCGTCTTGTAATATCCATGATTTATAAGATGGTTTTTAAAAAACCATCCTATATTATACAGATTTATAATATGGTTTTTCAGAAACCATCTTGTAATATCCATCGTTTATAAGATGGTTATTGAACAACATCCTCTATTACATATCTTTATAAGATGGTTTTTCAAAAGTCATTATATATTACATAGTTTCTAATGCTTTATAAGATGGTTTTTCAAAAATTGTCCTATATTACATAGTTTTATAAGATGGTTCTTTAAAAACTATCCTATATTACACTGCTTCTAATACTTTATAAGATGGTTTTTTAGAAACCATCCTATATTACACTTCTTCTAATACTTTATAAGATGATTTTTCAAAAACCATCCTATGTCACTTATATTTATAAGATGGTTTTCAAAAAAACATCATACATTTCATATATTTATAAGATGTTTTTTTAGGAACTGTCTTATATAAATTAAAATTTATAAGATGGTTTTTGAGAACCATCTTTAAGACATTTAATATAAGATGGTACAAGAAGTGTCTTATATTTTTTTTCATTTTATAAGATGTTGTTTTACTGCAAGTGCATGGGCTATTGTAGTGTAGTGTATGCAAGTATGGGTTGATCCCATAGGGACTCACTTTAAGAATTTAGAGTTTAAATAAAATTTAACTGTTCAAAAATTAAAATTAAATGACAAAAAATAACTAAAAGTGCAATTAGACTTCAAATATGTTTAATCAATGAAATTAAAGAGGTCCACATCAAAAAGATAGAAATTTAACTAAAGAAACAAGAAAAATTCACTTTCCTAGACTAATTATTGTCAATTTCTTCAAAAAGAATATCTTTAATCTCAATCGGCCTTTATCAATATCTTTCTGGTGTATCTAATTAATGATCCATAGGAAGATTAGGCAAATTCTCAAAAATTGCAAAGATCTTGTTTAGATAAGGGATTTGGCTTTTAACAACTCAAATTTGATTTTTTATTCTTATATTGAATATCAAGAACAATAAATAAGCTATAGAATATCCTAGAAACCAAATCTAAAAGTTAATTGAAAATCAGAATTGAAATAGATGAGAAATTGAAGATTTCCCATTTATTAAAGTAGAATAGTTCAAATGATTAAGCTTGAATAAGATAGGTTCAGATTAAATAGTTCTTGGATAAAGTGAGAATAACATAGAACATAGATAATAGAATAGGAATAAAATAGAATGCATATAAGAATAGTAACAGGACTAAAATGTAATTAAAATTATTATAATAAGGGAAAAAATGGAATTTTTCCTAAAACTTCCTTCTTTTTCCTGTAAACTGAATTTCTAGTGAAATAGAGGAAGAAGAAGATGATCATTGTAGGAGAAGATGGAGAATCCAAAGACTGGATGAATAGTGCTAGGCATGGCTAGTGGAGATGGAGATCGACGTTTGCTATGTTGGAGACAACGATTAGGGCAATGTTGGATGGTGCAGCCGGTGCGTGGAAACAGAGGAAGTAGATGTTGCTAGTCAGTGCAATGTCGGTTTGGACTATGTCAGTGATGGGTTGAAGCAGGCCAAATGTTGGTGAGCTGATGACCTACAGTGGAGCTGTGCGATATTGGCTTGGGTAGAAGATGGCAATCTGGTGGTGAGCGAGGTGGAGGGAGCATGGCCTGCTTGGGCGTGTCGGGCTAGACTAAAGAAGATGATGGGAGGTTAGGGTTAGGCTGAGAGAGAGAGAGAGAGAGAGAGAGAGAGAGAGAGAGAGAGAGAGAGAGAGAGAGAGAGAGAGAGAGAGAGAGGGTGGGCTGGGAAAGAGGGAAGATGGAACAGAAGGCGATGCGGTTGAACAGGGCAGACCCGATGATGGATGTTGTGGGAAAGAGAGACTGGAGAGACGGGGAACAACGATGAGTGGAGGAGTATAATGGGATTGGGATGGAAAGAAAAGAATGACAGAAGATGGGGGGAAAGAATGTGATGCGATTGGAATGAAGAAGAAAGAACAATGCAATGAAGGGGATACCGATGCGATGAAAGTAGATAGGGGTGTTGGTGCTTGAAAAGGAAATAAAAAAACAATGGTTCTTGAGAAGGAAAAGAGATAAGGACAAGGAACGATGACAAAAAAAAAAGAGACAAAATGATGAACAAAAGACTAAATGCAAGGAGTGAAAATAGGCAAAAAAACTCCCACAACCAGTAGCTCCCTCCTCCTTTTAAAGCCTTTGTGCCCTCTAATTTTGAGGATTTAGTTTCCTACTAGGAAACTTTAATCCCTTTAAATTCGGCCTCTTCATTCCAAATCTTATCCATGATTGCCTTCCCCTTTATTAGGACTCTTTTTCTTTTAGAAAACCATCCAACCTTGCTTTTTGAGTGATCTAGTTCTTTCAATGCCCCCTTGAATAATCTACGTTGTGTATTAGCCATCCAAACCACGAGTTGTTTGATCTACAATATATAAAACTAGATAAGAGTCATTTAACAATATATTAAGTATCTGATTAGCTAGAATAATCATCTAAACGTTAAATTTGACAAATTACAATTGGATGGTCACTTTGAGCTAAAATTAATCTTTTATCTAAAAAATCAAATTGATGAGTTAAATGATCTAATTAAAAGCTAAACTAGGGGTAATTTGGCCAAAATTAAAAACTTAACACACCCCCAACTAGTATTTTGCTAGTCCTAAGCAAAACATGTGAAAAATTATTTTACAAAAACTGGTACAAAGTGCCACTTTTGTAGGTGCTCATGATTGCTTTAGCACATGCAATAAGCCCTTGAATCCTTGGGTTACACCTAGTGGCCAAGTTATGCCTTGTGGGGGTTTGTAGTGAATATACCCACAAAATTCAATAAGGATAAGTCCCCTATTTTATCTCTGAGAATCCTCATTCATTAGCATTCTATTAGTTTTTCACAACTTAATGGAGAAGATTTGATAATTTTACACATCACATAGTAAAGGCATTTTATTTGAATTATTTCTCAGAGTGCATGTATGTTTATAGCCTCATAAATCTTGACCTCTAACTAGATATGGTTAAATTCCATTGGAAATATGTCTTGACTTCAAATTCTCATAGGTATACTCTCAAAAATGCAACTCTCATATAAGGGTTTAAACGTATTTCTCTCATTATGTGATTGAATACAACAAGCTAATGGTTCATATAATTATTTTTTTTGAATGCTCATGAGACAAAGGAAAGTGATCCACACGAGCGGATGTTATCACCAAGAATATTAGGGTTCTTTTACCTTAATTCCTTCTTTTTATCTCTTCTTTAAGGCTATGTTCCACCTAAGATCAATTCTTTAACTAGAATGAAACGTAGGCTTAGGACATGTTCAAAAAAGAAGGGTATAAGGATTTCAAAAGTTCAAATTTGAGTAGAGGTCTTCAATGAATATTTGTTAGGATAACTTTTCTTTTTGGTTGTACTTGAAGTGAATATCTCTTTCATATTTTTTTCTTTCTCTTTCAAATTTTATTTTATTTTTTGGCTTCTTTGGAAGAAAGATGCCTAATTTTCACACTTCTTTGACTTTTTTCATCTTTTGAACTTTTTCTACTAACTCTACTCATTTTGATAATGGGTAATGGATATTTACTTTATTAACTTGTTCTAGGTTAAGGTAAATAGGGTTAAGAAAGAAAAATCTTAATAATAGACTCAAAAGGGCTAACTAGTGGTATGATATACTGGGTAGGTTTTATATCTCTAGGCTGAGCAAGGATGGCCTATATCATTTCTTAGGTTTCCTAAAGCCTATCAAATTTAATAAATTTTCTAGAAATAAAGCTATTACTCTTATTTATTCTTGATGTTTAGCCAAAACAAGGATAATAGGATCACACTAATTTATATACACTAAAGAAATTGTGAAATTACTTATCACTCTCTTGAAATAAGATAGTCTCAAATTTCACTTGGTTATAGGTCTCCATTGATTTTTCTCTGGGTCTCTAAGTCATACCTCTCTATTAGTCTTGACTATATACTATGGATAAATGGTTCCTGAGAATTAACTTTCATAAAATGTTTCACATATGAATAATATGCAAAACTAATCGCATGCGTTCCCATTAAGAGATGAAAGTAGTGGAATTAAACATCTAGTTCTCATCACAGTAAGGAAACTCTTCCTTAATTATTTCTTTCAACTCAAGAAAATTCAAAATATCTATGTGTATCTATACCCCCCAACCTGAATGAAACATTATCCTCAATGTTGGAAAACATAGGATCTATATGATAATGGAAGGATGTAAAAGATGGAGATTTGAAAAACATCTGGGTTGCCTCCCAAGAAGTGCTAAGTTTTACGTCTTCATCTAGACATGGCCTAACCTAACTTTCTACACCTAGATCTAACTGGGTTAGCTTATTTGTCCTAATCCTAACCCTAAGATGAAATGGTGAGATTTCTCATACCACTTCAGAATCTCGCAGTAATCTATATATTGCCTCCACCCTAAAATTTTGGGTAGTGCTAACATTAAGACAACAAAGATCACCAAGATTTTTAATTGTGGGGTTCACGGTAGTTAATATAATTCCTCCACCTTGAAAATTGAGATGATGGTAACATAATCACTTCATGTACTATTGTGCATTTTGTTGGACCATTTGGAGATGAATGACCCTTTTCTTGACCAAATTGAGGGATAATAATGACCATTATATTCAAGTTAACTTTTTCCTCTGTTTCCCTGCCATTGTCCTGAAATAGGGGTCTAAGCTAATTCTCGCCTTCCCAAAAAGGTTGTTCTTGTGTTACTAGAGGCGGGGACATGGTTTGGATTAAACTCTGGTTATCTTTTGATGTATACCCTAGATTTGGTTTATGTAGGGTTAGTACATCAACTAATTATTTTTCTTCCTATTTTGTGGGGACAAACAAGGTTTTAAATGGGTCTACCTGACTATCTTATGAATGTTCAAATAATGTCTATAGGTCCCAATCAGGTACGTCTTCTACATTGTAAGGCTTAAGTGAAATTTCAAGCTTTGTAGTGGTTTCTAATCTAGCTTGCCATTGAGAACTGTTTGTTAATGGCACAGTGTCCAACAACTTATTCACCTCCTCAATGGATCTGTCTTCATCAAATTCATAAAAATTAGTAAGGGACGATTCAAGAGGATATGGGTTGGATGTTTCTATGACTTCATTTTCTTCATCAATGGAAGTCCCTTCATCATAATCGTAAGAAGGAGCAGAGCATGACTCGAGTAGATATGAGTTGGAGGTTTCTAAGGATGGTTGTGGACTTTGTGGCTCAGAAGAAATTTTCATCCTATTATTAGTAATAAATTTCTCTTCATTATCCCCAATTTTTTTCATTTCCTCAGTCCTTTTCATAAATTCAACAATGTTTCTATTAGTATATTCTCTTATTGGTCTCATTTTCTCTTCTCATTCCTCCCATTTTTGTCTCATTTCCTCAATCCCCTTTTCGAAGGAAGCCATGGTTTGATCCATTTTCTCACAAAATTGTTACATATTCTCTTCTATTAGTTGTTCCTCATTTTGTAAAGGAAATGACTCATAGGGTTAGGATTGTTGTGGCATTGGGGCACAAAAAAGGGCTGAGTAGGTTGAACCCATGATGGTTGTCCCTAATAATCCAAATAATCATGGTATTGTTGACTAGGGTGGGTGGTTCTTCATGATATTGGTAATCCTAAGACCATGGTTGTTTGTGATGGCTAGCCCATCCATTATAGTCTTGGTAATTTGTCTTAGGTGAAAAATTACTAAGGTATGTGAATGCATTAGGTGCATCCACTGGCTCTTGATAGTATTCATTGTATGTAGAGCTTGATGAAGGCCATGAAGAAGTGGGATAGGGATGCTTAGAATAGGTATTGTTATGGTACTGAGGTTGTGATGCAGCTTGCCTAGAAGCTAATATCCCAAGCAATTGACTTTTCATAATATCTAGACTATCTATCAATATATCTAATATATGAAATCTATCCCCTTCTTAATAGAATGTTGTTCTCAACTTCATATACAACGAAACAAATCATTGTATACAACAAATGAGTTTTTTTTTTCTTTCAAAAAACCCTAACAATATGAAATCTAAATGCTAGTCCTAAGCTAAATGCTAACTTTAACTCTACGTGATACCCAAACAAAGGGCACAATCAAATAACCCTTAAGCTAATAAACAGCAATATTTTGACTTTTTTGAATTTGTATGGGGATAATGCTTTTAAATTAGGCTAATATAGTGCTTCTCCTCTCTTTCAGATTTGACTATTGCTTATCAGTTAGGATCTACGCTAAGGTGATTAATACAATCCTCATGTAAAGAGGTATTTAGACCTCAACAAATGTCAACAAAAGGTGTGGAAAAATCACTTGGATTTTAAGACACCCACTATAACCACAATGTCAGAGGCCACTGAAGTGGCAATAGATCGCATCTTAGTAAGAGGGTCATACGAGCATGTGAGGCCCTATAGGTCTCTTCTAATTTATTTTAAATTAATTTAAAAGGTAAGGTTGTGCACTTGTGGTGATTATCCTAGGTGGGCCAAGAAGTGGTGATGAAATTCACCCTTGATCTTGTGGGGTCGGGTGCGCTTATTAATTAATTTTCACCCTCCATGGTACTTCAATAAACATATAAATCACCTTAAAGAAATAAACGTGCCCTGAGAATGCAATTAAAGCAATAAACTAATGCAAAACCCAAAAAATACAAAAATTATCAAATATGCTTTGTATATGAAATTATTCTACTAAACAATGCAAAATTATTCTAAATGCAAATCTTAATCTAGAAAATAAAAGGAGTGAAACAAACTTGCAGTGGAGCTTCTGATGAAGATCAATTATGGGCCACCTTATCCCACACTTGCCCTATTTTATACAACCCTTTTAAAATTGCAAATTAAAAATTGCAAGTTGCAATTGTCCTCACTACAAGATTCACTAAAAAAAGAAGAAAAAATTCCTATTCTAGGAAAACAATAAAATTTATATTTATTTGATGAAGATCTAGTTGCCAATTTCCTCCACTTTCCTATTTCCTGAAAAAGAAAAATAGAAATAAGTATCAAAATCACGAAATAGAGTGATTATGCATTAATAAAATTGAAAAATGCACCTATAATTACCTAAAATACTAAAAAAATGCAATTCCTTAAAAAAAGTATTTTTCTAGATTTTTCTGAATTGTTTGGATTTTTTGAATTTTTAATTAAATTTTATGAAAACTGTCCCCAACAATGGTGCCAAAAACTTGTTGTTTTACCTCATTTGGATGAGCTATTGTAATATAGTATATGCAAGTACAGGTCAATCCCATAGGGACTTCTTTTAAGAATTGAGAGTTTAAATAAAAATTAATTTTTCAAAAATTAAAATTAAATGATAAAAATTAGCTAAAAGTGCAATTTGACTTCATATATGTTTAATCAATGAAATAATAGAGGTCCACTTCAAAAAGACAGAAATTTAACTAAAAAACAAGAAAAATTCACTTTCTTCCACTTATTATTGTCAATTTCTTTAGATCTGATATTTTTAATCTGGATTGGCCTTGTCTGATTAATGATCCATAGGATAGATTAGGAAAATTCTCAAAAATTGCAAACATCATCTTTAGATAAAGGTTTTGGCTTTTAATGGCCAAAATCTGATTTTTAATTCTCAAATTGAAGATCAGGAACAATAAACAAGCTATAGAATGTCCTAGAAACCATATTTGAAAGTTAATTGAAAATTAGAATTGAAACATATGAGAAATTGAAGAATTCCTATTTATTAAAATAGAACCATTGATCTGATTAAGCTTAAATAAGACAGGTTCAGATTAAACAGTTCCTAGATTAAGTGAGAACAACACAGAACACAAATAACAAAATAGGAATAAAATAGAATGCAAATAAGAGTAGTAATAAGGCTAAAATGTAATTAAAATTATTATACTAAGGCTAAACATGGATTTGTTCCTAAAACTTCATTCTTTTTCCCGTAAACTGAATCTCAACTAAAATAGAGGAAAAAGAAGACGATGATTGCCAAAGAAGGGTGAGAAGCGGGAGACCGGATGAATAGTGCTGGGCGTGGCCAGTGGAGATGGAGATTGACATCTGTTACGGGGACAACTACTGGGGCAATGTTGGATGGTGTACCCAATGCATGGAAACAGAAGGGGCAGCATCGTTAGTCAGGGTGATGCCGGTCTAGAATGTGTCAGTGATGGGTTGAAGTAGTGCTAAATGCCAATGAGTAGATGACCTAACGCTAGGCTGTGCGATGCCGGCTTGGGTAGAAGATGGTAGTCTAGTGGTGAGCAAGGTGGAAGGAGCATGACCGGGCTGGACATGTCGGACTGGACTGAAGAAGATGATGGGAGGTCTAGGTCGGGGTAAGAGAGAGAGAGAAGGTGGGCTGGGAAAGAAGGAGGATGGAACAGAGGCCAGTATAGTTGAACAGGGCAGACCAAATGATGGATGGTGCGAGATAGAGAGACTGGAGAGATGGAAAACGACAACAAGTGGATGAGTAGAATGGGACTGGGATGGAAAGAAAAGAACAATAGAAGATGGGAAAGAACGTGATGCGGCTCAAGTGAAGAAGAACGAAGGTGTGATGAAGGAAAATAAGGGGGTACCGATGCAGTGAAGGAAGATAAGGGGTTTGGTGCTTGGAAAGGAAATAAGAAACAAAGGTGCTTGAGAAGGAAAAGAAATAAGGGTAAGGAATGATGACAAAAAAAATGAAATAAAACAATGAACAGAAGATTAAATACAAGGAACGAAAATAGCCCAAAAAATTCTGACGACTAGTAGCTCCCTCTTCCTTTTAAAGCCTTCGTGCCTTCTAATTTTGAGGATTTAGTTTCCCACTAGGAAACTTCAATCCCTTTGAATTAGGCCTCTTCATTCCAAATCTTATCCATGATCTCCTTTCCCTTTATTAGGACTCTTTTTCTTTTAGGAAACCATCCAATCTTGCTTTTTGAGTGATGTAGTTCATTCAATGCCTCCTTGAATAATCTACACCATTGATTAGCCATCCAAACCACGATCTATTTAATATGCAAAATATAAGACTAGATTAGAGTCATCTAACCATACATTAAGCATCTAATTAGCTCAGATGATCATTTGACTGTTAAATTTGACAAATTATTGTTGGATGGTCACATTGAGCTAAAATTCATCTTTTATCTAAAAATTATCAAATTGATGAGTTAGATGATCTAATTAAATACTAAACTAGGGATAATTTGACCAAAATTAAACACTTAACATACGACAACCCAACATAAGATAGTTTTTTAAACGTCTTCTATAGACGTTTTTAACTGTTTATAAACCACTCTTTGTAGTTGTGAGATGGGAGTGGGACACAGCTTGCTAAAGGATGGTGCCTCATTCCAAGAGATTTCCTTAGGGCTTTTGTACTTTGGGTTTGGGCTTCTCTTACTTTGTTCCTCCATGCCTCTTCCTTGGGTCTTTCTCTTCTTTGTTTCTTAATTTATTCCAAGTTAGTTCCTGTTATTCCTTTACTTGCTGTTTGATGTTCTTGCATTTTAATTCCATGTGTTTTCATCTTTCTTTGTTCCTTGATTCCAAGTTGTAGTTTCTTGCTTTGTTCCGTAGTTCTCTTTTCTTTTTGCCTCCTTATTTCAGCCTTAGAACCATGTATTCAAGGACCACAACTTTCTTAAAGTGACAGCCAAGAGATTGTAGTCCTTGGATCAAAGTTTTGTGCCTTGAATCTCCTAAAAATATTTGCTCATTCATTGCTTCCTTTCTTATCTTTTCATACTCTTTTCTCCTTTGTTCTTCTTTTGATTGCATGCTTGCTATCTTTGGACTGGGGTGTTGGATATATTGAAGAGGATTGAGAGTATTTCTTTGATAGAATGGTGTGCATATCCCATGAAGGATGCACGCCGTACTTGCAATTATTCTCCATTCAACCGAAATAAAAAGTTTTCATGCTTAGTATTTTAGATCTTACTCACTATTCATGATTACTATAAATGATTTGAATCTTAGTTTCCATGATTGTGTAATGGTCATCTTTCGTTAATCACTTAGATCTTATTTCCATCTTTGCATCCTAACCGTGTTTTTCTTCTTCTTCTTTTTTAACATAGTTTCATGTGCATCATTCAAGTAGGTTGCCATGTATTCCTTCAAGTTCATTCATGCACCATAAGTATTAGTTTTCATTTAGCTTTCATTTAATCTTCCATATGCATCATACACATGTTAATTCATGCTTAAAATTCATCTTAGTTCCATGTTTCCAGTTTTATAATCATGTGTACCATGCTTTCCATTCCTATCTTTTATTGCACGCAACAATGGAGCATGCACACATCAGCTTGCATTCATGTACCTTAGTTGCTTGTTAATTTTTTAGTTTGCATGCTTAGTTTAGGTTATGTTTAAGTTGTTTGATCATTGTTAAGTTTATTGCATGTTGGAATAGTTTTAGGAAGTTTTAATTTCAGTTTCTTGAATATTCCTACTTGTAGTCTTGGGAAAGTTATTTTTAGAAAGTTTCAATTAATATAAATTTCCTAGAATAATTCATCTTAATTTTGCATTGGTTGTTGTTATAGAATGTATTTTTTTAGGAAAGTTTCTTAGTTTAGCTTGTTTACTTTTAATATGTTTCCTTATTCCATGTTTCTGATTCATGCATGATATGTTTCCATGTTAACTCAATTCCTAGCTTAAGTTAAAACTCAACTCTTTTGGCTAGATTAGATAACCTAAAATAAAATCCAACTAAAATACAAAACCGTGAGATTCCTCATGTGCACTTATGGGTAAAATTAAAACATACACCAAGTGTATGCATGGTCGTTCATCTCATCACATGAAATTAGAGCCATTTAATTCTGAGATTGAACATAACCTCAGACAGGGGATAAGAGATAGAATACATAACCCATGGCAAAACCAACTACTGTAGTTGAAGCTAAGGCCATAAGTTCTATGTGACACTCCAATTAAACACTCCCTCATGCTTTGCATTACAGCCTACCAATGCAAACCTACAATCCAGGATGGGTTAGGCATCCTAATTTCTTATGGTAGAAGAATACTCACTATGGAGATCCATCTATGGACCCCTACCCAAAATTTTCCTAGAGCTTCAATTCCCAGCGTCCTCCTGGTTTCAATAGTTCCTTGTGTAACCAAAGAAACCAATTTAGGAAACTATGCAGTTATTCATAGAGAAAACACTTAAAAACTAGGATGAGACTAGGCATGCCCTAAACCATTTCTAGAACAAGAGTAGACAAAGCTCCAATGTAAATTCCAAAGCTATTGCCAAACCAGAGATGCAAATGAGTCAGTTATCTACTACACTCAATGATGGAGGAAAAGGAACATTCCCTAGTTATCCAATTCCAAACCATAAGGGACAGTTTGAAATAGGGTCATCTTCAAATTTACGGAGACCACCTGAGCAAGCCAAATCCATAACTACCCTTAGGAGTGGCTGTCATATTGATACCAAGGTAGGACAGAATGAGGATAGATTAGAGGAGAATGGCCAGCTACAATTAAGGAGAAAGAGAAAGGACAAAAATCTCCAACTCCCTCAAAACCCATAATAGATGCACCTTATGTGCCTAAAGCCCCATTCCCTCAACTTTTGAACATGACAAATAAAGTGACTAATTTTCATGAGATAATGGATGTGTTCAAATACATTCAAGTCAATATCCCATTACTCAATGCAATAAAAGATATCCCTACTTATGCCAAGTTCCTCAAGGAGCTTTGCATACAAAAGCCCAAGATAAATGTGCAAAAGAAGTCCCTATGCATCAAGTAGAGGAGATCTTTGATTTAGCACCAAACCTCTCCAAAGTTTAGAAACCCAGGTTGTCCTACCATCTCATGTGTTATTGAAGACCACATCATTGATAAGGAACTATTAGATTTAGGGGCTAGTGTGAACCTATAGACGTATTCTGTCTATGTGCAACTAGGGCTTAGTAAGCTAAAACCAGCCAATACCATGTTACAACTTGCTGATATATCAATGAAAATTCAACATGGTATGGTTGAAGATGTCTTAATACAAGTGGACCAGTTTTACTTCCCTATTGATTTCATTGTCCTCGACACCCTGCCTGTATTAGACCTTGATAGTCATATCCTGGTTATTCTTGGACGTCCTTTCTTAACAATGTCTAATGCCATCATCAAATATCACAATAGTGTGATGAAATTGTCTTTTGGTAACATGAAAGTAAAGCTCAATGTGTTTAATGCCGATCATCAGCATCTAGGCCTTGATGACTCCTGTGTAGTCAACTTGATTAAAGGTCTAATTCAAGATGTTATTCCACTATTGTCCATCCTAGATCTACTTGAGGCCTATATTGCACATTTTAATTATAATTTTGATGTGGGTAGGTCCATAAATGAAGTAAATAATCTCTTAGATGCAACACCAATCATTGATCCCTTTAAATGGGGACCTCAAATGGAACCTCTTCCCCTGTCCACTTATGTTCCTGTGCCCTCAATTGAAAAACCACCCACTTTGGTCCTTAAATCTTTGCCTCAAAATTTAAAATATTCTTACCTAGGACCTGATGATTCCTTGCTTGTGATCATTGCCTCAAATCTTAACCAAAAATAAGAAGGAAAGCTACTTAATGTTCTACGTGAACATAAAACAACTTAGGGTGGACAATAGCGGACATCAAAGGGATTATCCCTGTTGTGTGTATGTGACACATTAATCCAGAAGAAAATGTAAACCATCTAGGAAAACAGAGAAGGCTAAACTCTACCATGAAAGAGGTTGTTATAGACAAAGTGCTTAAAATGATAGATGTTGGCATCATATACCCCATTTTTTATAGCACTTGGGCCAACCAGTTTAGGTTGTACCCAAGAAATCCAAAGTCATAGTAATCCGAATGAGGATAACAAATCAGTCCCCACTCACATGACCACTGGGTGGAGAGTTTGTGAAGATTACTGAAAACTGAGCTTGGTCACAAGGAAAGGCCACTTTCCTCTTCCTTTCATTGACAAGATGTTGGAAAGGTTAGCCAGCCATAAGTATTATTGTTTTCTTGATGATTATTCTAGTTATAACCAAATCCTGTAGCACCCAAGGACCAAGAGAAGACTACCTTCACCTACAGTCATATGCCCTTCGAATTGTGTAATGCCCTTACTACTATCCAAAGGAGTATGTTAATCATATTTTATGATATGATGGAGAGTTCTTAGAAGTGTTGATGGATGATTTTTCAGTATTTGGATCATCCTTTAATGAATGCTTGCACCATCTAAAGTTAGTTCTTGCTAGGTATCAAGAGAAAAACTTAGTGCTTAATTAGCAAAAATTTCATTTTATGGTACAAAGTGGCACTGTTTTAGGACACATAATATCACACAATAGCATAAGGATAAAGCCAAAGTGGATCCTATTTCTAATCTTCCCCTTCCTAGAACGGTGAAGGAAGTTCACTCATTTTTAGGCCATGCTAGATTTTATACATGCTTCATCAAGGATTTCAGCAAAAAATTTAAGCCCCTATATAATTATTTATGAAGGAGGTAATTTTTTACTTTACTAAGAGCTATATGAAAGCATTTAAGCCCCTAAAGGTTGAACTCACTTCTACACCTATCATTTAACTGCCAAATTGGAGTGCACCATTTGAGATAATGTGTAATGCTTTAGACTATGCAATTAGTGTTGTGTTGGTGTAGCATACTAATAAACTTCCCCATATGATATATTATGCTAGTAAGACCCTTAATGATGCTAACTCAATTATTCTACTACGGAGAAAGAGTTATTAGTTGTTGTGTTTGCCTTGGACAAATTTTGATCTCATTTGCTAAGAACTAAAGTCATCATCTACTTAGACCATGTAGCACTAAAATACCATCTTTCCAAGAAAGATGCTTAACCAAGATTGATTTGATGATTTTTATTGCTATAAGAGTTTAATATAGAGATTCAGGATAAGAAAGGTTCCAAAAATGTTGTAACAAACCATTTGTCTAGGTTGATTGTAGAATCTTCTAGTAAATTTGAGCCTATAACAGAATCTATTCCAGATGAACAACTTTTGGAAACTTCCCAATTACCTTAGTATGCTGATATTATCAATTATCTTATTGTGGGTCAAATGCCTAATCATTGGTCAAAACAAGATAGGAATAGATTCCTTGCTAGGTCAAAGACTTTTCATGGGATGATCAGTACTTATTCAAGTATTGTTCCGATCAAGTTATTAGGAGATGCACCTAGATAGTGACCATCAACAAATCATTTCCTTTTGTCATGACCATTCATGTGTAGGTCGCTTCAATGAAGATGACTGCAAAAATTTTGCAGTGTAGTTTCTACTGGCCCACCATTTTTAGAGATTCTCATGCTTACTACATAACATGTGCATGATGTCAGCAATTAGGGAGTATAGGTAAAAGAGATATGATGCCTTTGAAGTCCATTATGATTGTTGAGCCTTTTTATGTTTGGGGCATTGACTTTATGGAATCTTTTCCCAATTCTTTTGCTCACCTTTACATCCTTGTGGGAGTGGACTACGTGTTCAAATGGGTGGAGGCCATAACATGTAAGACCAATGACCACAAATTGATGTAAGACTAATGACCAATGACCAATGATGGGGGAAAAACTTATGTAGTAGAATATTGGAAATTTTAATAAATAAATATGGTGTGAACTATAAAATTGCTACCCCATACCATCCTCAGATTAGTAGATAAGTAGAAATGTCCAATAGGGAAATTAAGTGGATCTTAGAAAAGACAATTAATTTTAGTTGGAAGGATTGGTCACTGAGGCTTAGTGATGCATTATGGGCTTATAGTACTGCATTCAAAACCCTTATAGGCATGTCACCTTATCATCTGGTTTATAGAAAGGCATGTCATCTCCCAGTTGAACTCAAGCATAAAGCATATTCAGTAATTAAAATTTTTAATTTTGACTTAGATAGTGCTAAGATCCACAAAATTCTCCAACTCAATGAGTTGGACAAACTTAGGAAAGATTCACATGAGACTACTAGGATATACAAGGACCAAATGAAACCTCATCATGATAAGCACATCTTGTATAATTCCTTGACACTAGGATGAAAGGTTCCCTTGTATAACTCTAGGTTGCATCTCTTTCCCAACAATCTTCACTCTTAATGGACTGAACCCTACATTGTCCGCACTATTTATCCTCATGGGACAGTCCAGATACAAAGGATGGAGAGATTTTCAAAGTGAATGGTCAAAGTTTAAAACCCTTTCTGGAATTGGTCAACCCCAAAGTGGAGGAAATTTTGCTAGAGGATCCTATTTATCACCACCCACCACTACATGATCCATGACATCTGCATTCATTATGAGTTTGGCATTCATTCATCACTTTACTAACACTTTATGTCTGGCATTAAACTTAGCCCTCACTGGGAGGTAACTCAACATTTTCAAAGTCTCATTATTCTACGTTACCTTGTAAACATGTAGGAGTCCTATAATTCAAAACACTGGGGACAATGTATATCTAAGGTTGGGGGGTATAGAAATGCATGAGAAATTTGAGTTTTCCTTACCTTTGAAAAAAAAATAAAAAAATTTGGAGTTTTTAAGTTTTTAGGGTTGCATTCCTTTATTGTGATGAGAATAAAAAATCTTAGTAGTTCTCCTTGTTTAACTTATTAATAGACATGTATATGAGCAATTTTACATTTTATTCATGTTGTAAGGTATTTATGAAGTTAAATCTCAGGACACACTTACACATAGTGCATAGTCTAAACAAATAGATAGTTATGACTTAGACACCCTGAGGAAAATCAGTGGAGACCTATAATCGGTAAGTATTAGAGACTTTCATCTTTTTTATGGTTATATATAATTCTATATTTTCTTCAGCTAACATCAACTTTGAAAGATCCCAATATCTTTGTTTTGGTCAATTGCTAAGAATCACCAATGGGAGTACTAAATTTCCTAAAAATTTATTGAATATGATAGGCTTTAAGAAACCTAAGAAATGATATAGGCCATCTTTGTTTTAGTCAAAGACATAAAGCTTACGCAGTATATTATACTACTAGTTAAACCCTTTGAGCCTCATGGTAAGCCTTTTTCTTTCAAAACCTATCTACTTTAACCTAGAAATCCATTTAAATATCCATTACCATCATTCAAAAAATGAGTACAGATGGTAGAAAAAGTTCAAAAATATAAGAAGTGAAAAACATCAAATTATTTATCTAGAAAAAGCCTTCATTCAAACAATTATCAAAAAAGAAAATAAAAGTAGTGAATGAAAAGAGAAATGAAAAATAAAAATATATTCATTTTAACATACTCAAAAGAAAAGTTGTCTAACAATTATTGAAGACATCTACTTAGATTTAAAACCTTTACCCTTTCTTTTAGAACCGGTCTTAAATCTAAGTTTCGTCCCATCTAAAGTCCTATTGATCTTAAGGTAGAATATAATCTTAGTTAGGGTATAAATATTAAGAAATTAAGATGAACTATCCCTTCTGGTCTTGGTAATGGCATACATTCTTAGGGATCATAGTCCTTTGTATTATCTGTGTGCATAAGCTTATGTCAACCATCAGTATTGTTGGATCCAGTCATATAATTAGAGATTTTTTTTGACCCTTTTCTAAGAGCTTCATTTTTTAGTGTATATAGGTGAGAAACTCACATCAAGAAATTTTCCAACAAAGTGTAAGCATATCTGTTTATAAGTCTAGACTTATGTAGCTTGTATACACACTGCACTTCGAGATATAACTATAATAAAATGGCTTTGGTACATCAGTAATTTATAGAATTTTTTATTCATCTTTATCAACAAGAATTGTCTAAGAGAAACTAAGGAACTTAGCCTTATTGAATTTTATGGGTATATTTACTTTAAACCCTCATGAGGACTAACTCGTCGACTAAGTGTAACTTGGGGGTTTAAGGGGTTGTTGCATAAGCTAAATGCAATCATGCATATGTATAAAAATGGAAATCATTTTTGTTTATATGATTTTTTACATGTTTTTCTTAGGACTAGCAAAATTCTTGTTGAGGGGAGTTATAAGTAGTCAATTTTGCATAAAAAGCACCTATTAGTAGTACATGTGCCATAGATCATAGGGCATTGTTCTAGGGTTTTTCCAAAATTCATGACATATGCATTTTTGAACTAATAATGCAAAAATCTAATATTAGTACATATGTCATAGATCATAGATATTAATTAGTGTTTTTGATCTTTTGCAAGTGTTAAAAGGATGATCTAACAGTCTAGATCCCCTTAAATGATAACCAATGATCTAGATCAACTTAGAGAGACTGGGACCTATTTCCTATTATTCCAAAGTCAAGTAAAGGTCAGGATCATTCAAGAGCAAGTAGATGACTCCTAGAAGTAATTGAAGAATCCAATGCAAGCAAAAATGGGCCCATGTAAAATCCATGCAAAATCCACTACCTTTGCATGAGATTTCAAGCTAAGAAGGCCATGAAGCCAAGACGCAAACCAATGAAGCCACCAAGCCAAAAGCTATCACAGGAAGCCATTTAAGCCATGTCAACATGGGTCTACACATTTTGGGGAAGAAAATGTGATTCTCTCACTTGAAGAAAATGTGATTTGAAGAGGAAAAATAGGAGAAAACTCATAATTCCATCAACAAAGAAGATGCACATGCAAGGTGGACTAATAGGAGAAGAGACCTCACCCTTAGACTCTCTCTCTCTCTCCCTCCTTCTCTTTATAACCTTCCATCCAAAACACTTGGGAAAGAGTTTCCATGCAATTTCCTTGGATCTTGCCCATTCTTATCCCCTCCTTCCTTCTTCCTTAGGATTGAAATTAGCAAGGGAACTACTTATATACATATACATATATATATATATATATATATATGTTAAAAATCATGGAGAGGACGAGGAGTTCTTGGTATGCATCTTTCTTAATTTTCCAATGCTACATTCAAAAGGGAATCTACACCTCTTGCAAGGCTGATTTCCCATGCTTCCTTTAAGGGAGGTTCTCCATGCCCATTTCCCCCAAGTTCTCCATGCGATCTCCTAGTCTCTCCATGCATCCCCCATAGCAGCTTTTCAACACAATTTTCCTTGGAATTCCATGCCTCTGTCTTGGATCTTCTTGTCATTGTCATGTGTATTTTCTTTTTGCTAATCTTTGCTCCTTTGTTTCATGAGCATAGTTCTTGGTGTTATTTTTTATTATTTGCTTCTATTTTCTACTCTTATTCTCCTTGATCAAAGGACATCTATCTCTTGGAGTGATAGCTAAGAGAGAGTAGCCTGTAAATCATCTTTGATTTCCTCTAGTTGCTTGCCTTGTTTTGTTGTTTGTTCTTTACTACTTACATTGTGCTTAACTCTCTTTTCTTTCCCTAGAACTCTTTCCTATCTTTCATTCTCTTTGATTATGTTTTGGATAGCATTAAATCTGATATTGAACTCAAGATTTATTGTTTATATGTCAAAGCATCATGCACGCCCTTCTTGTAACTTTTTACATAATAAAACAAAGTTTATTATATGTGACCTCTTCTAATTTCATATGCATACTTCATGTAATGTTTTACATTCAACTCTTTGTTTCATGTATAATCTCCTTTGATGCTTGCTTAGTTAAGATTTTGTTCATTGATTATGTGGGTTGAATGTCTAGATTTCATTAATTATGTTAGTTGCATCCTTATATTAGATCATAGTTTTTAGAAAGTTTCTCATTTGAATTTTTGAAGTTTTGTTTGAGAAAACTCATTGTAGATAGGTTTCTAAGTTACTCATGTTTCTAGTTTTGCATTATTTTCCTTACTTGAATGCATGTTAGTTTTTGAAAGTATCTAATTGTATTCTTAGTTTTATTTTTTTTAGAAAGTCTTAGCTTTTAGGATGTTTACTCTTAGGTTGAGTTCTAATTTTATGAATTTTTATAATTCCATGTTCTTTTAATTCCTAGACTAAATCAAAATCTAATCTCTTTTGGCTAGGATAAATAAGCTAAGTAAGACTCCAATTGCATACAAATATATGAGATTCCTCATGGAATCAACCTCACTTTTGTGAAGTCATACATTTTGATTCATGCACTTGTGAGTACTAATTAGAACTACACCAAATGGAAGTATGAATGCATGTAATCTAAAGAATATGATAAAGAATTGTATGAAAAATAGACATGCTAGCTTTGTTATGCGTAAAAAATAGATGAAGGAATAAACATGATGAATGGATGCCATCCTAGATGGTGCATGGAAGATCCAAAAGCAATGAAAGAAAGTAAAGATAAAGGCCTAAAAATTAAGATGATGCATGTAAGCTAGTGAATGCATGAATATGGAGAGAATAATAAGAATGATGAAAATAAAAGAAGGAATAGTGATTGGTTGAGAAACAGTTGGAGTCGAAATAATTCATTTGAATAAATTGAAACCAATCATCATGATACTTCCCAAAGATCAAAATTTGTGGAGATCATGCAGTTCAAAGCAAGGATAGATGGTGAGGATTTAAGCTAGGAAAATAAATTAGAAGGTGGGGAGGGGGTTGGGTTCAGAATGCATAGTGGAATGGATGGCAATGAGAAAGAAGGAGATAAGGCAAAAAGAAAAGAAGATACAGAGAGAATAGGAAGGAAGATAGCCTGAGGGAGGAAAGAGGATAGGAAGAAAAGGAGAAAATATGGAAAAGTAAGTAGAAAAGGAAAGGAGAAGAGGTGGAAGGTATGGAATCCTTGGTGTACTTGTGGAGTTCAAAAACTCTAATATGGATGTAAGCCATTAGATGATCATGAGTGGCCAAGGTCTTTCCTTCCTTAGGGTTTTATTTTGACTTTTTAAGAAAAGCAAGGTGGCCAAGGTTTATAAATTTTCTATGTTCATTCCTAGCACTTGGATCACCAATACCCAAACTTGAATGGCTGAGATTTGGTTAGAGTGTTCATATCCAAAGAGAACTTCTTTAAGAGCTACTTTTCTCTCCACCTCTAGATCAAACTCCCATAAAGTGCATGGCCTAGATTTCATTGAGATTTCCTTATCCACTCTAGATTTTCCCTTCTTTTACTCCTAAACTATCATAATTTTTCCATCCAATAGCATTCCATGAAGGTGGGATGTGTTTTTTTCTTGAAAATAGGAGTTTTTACTTGAAAATATGTGCACAACCCATTGAAAAAATATCCACAAATGAGCTCTCAGTCTAATCTTCATTGTAGTCTAACTTCTCATTGGTCTATCCTTACTTGAGTAAGTATCCATTGGTTTCTTAAAATGTACATCAACAAGGATAGATCTTAGCCATTAATGTTTGAAAAGTAAGATGAATTTCAACTGTAGATTTCTCATAAATTGTCTCTCTTTTCGTCTCCTCCTTTTTTCCCACCAATCATCATTGTTCCTTATATAATTCAAATGGAACCAAGTGGGAATCACCACCTTTGCATGGAAATTTTGTGCTCCTCCTTAGGTGGTTCCTTCCTTTGGTTGAGTAGGAGAATGAATCTAAGGAAGAAGTCTTATGCCCTTGGTCTTCTCACTTATTTTATTTTAAAGAAGCTTTCATTATATGTGATTCTAATGTATATGATTTGAGCTTCCATCAGAAGCTTCCTAAGGTGGTGGATAGCTCTTATGCATGCATGGAAGTTCTGTCATCCTACTTTTGATAAAAACTTTCTCTCTTAAATGGTAATTGTGCATGGGTTTTTTTTTATTACTATGCTTTGCTAATGAAACCCAATTTTTAGTCCGAACTCCTAATTTTAATTTTTGGAAAGTGTGAATTCATAATGTAGCTCCAAAAATAGTTTTACTTCTCTTTGGGGTATAATTACTAAAATACCTTTTTTCTCACATGTACCTTGGACCTACAAATGTAGAATTAATCATAATTTGTACTATTTATGAAAATTTCAAGTGCTAAAACTTGCTAAATATAGAGATATGTTTGTAATATTTTTATATATATCAAATACACATAGAATTAAATTTTGTGTCCTTGAGTAAAACTATAAAAATAGAAAAATAAAAATAAAAATCCTAAACACTTTTGTAGGTTCTCTCCTATACATTTAACGCATTTAGAAAGCCTTTAAACCCTAAGTTGCCCTCAGTGCTCGAGTTCTAGTCTTGTAAGGGTTTGCAAAAATGATACTCATAAACATTTTCAAAAACCTTATCATATAACTTGGAGAATCTTCTTGTTCTTATCATTCATTAAAACTGACTTTAGCATGTTAATAGAAATAATCAATACTCAAAAGTCTACCCCTATGCTAAAGATATTCCATTATTTCACAGCCTCGAATCATGAGTGTGTGAATATAGTCAATTTATATACAATTATTAGTTTTCAAGTAAATTATAAACTAAATTACTATCGAAAAGTATATTTTGACTTCATATCTCACAAGATATACTTAACACTTAGAAAAGGTTAATGAGGGAGTAGAATGATTTTCATCAAGGCCAAAACTCTCACATATTTATACCAAAGATTGATAACTTTGAAAGAATATGCTATGGTCTCATGGAAAGGATATCAACTATTTAAGAATATTATACTCTACGAGAATCCCTATTTATCCACAACGATATCCAAGTCATACTTCTTCTAAGATCAAGTTAGGACTCCTAATAGGATGAAACTTAGGTTTAGAGGTGTTGCTTTAAAATTACTTAGAAGCCCATGAATCAATTATAGTAGATCTATGTGAGTGAGGTCTATCCCAAAGGAATCTCACAAAATTGTATATTGATTGGATTTATTTAAACCACTTATCCTAGCCAGAGGAAGATGGGATTTGATTTAATCTAGGAATTTAAATGACATGAAAAAGGAAACATGAAAGGAAATATAAACATAAACTAAAGGAAACTTTCTAAAAATAAAGATATTGAATAAAATTAGAAACTTTCTTAAAGCATTCAATGAAAGAAATTAATGCAAAACTAGAATGAATTAATCTAGGAAACTTAAACATGAATGAAATGGAAACTTTCTAAAAATAACACTAAGGTAAGAACTTTCTAAAAATAAAAATTTCTAAAACTAAACTTGGAAACTAACTAAACTAATCTAAGATGTAAGAAACTAAACAAAGAAATCTAAACAAGAATTAATCAAAGGAATAACTAACTAATTGAGAAAGACCAACATAATCTCCATGCACATGATCCATGGAGTTGTGTGCATGGTTCATGGAGTGGGAAATAAGGTTATTTTGCATGGATCAAAGTCTCATAGTCATGAAATCTAATCAAAGAATTAGTTAAAAAACTTAAAAATCTAAATGAGTTCCCAAGAAATCAAGCAAATAAGATGAAAAAAACTATGGAAACTACTCATGAAACTGAGACGAAGACTATACTAAAAATGGTGCACATGAAGCTTAAATCAAACAATTGCCTAGTAAGAAACATAGTGTGCACTCTTCATGAAGGATAACTATCAATAATGAAAGTACTTCAACACTAAAATCAAACAAGAGATTGCTCATAAAATAATTGAATTCATTCAAGTGCAAAATTACAAGAGAAAGTGGTGAATGTACATGGAAAGAAATATGTGCACTTGTCAAAAGCAAGAACTCAATCTAAAACCAATACATCAATCTACTTCAACACCATCAAATGATCACAAACTAATCTCAGATATCATGTGGTGTAGCTTTAAAGTTACTCGCAAGTACAGGAATCAAAGTAGTAATTGTACACGAGAGAGGTCGATCCCATGAAAAATCTCATCATATTTTCAATTGATTGCACCTTTTTTAATTTGCTTATCTTATCCAAAGATAGAGGATTTTGATTAAACTAGAAATTGAAACAACATGGAATGGAAAACATGCATAAAATTAGAAATGTGAGCTGAAGGAAACTTTCTAAAAATAAAGATATTCATTGGATTTAGAAATTTTCCTGACCAACATTTATTCAATAAAAGAAACTAATATAAAACTAGAATGAATGAATGAATGAATATAGGAAACTTAACTTGAGGAAAGTTGCGAAAAATGAAACTTTCCTAATCTTAAAACTTTCTATAAATAGAACTTTCTAAAACTAAATTAAGAAACTTTCTAAAGCTAAACTAAAATGGCAATAAGTAAACAAGTAATGCTAAACTAATATGAAACAAAGAAACAATCAACCAACTTAAAGGAAAATGATCCAATCACCATGCACATGACCCATGGAATTGTGCACATGGTTCATGGAGTAGAAATATGGCTAGAATTCATTAACTAACATCTTAGTAATGTAGGATCTAACCAAAAAAGTAACTAAACTATTTAAAAAGCTAAATTGGTTCCTAAGGAATCAAGAAAATAAAGTGTATGGACTGCTGGAAATTATGCATGAATCATGAAAGGTAAAATTCTAGAAATATGATGCTCATGAAACTTAAATCAAACATGATAATAAAACCAAAAATTTAATGAACTTCAAGAATGGAATTAATCATGGAAATAACTAAGGGAAACTTTGCATGAATCATAAACTTTATTGAATGGAATTTAGTACGTGAATTGTGTACATGTACATAGAAAGCAAAGCTAAAAATTGTGCACTATTTTGATACCTAGAACTTGATTCAAAGCAAAGCTTAAACACTCTCCATAAATCTCAAACTAATCTCTAATATCATGCATATGAAACCGAAACAGAAATCAAGAGAGTAACAGCATGAAGATGGGAAAGAAATCAACAAGAACTAGTCCTAAATCTAAGTGAGAAACAATGAAAAGACGAAAGGAAAACAATGAGATTCAAGGCTACTATCATCTTAGATGTCACTATAAGAGAAAAGATAACTTTGATCTTGAAGAATTAAGCAAGAAAAGTAAGAGAAGTGAAAGGAGATCAAAAAGGAACTATGTGTTGGAAACTTAAACAACAAAGAAAGCCATAAGCAAGCAATAAAAGCAAGGAATTAAAGCAACGTACCAACCTAAAATTGAAGTGTAAAAACCAAAAAAATAAAGAAAGGAAGAGGTTGTGGAAGACAAGGAAAGGCAGCCAAGATGTTAAAGTCCAAAGCTCTAAGAAGATCTCCAAGCAAATGTGCTTGATTTTAAGGAGTTAGAAGCAACCCCTCTACTTGGAATTTGGCATGGAATTCCATGGAATATTTATAGTGTTTTTATTTCCAATTTGATAAGATCCTATCCTAGAAAGAAAAAGGAGAATCAGAACTAGAACTCTTGGTAGAAAAGTTAGGTGGTTGAATAGAGATGGAAGAGTAGAAAGTGAGGTGAGGTGAATGAGGTGGAATTTCTAAATGTGAGCAAAGGGAAGTGGTAGGCATTGAATTCTAGCCTAACAACATGTGGAATTCCTTCTATTAGGGTATATCACATGATGACATGGAAGGAAAGTGGAAAAAGTAAGAACTATTGATGAAAGAGGTAGGAAGGTGAGGTAGTTGAGTAAGGAATGGAATTAGCAAGTGGATTGGGTGGAATTAGTAGGGGTAGGCACCACATCTCAAGGAAGGTGGGGTGGACTCCTTCCCTTCTAATTATGTAATATGGTGGGTAGGAAAGAGAGAGAAAAGCAGGAGGAAAAGAGAGGGGAAAATAAGGAAATTAGACTTGGGTTCTCTCTTGATTGGTCTAACTATGCATGCATACCTTACGATGTTGATTATCACCCAAATTCCTTCCTAATTATCCCATGAACTTCACTATTTTGCATAGGATAATTGTTTCTAATTGTCTTGCAATTGTGTGTATCCATGTGGCATGGTTCTTATCTGGCTTGATCGCTCACTTTGATGGCTTAATGCTTAATGGATTGAGTGGCTAAGTCCCTTGGCTTCATGGCTTGAATGGCTTGGCTGACTTAGGTTTCCTTGTTAGAGCAGGAAACTTAATGCATGGCTTCAATTCTCATACACCTTTGGATCTTCTCATTGCTTCCTTGGACTTCATTTGCTTGCCTTAAGATGATTGTGAACCTTGATTTTTGAGTTTGGAATGATGAAATTTAGGTCTTTGGCCCTCTTTTGATCTTGATCTTCAAATCTAATCTTACTTGATCTCAGCCATTGGATCATCTTCTTAATACCTATAAAAAAGTAAAAATCATAATTAAATATAGAAAAATATGAAAATTCACATACTTACTCTAGATTATCTTTTAAACTTTTCAAATATCAAACTTTTAAATCATTAGCTCAAAAATGCATGTGTTATGAATTTCTAGAAAAACCCTAGGATAATGCCTATAATTTATAAAACATGGACTCCTAATTGAGTATTTTTTATACAAAATTGAATATTGATCACACCCCCCAACCAGCATTTTGTCAGTACCAGGAAAAATATCAAAAAAACAAGAAAAAACAATGGTTGTTATTTTCATAGGTACTCATGATTGCATTTAGCATATGCAACATGCCCCTAAACCCCTGGTTACCCTTATTGGGCAAGTTAAGCGTTGTGAGGGTTTGTAGAGAATGTACCCACAAAATTCAATAAGACTCAGTTCTTTATTTTATCTTAGAAAATTCTCCTTATTAGCACTCTATAGGCTTTAACAACGTAATAAAAAAGAATGAAAAACTCCACAAATTATCCACATACCAAAGCCATTATATTATGGTTATATCTTGGAGTGCAGCATGTGTACAACAACATAAGTTAGGAATTCAAAATAGATATGCTTATACTCCATTAGAATAATGTTTTGACCTCAAATTCTCACTAATATACACTCAGAAATAATACTCTCAAAGAAAGGGGTCCAAAACAAAATTTACTCACTATGCGACCGAATCCAACATTACCGATGATTCACATAATTTTATGAGCACAAAGAGACAAACGAATTATAATCCCTAAGAATGGGTGCCATTATGAAGACCATTCGGGGTTGCTCACCTAAATTCCTTAGTATTAATATCCTCATTAAGGCTATCTTCCACCTTAAGATCGATAGGTCTTTACATATAATGAAACATAGGGTTGGGAATGATTCTGAAAGAATGGGTAAAAAGGATTCAAAGCTTCAAAATCTGAGTAGAGGTTATCTATAAATGTTGGACAACTTTCCTTTTCTTTATACTAAAGTGAATATATTTTCTATTTTTCCTTTCTCTTCACTTTTGTTTTTCTTCTAATACTCCTTTTTTTTTGCATTATTATATTTTGTATTTCTTTCTTTCTTTGAGGGAAAGATTTCCTGTTTGTATATACTTTGCTTCTTAGACTTTTCTCCTTTTTCTATTTTTTTTCTACCATCTCTGCCTACTTAGAAAAACAAGTAATGGGTATTTTTAATTAGGCTTCTAGGTTAAGGTAAATGGGGTTTTAAAAAGAAAAGACTTACTAAGAAGCTCGATGGGGTTTCAAACCTATTAGATTCAATAGATATTTATGAAACAAAGTTAGTACTCTTTTTTACTCTTAACAATTGACCAAAATAAAGAACATTGAAAATTTTCAAATTTGTTGGTTACTAAAGAAAATATGGACTTATTTATAATCCCTAAAAAATATGAGTCTCTAATACTCACTAGGTATATAGGTCTCAACTAATTTCCTCAGGGTCTCTAAGTTATAACCATCTATTGGTCTAGACTATGTATTATGTGTAAATGTATTCCAAGATTTAAATTTCATAAAACACTTCAAGACATGAATAAAATGCAAAATTAACCATACTCATTCCTATTAGAAGTTAAAGTAGGAGAAATGCTAGGATTCAAACAATTCAATTGTTATCACAGTAAAGGAACTTTGACCTTGAAAACTCAGGAAAACTTTTTTTTAGAAAAATAACAAAAAACTTTGAAATCTCATGCATATCTATACCCCAACCTAAACTAATCTTTGTCCCCAATGTTTTGAAACATGGGACCCTGTGTGATAAATTGGTAATGTAGAATAACGAGACTCTCTAAAAACCCTAGGTTGCCTCCCAGTAAGCGCTAAGTTTAACATCTTCAGCTAGACATATGATACCATGATGAATGTTGGTATCATGGAACATGCTAAGGTGGATCAATATCTCCTATGCTTCAGGGTTGACCAAATCTAGATAGGGGTCAAACTCTAGATAGGGCTTCAACATTTGCAAATTGACTTTGGAAATCTTGCCATCCATTGCTATCTCAACTGCCCATGTGGATATACATGTCGTATTATATAGAGTCTAGGCCATCGAGATTGAAGTTTTCTAGGAAGGACTTTTGCAAGATGTGTCTATCGTGATGGCTTTTCATGCCGTCTTTGTATATCTTGGTAGACTCATATACATCTTTCCTAAGCTCATCCAACTCATTGAGTTGGGGTTTTCTAAGGGTTCCAGTAGTATCTAGGTCAAAATTGAGCTTTTTGTAATGGCCCAATATGCTTTATGCTCAAGTTTTATTAGGAAGTGGCGGGCCTTTCCATAGACCAGATGGTAGGGTGACATGCCTATAAGGTTCTTATATGTAATATGATAGGCCCATAAAACATCACTAAGTCTTAAAGATCAGTCTTTCCTATTTGAATTGAATGTCTTTTCTAAAATTCACTTTATCTCCTCATTTGACACTTCTACCTATCCACTAGTCTGATGATGATAATAATAACAATCCTATGGGTAACACCGTATTTCTTCATTAAGTTTTCAAACACTTAATTACAGAATTGTTTCCCCATCATTAATTATAGCCCTAGGAGTACCAAAGCATGCAAATATATTTTTCTTTAAGAACTTAACCACCACCTTGTGGCCATTGGTCTTACATGGTATAGTTTCTACCAATTTGGATACATAGTCCACTCCCATAAGGATGTATAGATAACCAAAAGAGTTAGGAAAAGGTCCTACAAAAATCAATGCCTCAAACATCAAAAGGCTCAATGATAAGAATGGGGTTTAAGGGCATCATATTTCTTTTTCCTATATTCCCTAACTATTGACATGAAGCACTTGCCATGTAGTAAGCATGTGAATCCCTAATAACATTGCATAATGTTCACATCTCTCTTTCAAGAACTAAAATGGCCCCCGCATGCATGGTCATGACAAAAGGAAATGATTTTATAATATTTATTATCATGCATGCATTTGTTAATGACCTAATTAGAATATTACTTAAATAAGTATGGATGGTCCAATGTAAAGTGTTTGACCTCAATACTGAATCTTTTCCAATCTTGTTTTGACTAGTGATTGGGCATTTGACCTGTGACAAGATAATTGACTACATCTATCTACGAAGGTGTAACATCAGTAATTTTAAAATTCTTAATTTAAATAAATTAAATTATGTTAAATTGGGATAAAAAGAAGAAAAATCGTGGGAGAAGAAGAAGAGGAATTGGGAGGAAGGAAGGTGTTGGATCAAGGGGGGGAAACTTGGAAAACAAAGTGGGATCAAGTTGAAGAAACATTGGAGCTTGGTGAAGGTGGAATGACTTGGAGTGTGGAGCATCTTCTCCATAGGGGAAAGCTCCAGCACTCATTAACCAATAAGTGCTACAAGTTAAAAAATAAAAAATCATGCAATCCAACCAAACCAACTCAAGTATCAAGTAGGGGATTTAATATAGAATGAGATTCTAATATAGGCTTGGATTAGCCAAGCACAAAATTGCATGATTTCATTCTAAATTCTTCACGTTACAGGTTTCTAGCATGTTGAACAAGTAAACATGCAAACATGAAATGTTTACTTTGATTTGAATGTTTCATGCCTAAATTTCTGATTTTCTTCTTACATGATATTAATTACATGTTTCTATTGTGAGCATGACAAGCTTACCGCTTGATTGTTGTCTAATTCACCTTGATTTCTTTGAGTATTAAGCATGCTCTATTATGTTAATCACTACTGGTTTTTGGTGAGTAGATGTTCATCATGCTAGCTACCCCCTTAAATCTCCATATTTCCAAAAGGCATATCTAGGTTTTCTTCCTTGTTGTATGAACTTGTTAAGAGGCACTCGAGTTGTATTTTTGCAATGATTTTCGAAGGTTTTTCATGCAACAAAGTAAGAACAGGGACTGGGCACACCCTGTTCTTCTTGCACACAGGCAAGCAAGGTGCACCGAATCCCCAGCTTATATCTTATGACTCAAGCAAAATCTAGGCAAAATGACAGATGGGTCTTCATGAACACATCATCAACTTCAAATATCAAGCAAATGTACTCCTTGATTTACATTGTTTGGGTACTGATTTGAAGGTGAAAGCTAGGAGCAAACACACCATTTCTTGGATGCATGTGTGTAGGAAATGGAGCCATTCCCTGCAACCATTAAGTCCCCAGGACTGGAAATCGAATAATGGTGTGGAAATAACTTGAAATTTAGCTTGTTAGTAACCTTGGTATAACACTTTGCTTAGAGAATACGCAACTAGTTAAGGTACAAAATGATGAAACAATAAGCACCAGCTCCTGGTTCATGGTGAACAAGAAATGTTGCCTTAGAATTTTGGTTCAATTTGTAGGTATTTAAAGTGAATAAGTGGATTGGAGAAAGGGAAAACCCGATAGAAATTGGAATAAATTTAAAAGGCAAGCCCTGAATGCATCTTAAACCAAATGCTTGAATTCACCTAGCTACTGGAAATTCATGAATGGAGAAGAAGATTTGACTAATATTCTTGAGTCAACGGAATTCTAGTACCTAGAATATTTGTGTGAAAATTTACACTATCCCAGAATTTGGGAAATCTATAATTCCAATTTAATGGAAATTGTGAGAAATTTTGCCTTTTTTTTTTAATTGGAAATGTAATTATACTAATTATACACTTTATTGGTAAGATTGGGAATACAAAAATACCTTTAAATTGAAATAGTGAAGGACAAAAAGGTAATTATTCTAGATAAGAGAAATTATAAAATTGCTCATAGGCTAGAATTCTAAACGCTTAAAAAACCAAGTTGGTTTCATTGATGAAACTTCACATTTCAATTCATTTAGGCTCAACCACTTAAGACTTAGACACTAAATCATAGTCTCATAAGACTTAAAATATTATGCCTTAATCCCTTAGGCCTTCTTTAACCATGACTTAAATGTTCCATGACCTAGTTATTAATGACATGATACATACAACTTAGTCTCATTTGACTAAGTTACTTACAACTTAGTTTTGTAGATGTAACTTCCTAAACTAAGAGTTGTATAACATGGTCACTTATACTTTGGCCTTTTATGACTTACATTCCTTCAATTTAACCTTATGTGACTAGTCCCTTATACCTTAGCTTGTCCAAACCTCAAGGCATTTATGCTTTAAGCACTTAAGCATTAGTCACCATGATTAGATCATCTAAGCCTTAGTATTCACAATCCCTATGACATTAAATTGAAATGAGGTCAACACCTAATTATACCTAGAGTCCAAAGCTAGGTTAATTATGATTAATAACCTTCAAAATGAACTAGTAGAAAGAAGGTTGTTAAACATTATTAAATTTACGACTAACACTATAAGAGTATTACTTAGGACATAGTGATGATGTTCCATCAAGCTTATCTTAGACCTAAGAACTATAGAAAAAGGGTTGTACCCCTCTAGGTTTTAAAATGCATAGTAAATGGAATTAAGGTCATAACATAAGGACGCTTAATTGCTTATGGATATAACCAAGTGAATAAAGCCCAAAAAATAAAAAGGAATAATACATGACATGTATGATGTAGAATGAGGTAAATAGACCACTAATCAAAGAATGATCATTAAGACATTAAGTACCAAAGCAACTAGAGTTGGAAATAAAGACACATGTTCATGATAAATGGATGTCTAACACTTAAACATCATGAAAAGGATGACATCAACTAAAAGATTTCACTATAAATTAATAATGGGATTAACAAATCATTTTACGCAAATAGAAATAGGATACCAATGCATAACACACCATCACATCATGATTTTGAAAAAAAAATTTCCTTGATTTTGACTGATGGATTTGGTCAAGGGCTTGGAGACATTGTTTTCATTAATACTTAGCAAGCACCACTAGTGTGGTGGTGAGCCATGAGATATGAATTTTTATTTTCTACGAGTTAGGATTTTCATCAATGCTTTTGACAAGCACCCTATGAGTGGCAAGAAGTCTTGATGGATGCATATTTTTTTTTTTATACTTAGGCAAGTGCTTTATGAGCAGTTGTAAACCATGATAATTATAGTTTCATTGATGCTTTAGGTAGGCACTCTATGAGCAGCTGTAAGTCCTTGTGGATATGGATTTCATTGATGTTTTGGGCAATCACTATGGGAGTGCCCTATGTCCAGGATCACTCAGCAAGTACACTGTTTCAGTGTGTGTAAGTGCATTTGGCCACTAACCTGTGAGATGAGATTGATACCAGGCCTATGATGGAGATTGCTAGTAGTATGAGTAGCTTCTCATGGGAAGTGCTCTGAGGGGTAGCCGGGTAGTCTCCATGAGGTCTAGTGAGTCATGGCTCATGAGGGTACCCATGAGTAGATGTAGAGGCCACGACAGTTACTGGTGGATGATGGTAAGGCCCTATGAGCATAGGTGTCTGTGTTTTTAGCATGCTGGGCATGCTGGTCATTCACGAGAGTTGAGACCATTGCTCCCTCATGGTGAGACTATATTCCATTGATGCATCTCTGGTGGTAGGACTGCATGCCACTGTGATATGGAGCAATCAATTTTCCACGTGGATGTTGGCATAGATTTGTGCATTGCCAATTGATGGATATGTGCCTTGGTTCGGCATCATCTGCTTTAAGCACACTGATTTGACAAATTTTTCAGTTACTTTTGATCACTCTTTTTCAAAAACTATATATGTATACATGTATGGTGATACATGCACTTATATTTAAGCTGCCACATGCTCTATTTTAGGCATTCCAGCTTATGTTAGGTTTCACCCTACAGTGTGCTATTATTTTTGCTCACCACCTACAACCAACATTTCAGGTGATACACCAAGTAGCTCAAGCACAAGAGACACAAAGAAGGCAAAAGTACCTAGATTAGTTTAGATGTAAGGAGAATATGCTTTTAGTGTAGTTTTTTTTAATAGAATCTATGTATATGATTTCATTTTGGGTATTGTGTATAACTTAAATTTCTGTTGACACATTGGATAATTGTAATATGGACTATACTAGATATTCAAATGGCTTGTGTGACTTTACTTATGACAGTATGGGTGATTCTATGGCATGTAATTATAACCATTCTTAGATAGAAAACTATTATTTTACATATATGCAGAGTTCTTACCGTAACACCTAGAAACAAGTTGACAAATTTTCCAAAATTACATATATATTATCACTCTAATAATGTTTTCTAAATCAAGGAAATTTTTGCCACTTTCCAACTTAAAATCAATAAAGCCTTGAAAAACCCTGGATGTTACACAAGGCAATTGGGAAATGTGCCACAATATTTAGAAATGTTTCTGTTATAGGTACATTCTCACTAGTAGACTCCACAACATACCTAGATAACAAGTCAACTATGATATTTTTGGAACCTTTATTATCCTAAATTTCCATATCAAACTCCTGAAGCAATAATAACCAACAGATCAGCCAAGGTTTAGCATCCTTCTTCGAAAGAAGGTATTTCAATGCTACGTGGTCCGAATAAACAATGACTTTAGATCCTAGCAAGTAAGATCTAAACTTGTCCAAGGCATATACAATTGCCAACAACTCTTTTTTTGTTCTAGAATAAATGAGTTGGGAATTATCAAGGACCTTGCTAGCATAATATATCACATGGGGGAGCTTATCTATACGTTACTCTAACACAACAGCAATCGTAGTCTAAAGCATCACACATTATTTCTAATAACTATTTAATTTTGCATAAAAGTACCCCATTAGTAGTCCATGTCTTACAAATTAGAGTATAAAAGTCTAAGATTTTTCCAAAATTTACAACACATGCATTTCTAAGCTAATGATTCAAAATTTTGATATTTGGTAGGTTTAGAAGCTAATCCAAAATAAATATGAGAATTATCATAATTTTCTAAGATATAATTAGGGTTTTTACTCTTTTATAGGAAGTAAGAAGATGATTCAAAGGTCCACAAAAATCATGTTACATTATGCTGCAGTAGTTCTAAAAATTATCATCTTACGGCAAGCAAGAAGGAAAGGAGAAGTTTTAAAGGTAACTAAGATGGGCCATGCAAAAAGCCATGCAATTTCAATACTTTAGCATGAGAAGGAGCCATACATGAGGTTTCCTAATCTAAACAAGAAACCTAAGGAAGACAAGCCATTAAAGCCTTGAAGTCAAGGGACTTAGCCACTCAAGCCACCAAGTGATGAGCCATATAGTCATATTAACCATGCCACATGGAGCCACAAGATTGAATTACTTTTTGAAGCAATTATCCTATGTACAAATGGTGAAATTTTAAGATATAATTAGCGAGTGGATAAGATTTATCACATGGTAATATAGCACATCAGGTGGACCAATAAAAAAAGAGTCATCCTTTATCTTCTTCCCAACTTTCTCTCTCCATTTTCCTCTCTATCTACATGCCTCTTTTTGAGGAAAAATCACATGGGAACAAGGGGAGAGGCACCTCCTTGAAAAATGGCACCTACCACCTTACTAGTTCCATTAAAATTCTATGTTTCCCACTTTAAAACCCCCTTCCGCTGACCTTCCTAGCACTATCCTAGAATCCTACTTCTAAGCATCTTATTCTAAGTCTCCTACCATATCTTATATTATTTCTATCTTATATCCTCTCTCTTATCCATTATACTAGAATTCTAACAAACCTCAAAATTTGAAATCTTCTATAAAAACCCATGGCACTACATGCATCAAAGAAGAACAAGCTTTCCACAAATTTTCCCTTAGAAGAAAAGGAGCACCATGTCATGCTCCTTGGTCGTTCATCCACACCTCACACCATACCTGCCTTGGTTGCACTTAAAGGACCTTCAATGTGTCCCTCTTTCCAACCTTGGTGATACACACCGAAGCTTTATTTCTCCTTCGAGTTTCATGCCTTAATTTTTCCTTGATTTCCAAGTGATTTCAACTTTGCTTTAATTCTTTGTTTCAATTCCATCTTACTTTGCTTAGTTTTTTGTTCTAAACGCATAATTCTAGCCTTAGTTTCCATTATGTTTTGCTCTCTTTTACCTTTGTTTTCTTTGATTGAAAGATTGCTAGCTCTTGTAGTGACAGCTAAGAGAAAGCAACAATTGAATCCCCTTTGCTTCATTGCTTATTCTTGCCTTGAATTTCCTTGCTTTTCCACTTCTCACTTGCTTATTTCTTCCCATTTTCTACCACCATTCTACATCTCTTTTGCTCTCTTCCTCTTTTACCCTTCCTTGGTGAACAAGATTGCTACCTTGAGTGTTATTAGTAAACTATTTTGGAGTGGTTGAAGATAAGTTTTTAGATCAGCTTTATGTTCTTAAAAAATGAGGCATTAATCTTGCTTACTATGTCCATGCACACTTGAATTGTAAACTTTTCCATTCAATGAAATGTTCATGGTTTATGCTTTCTACTTTGATTGATATCAATACCTTTAGGTTCTTAAGTTTTTTTATTAGTTTGCTCTTTGAACTACATGCATGTTTCCATACACAATCACTCAAGCATCATGCATTAAAACCTAAGTTGAATCTCCATTCCTAAGTCCCCATCTCATGCAGCCAACTCACCTTAGATTCATGCACATATTGCTTACTCTGTTAGGAACCCTTTAGTTTATCATTCAATTTCTTTAGATTACATATGCATAACTTAAAAATCCCTTACATCATCCATCTTCATGCTCACAAGTTCCACGCGCACAACTCTAAAGAGCATGCACCTGATACTTGAGTAAATTTCTTTGTTTAGTTGTTAAAATTTTAGTTTAATGCTAGTTTAAAACAAAATTTTCCTTTTTGTTTAGCCAAGAAAAATGACTCGTGGTAAAGACAAGATAAACTTTGACCAGACGTGCTCGGAATCTTTTTTTGTCGATTTGGGGGGTCATCTATATGAATAAAAAGATAGATCCATCCATCTATCCTATCCAATTTAGATTTGGATATCTAAAAAAGAATCGATTTCATTCAATGTTTGATTTCATTGCCTAGTTATCTTGCATCTTAAAATGTTTAGAAAGTTTAGAAGTTTTGTTCTTTTTAAAAATAGTTATTTTCATCAAGTTTCCTTAGTTGTGCATTCCAAATCCATGCATGTTTACTTTCCTTGATAATTAATTTAATAGTTCAATCAAATATCATCTTCTTTGGCTAGAAATAAAAGGTTTTAAACTAGATCCAATCTATTGAAAGTTCACAAGATTCCTCGTGTTATCAACCTCTCTCGAGTGCACTATTGATTCATGTGCTTTTGAGTAATTTTAAAGCTTACCCAATTTCAAATGGTGCACTCTAATTTGGCAGTCAAATAATGGGCGTAGAAATTAGTTTAGCCTTTAAGCACTCAAATGCTTTCATGCAATTTTCATCAGAGTCAAAAGTTGCCTTCTTTGTAAGTAAATTATATATGGCTTGGCATTTATACTAAAGTCCTCGATGAATTTTCTACAGAAACCATCATGGCTTAAAAATGAGTGAATTTCTTTTGACATCCTCATACAGGAAGGTTAGAGATTAAATCCACTTTGGCTTTTTCTAATTCTATGCCATTGTGTGATATGATGTCAATTAGAATAATGCCATTTTGAACCATGAAATGATACTTTTTCCAATTTAACACTAAATTCTTTCCCTAACACTTGGTAAAGACAAGTTTTAAATGGTGTAGACATTCATCAAATGAAGACCAAATACTAAAAAATCATCCATAAACACTTCTAAGTACCTCTCGATCATATCATAAAATATGCTCAATGTACACCTTCGAAAAGTAACAGGAGCATTACAAAGTCCAAAAGACATGATGATTGGTGAAAGTCCCAAAATGGCCGGTAATGATAGTCTTCTCCTGGTCCTCAGGTGTTATGGGGATTTGAATATAGGTAGAGTGACCATCAAGAAAGCAGTCATAACTATAAATGGCTAACCTTCTAGCATTTGGTCTATGAATGGTAGAGGAAACTGGTCTTTCCTAGTGACCAAGTTCAGTTTTCGGTAGTCTATACAAACTCTCCACCTGGTGGTCATGCAGGTGGGGACTAACGTGTTATGCTCATTTCAGATTACCATGAATCAAGACTTCTTGGGGACAACCTAAACTAGGCTGACCCAAGTATATCGGATATAGGGTAGATGACACCAACATCTAGGAGTGTTAGCACTTCATCTCTCATAACTATTTCATTTTAGGTTTTAGTCTCCCCTGTGTTTTCCTAGATGGTTTAGCATTCTCTTCTAAGTGAATTCTATGCATACACATAGTAGGGCTAATCCCTTTGATGTCTACTATAGTCCACCCTAAGGTTGTCTTATGCTCTCTGAGAACATCAAGAAGCTTACTTTCTTATTCTTTATCTAGATCTGAGGCTATGATTATAGGCAAGGACTCATCAGGTCCTAATTAAGAATATTTTAGATTTTTAGGCATTGACTTAAGGTCCAAGGTAGGTGGTTTTTCTATAGATGGTACTCGGACAGAATTGGAAGGAGGAAGTGGTTCCTTTAAAGATCCCCATTTGGAGGTATCCATTGCAAGTGTAGCATGAAAAAGATTATTTACCTCATCAATGGACTTGTCTATATCAAAATCACAATTAAAGTGTGCTAGAGATGCCTCAAGTGGGTCTAGTATAGATGATGGTGGATAAGCATCTTGAAATAGACCTTCAATTGAATTGACTAGACAAGAATCATCTAGGTCTAAATGCAAATGATTGACATTAAAAAAATTGATCTTAATTTTTATATTGCCAAAGGATAATTTTATTACACCATTTCTACAATTGATAATGGCATTGGATGTTGCAAAAAATGGACATCTAAGGATCACCAAGATTTGACCATTGGGATCTAACATAGGCCAAGTATCTAAGACAATAAAATGGATAGGGAAGTAAAACTGGTCCACTTATATTGAAACATCTTCAACCATACCATGTGAAATCTTCACTAATCTATCAACTAACTGCAAGGTAGTATTGATTGGTTTAAGATCACTGAGCCCAAGTTGCTCATAAATAGAGAATAGCAATAGGTTAATGTTGGCCCTAAATCTAATAATGCCTTCTCAATGAAATGGTTTCTAATAACACAAGAGATGGTAGGATAACTTGGATCTCTGAACTAAGGAGGGATATAGAGCTGGATTAAAGAGCTCACCTGCCCGGTGAGAAAGGCTTTCTTATGCACATTAAGCTTTCTCTTTTGTGTGCTCTTTGAGAAATTTGGCATAAGCAGGAATGTCTTTAATAGCATTGATAAATGGAATATTTATTTGAACATGTTTAGATACATCCATTATCTCATTGAAATTAGTCCCTTTCTTAGCCTTATTTGACAATTGAGAGAATGAAGCTTTACACACGTAAGGTGCCTCCACTATAGGCTTAGATGGAGTGGGAGATTTGTGTCTTTTCCCTTTCTCCTGTGTTTTAATTGGTTCATTCTCTTCTATAATTTCCTTAGTCTTCCCTCCCATCTTATCAACCTGACAACCACTCCTAAGGGTAGTGATAGACTTTGCTTGTTCATGGGGTCTTTGTGTATGTGAACTAAATCCTATTTCAAACTGTCTCTTAGGGTTTGGAGTTGGCTAACTAGGAAACTATCCCTTTCCTCTATCATTTAATGCAGTAGACAACTGGCTCATTTGCATTTCTAATTTGGTAATATCTTGAGAATTTATAGTTGATCTCTATCTACTCTCATTCTGAATATTATGTATGGGTTTATTCCTCTTGTTTCTTAAGAAGCAACTCTATATTGTCCTTAGCTAATGGTTTCCTTGGTTGTTGAGGAAGCTAAAAACTAGTGGCTACAGGGGAATTTAAGCTTTAAGAAGCTTTTGTGTAGGAGCATTCATAGATTGACCTCCTTGGTAATTGTTTTTTTACCATGACAAGTTAGGATGTCTAGCCCATCTTGGATTATAGGTCTCAGAGTATAGATTATTCGTAGGATTTTGATATGCATTCAAAGCATTTGTTGTTCCACAAGATGTTCACTATACACACTATTAGATAAACAAGTTGAAGTTAAGTATGCCACCCTGGAACAAATAGAACAAACCTCTTATGGAGGTTTCATGGATGCATTAGTAGCCATAATGGCATCTAGTTTAGCATTCATTGTTTAGACTATATTGTAAAACTTGTTCAAATGTCCCTCTACAGTGTCTATCCTAAAAGACTTATCAGTGGTAACTCTTATTTCATCCAGGCCTACTTTCTCTTAAGGCTGGGTATTTCTCTCTCCTATTAGCATAATCCTATTGTTGAGAATTTTCAACTAAAGTTTGGAAAAACTAGCAAGCCTCTATCTTATTTTTTAACATGAGGGACCCTCAACTAGTTACATCTACCATTTGTCTATTTTGAGGTGTTAATGCCTCATAGATGTACTAAACTTGCCACCATTTTTCAAATCCATGGTGATGTCACTTATGTAGCAATTCATTCCACCTGTCCCAACATCCATAATATTGTTCATCATCTCTTTGCTAAAAGTTGATAATCTCCCTACAAAGGGCATTAGTCATATGGATGGGAAAGAATTTGTTCAAAAACATTTTAGATAACTGGTCACATCTATCAATGGAGCCGACCTCTAAAGAATTCAACTATGATTTGGCCTTATCTTTCAATGAGAAAGGTAACAACCTAAATGTAATAGCATCATATGAAGCATTTTGTAATCTAAATGTAGCACAAATATCAAAGAATTCATTGATATATAGGTATATATCCTTTCTCTCAGCCATAAAATGTTGGGAGTAATTATATGACTCCATGTTTAAGTTTAAAGTTGTCTACATTGGAGGGTGGTCAGCTGATTCGTGATGGGCTATTTAATTAGAGTAGCACATAGAAATCTCTCATTTCCTTGTGCTCAACTACAGCTTGTGGGTCTACTATGGGATTAGGAATTAGATTTCTCACCACTAGCCTATGGGTACATTCAATCTTAGGATCTGATGGTACAAACTCAATGTTTTGAGATTAATGACCTTGCAAGCACTATAATGAAAAGCCTATCTAAAAGATACAACTTAACTCTAAATGTGACTCCCAACTCTATGTGATGCACAATCAATCTTAGTGGTTCATTATTGAGCTATATTTATAATCTTTGTTAATCTGCAAGGTGGTACCTTTTAGACCTAGATCTTGATAGCTCCTTTTATCTAGGATCAACAATTACTTACCAATTAGGTCCTACTAGAGGTGGCTAATACAATTCTCATAAATGAAGCATTTAGACCTCAACAACTATTAATGAAAGGTGTGGGGAAATTACTTGGATTTTGCATAGATCTCCTCCTTCTAAAAGGGTCCTATGAGCTCAATACCTTAAATCTCTTGCTACTTGATTCTAAATTAAAATTCAAGGGTTGGGATCGGGAACATACACATAATTGATTTGATTACCCAAGTGGGCCAAGGATCTAGAGATGAAATATAGTCCTTATCTTATGAGGGTTCCTGTGGGGCCCTACTATCAATATGTTCCATCCACTGTAAAGCAATAAACGTGTAATGCAATACACGAAAAGGAAAATGCTTACCTAAATGCAATTTAACAAAGTAACCTTTGTTAAATAGGTGCAATCTAATGCAATAACCTTAAATAAGATGCAATAAGTATAATGAATTGTCCTAAACTATATGAATTATACTACCAACTAATATACAAATTACATTAAACATAACTACACTAAGAAAATAAATAAGAGTGAGAGAAACTTATAGTAGGGTTTCCAAGGAAGATCAAGTGTGGGCCACCTTACCCCACACTTGCCCTATATTATTATAATCCATTTAAAATGAAATAAACAACTACAAATTACAATTGGGCCTCACCACAACCTCACTCAAGAACTTAATCTAAGAAAGCAAGGACATCCTAATTAAGTTGATGAAGTTTTGGCCCACAGAATCACGACCCCTCTTTTTTCCAAATTCCCCTCACACAAAAACAAAGAGACTATCAATTTTTGGGGAATTGAAAAAATATGCAAAATGGAAAAAATTCTAATCTAATGCAACATAAAAATATGGCTAGAGATAAACAATCTAAATAAAGATCCAACCACAAATCTGTTGTGATTCCCCTACAACTGCACCAAAAACTTTGTGTAGCTTTAAAATTACTTGGAAGCACACAAATCAAAGTAGTAATTGTGTGCAAGAGAGGTTGATCTCATGAGGAATCTCATAGAACTTTCGATCTATTGGATCTTAGTTAATTTTCTTATCTTAGCCAAAGTAAGAGGGTTTTGATTCAATGAAATTAGAAACTCTCCTAATCCTAAAACTTTCTAAAACTAAATTAAGAAACTTTCTGAAGCTTTCCTAGGATGCAAATAAAATTAAGACATTCAATGAAATTAGAAACTTTCTTGAGTGACATGAATTCAATAAAACAAACCATACAAAAGTAGAATGAATGAATCTATGAAATTTCACTAAAGGAAACTTGCTAAAAATGAAACTCTCCTAATCCTAAAACTTTCTAAAACTAAATTAAGAAACTTTCTAAAGCTAAACTAGGATGCAAATAACTAAATAAGTAATGCTAAAATGCATGAAATAACACCTTGGTAGCATGGGATCTAGCCAAAAAGTAAATAAAGTGTATGGACTGCTTGAAATTATGCATGAATCATGAAAGGAAAAATTCCAGAAATATGATGCTCATGAAACTTAAATCAAACAAGGCATGGATTGATAAGGTGCATGTAATTCAAGGCATGAAAAGTGATCATAGAACCAGAAATTTAATGAGCTTCAAGCATGCAAAGAACTAAGAAAAAATTTGCATGAATCGTAAACTTTATTGGATGGAATTTGGTACATGAATTGCACACATGTACATAGAGAACAAAGCTGAAAATTGAGCACTATTCTAATGCCTAGAACTTGATTCAAAGAAATTCATAAACACACCCCAACAATATCAAACTCATCTCTGATATCATGCATGTGATACCTAAAAAGAAATCAAGAGAGTATAAGCATGAAGATGGGAGAGAAATCAACAAGAACTAGTCCTAAGTCTAAGTGAGAAACAAGGAAAAGATGAATGGGTAACAAAGAGATTCAAAACTAATATTTTCTTGTCGATCTCTACAGGATGAAAGGAAGTCTTTATCTTGAAGAGTAAGAGAAGTGGAAGCAAAAGTGAAAAGAGATCAAAGAAGAATTATGTGTACGAAACTTAAATAACAAAGAAAGCAAGGAATTAAAGCAAGGTACTAACCTGGAATTGAAGTTTGAAAACCAAAGAAATAAAGGAAGGAAGAAGTTGTGGAGGAAAAGGAAAGGCAGTTAAGATGTTGAAGTCCGAAGCTCTAAGAAGATCTCTAAGTAGATGTGCTTTATTTGAAGGAGTTAGAAACAAACCCTCTACATTAATTAGGCATGGAATTCTAAGGGGTATTTATAGATTTTTTCTTTCCAATTTGATAAGATCCTATCCTAGAAAGAAAAAGGAGAATTAGAACTAGAATTATAGGTAGGAAAGTTAGTTGGTTGAATGGAGATAGAAGATTAGAAAGTGATGTGAGGTGAGGTGAGTCAGGTGGAGTTTCTAAATATGAGTAAAGGAAAGGTGGAGGCATTGAATTCCAACATAGGATGAGCCATGGAATTCCTTCTATTAAGTTATATTACACAATGAGATGGCAAGAAAGTGGAAAAAGGTAAGAGAGATGGAGGAAAGAGGTAGGAAGGAGAGGTAGTTGAGTGAGGAATGGAATTAGCAAGTTGAGTAGGTGGAGTGCGTGGAATTAGAAGGGAGAGGTGTCACTTTTCACTGAAGGTGGCATGGAACTCCTTCCCTTCTAATTATGTAATATGGTGGGTAGGAAAGAGAAAGAAAAGTGGGAGGAAAAGATGGGAAAATTTAAGGAAATTGGACTTGGTTTCTCTTTTCATTGGTCCACCTATGCATGCATATCTTACCATGTTGATTATCACCCAAATTCCTTTCTATTTATCGCTTGAACTTTACTATTTAGCATAGGATAATTGCTTCTAATTGTCCTCCAACTGTGTGACTCCATGTGTAATGGCTCTCATGTGGCTTGGTGGCTCACTTTGATGAATGGATTGAGTGGGTAAGTCCCTTGGATTCAAGGCTTGAATGGCTTGGCTTACTTAGGTTTTCTTATTAGAGTAGGAAACTTCATGCATGGCACCAATTCTCATGCAAAAATGATGGAATTGAAAATGGCCTTTTTCACAGGCCATTTTAGTCACCTTTAAATCTTACATTGCTTCCTAGGACTTCATTTGCTTTCCTTAAGATGATTTCAAACCTTGATTGACTTTGGAATTATGAAACTTAGGTATTTGTCTCTCTTTTGATCTTGATCTTCAAATCTTATCATACTTGATCTCAGTCGTTGGATCATCTTCTTAACACCTACAAAAGAGTAAAAATTCTAATTAAATACTAGAAAATTATGATAATTGACATACTTACTTTGTATTAGCTTTAAACCTACCAAATATCAAACTTTTGAATCATTAGCTTAGAAATGCATATGTTATGAATTTTTAGTAAACCCCTAAGATAATGCCCATAATTCATAACACATGGACTACTAATTGGGTATTTTTTATACAAAATTGAATACTTATCATCATGAATGTGAAACAAAGGGACAAACTCAACAGAATATGAGGATGAATAAGGGGATCAAATCAATGAGAAATAGATCTTGATCTAAGTATGAAACATGAAGAGTGATGAAGGGGAAGCAAGATGATCAATGCTGCTTTTCTCTTGGTTGTTACTATAAGAGAAAAGAGGCCTTGGATATAAAAGAACTAAGCTAGAGGATTAAGAAAAGTTGGTTACAAACTCAAAGGAATTCAAAGAAGAAATAGGCACATGATAGTAAAACTCAAACAAATAACCAAAGCAATGAAACAAAGCAAGGAACTAACCTCAAAAAGCCTTAGAACCAAAGAGAAATAAGCTTGAATGAGGCATGGACCCAAAAAGAATCATAAGCAAAAAGAATTGCTTTGAAACTATAGAGGAGCACCAAGAAGAAAGGTTTGGAATACTAGCCAAAGGAGAAGGCGTGGAGTTCCTATATTAGGAGATAGTGTGATGGCTGCTATTTGTAGATGAGTTCGCCTCCTACAATGATAAGATTTGATGCCGATAAGAAGGGAATTATAGGTAGGACTCTAGGAAGGTGGGTGGAAGGTGAAAAGAGATGGAAGTAGAAAGTGGGATGAGGTGGAAACCCTAAGGATAACAAAGAGGGGGGAGGTGGGGCCACTTTTTAAGGAAATTGGCATGGACTCCCTTCCCTTAAGAGTGTTTCATGGGGAGGGTTAGGAAAAAGATAGGAAATAGGGAGGAAAGAGAGGGAAAGATGGAGAAATAGAAAAGGAGATAAAGAAAGAGCAAAACTCTTCTCTCATTGGTCCACCCTATCATGCATATCTTCCATGTGATAATCTCCATATTTCCTTGCTAATTATCCCTTGGAAATCTAATTTTAACATGGGGATAATTGCTTTTGAAAATCTTCCTCCAATCATGTGACTCCATGTATAATGGCTCCCATGGCTTAGTGGCTCACTTTGATGGCTGCTTGCTTGATGGCTAAGTGGCATAGTCCCTTAGCTTCAAGGCTTACATGGTTTCTATGGCTAAGGTAACTTGCAAGCAGGGCTCCAATTTTCATACAAAGGTGGTGGAATTGCATAGATTCTTCCTAATCACCTTTGATTCTTCCTATTGCTTTCTTACTTACCCCAGGATGATCTTGAACCTTGATCAAGCTTTGAAATTATGAATTTTAAGTCCTAATCTCTCTTTTGATCTTGATCTTCAATTCTCATCTTGATCAGTCTCGCCTATTAGATCATCTTTTTTATACCCACAAAAGATTAAAAAACCTTATTAGATCTTAGAAAATAATAATTATTTACACACTCTGGATTAGTTCTTGAACTTGCAAAATATCAAACTTTTGAATTATTTGGTCAGAAATGCATTTGTTATGAATTTTTGAAAAATCCTAGAATAATGCCTATAATTTATACACGTGAACTACTAATTGGGTACTTTTTCTATACAAAATTAAACACTTAATACTTAAGATAGGGCTATAAATAGACGGGCTATAAGGGTCCATGAAGGTGTTTTGAAAGATATGTAAAAGTTTTCTACAAAGTATTCATAACTTTCTTTTCTAAGAGTGAACAATTTTCTTTTCTTTAGCAATATTTTTCAATTTTTTCTCTTTAACTTTTGGGTATAGCATTTCTTTGAATTTTTCTCTTTTCACCACTTTTATTTTCATCTCTTGAATTGCATTGTTTATACTTTTATCAAGATACTTTTCAATGCTTTCTACATATTTTCAAAAAATTGGGTAATGAGCATATTTTAAGGTTTCAGTAGGGTAATTGTTAGTGTGTTCATAAAGAAAAGCCTTATTGTAAAGGCTCAAGGGGTTAACTAATTAAAAAATACTTTGGAAGGTTAAAGGCCCTTGGTTTACCAAGGATGGCTTCTATCATTTTATATGCTTTATATATCCTCTATCATTTCTTAGGTTTCATATGTCTTGAATTGACCATCAACATAAGAGATAAATGCTATAGTATTTTATATGATTTTCTAATAGTTACCAAAATGAAGGATAAAGTTACCAACTAATAATTTACATTCACTGAAGAAAATTTCAATTTTTGTATAGCCCTCAAAAAAAAAGAATATCTCTAAACTCACCTGTGTTATGTCTCTATAAATCTTCTTCAGAATCTCTAAGTTATATTTTTTCAATTTGAATTTTATATATGACTATTTTGTGCAATAAATATTCTAATTTTAATTTTTCAGAAAAAAGAACTTTAGAAAAAGGATAAAAAAATGAACTTATTGTATAGAAAGCTAGTAATAAGCTAAAGTTCAAAAATATAATGAATATTCAAAAATATCAAATTCTTAACCTTGTAAAGGAACTTTTCATAAGTTTTTTTCAAAATTTTATTAAACTTGGGCTGATTCCAACATACTAGATTACACATAAACACCTATTTACTACCGCATACACTAGGGGCGACATTTGTGCCATAATTGAAAAAGATGACATTAATGAATAGGGTAATTCTTATGAGTGCTTCTTTTCACCATTTATCTTGTCAAATGACCCAACCTAGAGTAGTCATCCCACCTTCATTAAGAGAAGTGGAGATAACACTAATGTCACATATTAGACCATCCTATCAACCACAAAAAGGACCAATTATTCCTAGACTTTACTTACCCCCACACAAGAACTATGATCAAATGACAAATTTAAACATGCAAGATAACATTAGTCATCCTTCCTTTTCCAAATTTAGTTTGGCTAATTTTGTGGGGGACCCAAGGAAGCATAGAACTAAATAAATTGTCCATTTGTATCATTTTTTACCACAGTTTTTAGAATTTTTCTTCTTCTTTTTTTTACATCTGCCATTTGTTTATTTCTCAATGCATTATCGTCATCTTGTTTTTCAAACATTGAGGACAATGTCTCATTTACGTTGCATGGAACTAATAAAGATAGTTACTATGCTTCATAATGGTCAATTAATTGACAAAACTATTCCTGCAAAGGCTAATAAGGAACCTCTCCAACCGACCATGCACATCCTATCCCTACTCTGTTCCTTCAAAACATGCTTCAAGATACTAAAACAACATCTAATGAGGCAACTTTTAACATTTATAAGCAGCCCAGAGAAAAATTCGATACTTTTGCACTATGTTCAAATGACATATTCAAACATGCAAGATATCTTTAGTCATTATTCCTTTTCCAAGGCTAGTTTGGCTAATTTTGTTTGGGACCTAAGGCCAGTTTGTATCATTTTATGCTATAGTTTTTAAAATTTTCTTTTTTTTCAACATCTCCTATTTATCTATTTCTTAACGCATTATCATCATCCTATTTTTCAAACATTGAGAAAAATGTTTCATTTAGGTTGAGGGTGTAGAATTCTAGCAAACTATGGTCATTTCTAGTTTTTTTTTTTTAATTTTTAGAAAAATGAAATTTTTTTGAATTTTCAAGTCACTTCTCATACCATGATGAGAATTGGATTTTCTAAATTTTAATTTATATAACTATAGCCTATTGATGGAATTGCATATGATTATTTAGTATTCTACTCATTTTCTAAATTATTTCATGAAAGCTAAACTCTGAACAACTATACACACAATTGTATGTATATAGTCAGGGTCGATAAGTAGTTATGACTTTAGAGATCTATAAAAAATCAGTGGAGACTTATACATAATCAAGTTTTAGAGCCATTCATTCTTTTAAGTGTTATAAATAAATTCAAATTTTTCTCTAGCGTACATAGTTCTTAATTGATTCATCATTTCTTCTATTTGGTCAATTACCAAGATTTACTATTTGAATATTACCCTTAATTTTCTAGAAGTTTCTTAAATCTAATAAGTTATTCAAAACCTAAGATATGATTTAGACTATCTTTCTTTTTCTGTAAACTAGAGATATAAAGCCTACCTAAAAGTATTTTACCACTAGTTAGCCATTTTTGGGTTTTTTTTTTATAAGCTAATTCTTTTCTTGAACCCAAATTATCCTTTATCTATATAAACCCTATATAAAGTATCCATTACTCATTTTCTTCAAAGATAAGTTAGAGATGATTGAAGATATACCAATAAAAGTAGAGAAGTGAATATTAAGAAAAAAGTAGTTCTTCAAAAGGGATTCACAAGTTTAAAAATTAATAATAATAATAATATTAATAATAATAATAATAATAATAATAATAGTAAAGAGAATAAAAGTGAAGAAAGAATGTTCACTTTAGTACAAATAAAGAAGAAATGTAAATTATAGTAAAAGACCTTGTATCCCTTTCTTTTGATAACCTTGCCCTGAGCATACATTTTGTCCCAGTTGAAGACCTATTAATTCTAGGAGGAATATAATCTTGATGAGGATATGAATAAAAAGAAAATAGGGTATAATATTTCTAAATTTCTTAGTAATGACATCTTTTCTAAAGGGATTCGTAACAATAGTTTCTTAGTAACTCCCATTCTTTCATGAGTATATGTGATATATATTTGTTGTTATTAATTATGCTTACATAATAAAGATAGATATATTTTACTCGTTCTCTAAGAATTTTATTCTGAGTGCTTGTCTATTTTTGATGATTGAGGTCAAAACATATTTTAGATGTTTAGGAGGTGTAGTATATTTAGAAATAAAAATCTATTATATATGTAGATTGTACACACACTACCTTTGATATATGAGCCTAATGAGATATATTTGGCATATGATTAAGGTTTTGAATTTTTCATTCATTTTTTTTGACATGTTAAAGTGGTAATTTGAGTATGGATAAAAGAGAATTATCATAGATAAATTTAGGATCTATCTTTTGTGAATTTTGTGGGTAAATTCTCTACCAATCCTCACGAGGCTTAACTCATCCAATAGGGGTTTAAGGGTTTATTGCATCTGCTAAATGTAATCGTTACTACCTACGAAAAGGCAATTTGTGTCAATTCTATAAAATGGTTTTTCGTACGTTTTGCTCAGGACTGGAAAAATGCTGGTTGAAAGGTCAATTAGGTGTTGAATTTTATATTAAAAATCATCAATTTTGTATCATTTTAATGCATTTGATCATTTACTTTTACATTTATAGGATAAATTTGTATCAAAATACTTATTTTTAATCTAACTATTAATTGATGGATTTTCAGGGTTAGAAGACGATCCAAGGTAAGTATGTGTAAAACTACCTATAAAATTGTACTACTTAGGACTTTGTCAATGTGTTGTTGGTTATATATTAAGATCCATGTGACTAAATCAAGCCAATCAATATTCCATATCATAGATCAACCTTAGATTGAAATGGACTGCTAAAAGCAACTCAAGATGAATTTGGGTAATCCAAATTGAATCAAGATAAAATAGCTCAAGTTCTAAAAAAATGATCTAAGGATTCCAAGATTTGAAGCAAATTGATGAAGATCAATGGTAATCTAAATGATCTATCTTTGGACAGCTAGGATCACTTTAAAACCACTTTAGATTATGATATTCTCATCATCCTAAAGGAGTTTAATGGATTGGATCACCCAAATTTATTGCCTTTATGAAAAGAAAAAAAAAGGATGATGCCCAATTCAACCATTTTGAACATTTGAGATTAATTATAGAATGGATTGAAGATTAGTAGATTAGAAGTTCCACATGTATCCCTTGATGATTAGGAAGCTTCCTAAACATAAAGATAAGAAAGCTATTGGAGATAGAGATTATCATTAAACATGGAAGGAGCTGACTAGATACCTATTTCTATAAAGGAAAGAGAATCTAACAAAAAAAAGGAAGTGTTGTGTTAGAGTGTGAAGGAAAAGGAATAGAAACACACTCTAGACATGTTTGCATGGAGGAAGAAAAAGATTCATAGTTCATGTGAGTTACCTTGTGAGTAGGGGTACTTCATGCGATAATTCTCACTCTGATACTTGATAGAAATCTATGAAACTTGTTCCACTTGATAGAAGATGTCAAGACGAAAAAGACTTATATGTTTGATATTTAGTTTTCATTACAAATTTTATAAATCAAATTGAATAAAGATAGCTGATCGCAACTACAACCTAAAAAGTTGAGAGTATTTTGCTTGAGTTTTACATTGCTAATTTTGTTTATTTGTTTAGTTTTTTATGATCTAATCCATTGCTTGAATTTTAATTTAAGTTATAAAGAGTTTGGTATAATTTTTGTTGAAATTTAATGATCAAATTAGTTTAAATTTGTGAAATAAGTCTAAAAGGTACTGCTCTACAGGTTGGTTAATAGACAATGTTTTGGATCCAATATTTCAATTTACAATCAATTTTTTAAAAATATAACTACTCCAATTTATTATTTGATGTTTCATTGTCCTAGGTACCAAATTTCATTAAAAATTTCCATCAGGAAGTCATTCTACTAAGGGGCCCAAGTCAACTACTTACTCACGCACAGTGAATGTCAAGTGAAGAAGATAAACCCAACTTTCCTTTTGCTAGCGTCACTCGCAACAATAGTTGAGTGCATGCTACTATTTAGCTATTTTTCTACTGACGCTCTCTCACTTGTAGACATAATGAGAGGTTTTGCTCTAGATTTAGTTTAAGCTAATAAGTGACACATCAGTGATCATTATGATTCATTTGCAAATAAAAATTAATTTAATTATTTTTAAGGAACAAAATAATTAAAATAGAACAATTGTTACTTCAAGATTTATTTTAGATTATTATTGGATAATTTGTATTCATGTTTAATTGCTTAGAAGTTATTTTTCTTAGATAATTAATTTTATAAATTATTATTTAATTTAGAAAATCCTCAATTTAGTTTTAATTTTCAGATAATTAGGAACTTTAGTGCTTTAAATTTGTACTATATCCTCCTTGGGAATTTGCCCCTGCATCACAGTTGACTTTTGTATACTTGTAGGAAAACTCTCAAACAAGTGTAGAGTAATCTTTCAATGGTTTCACATCAGTTGCCTCATTGGCCATTTTTTTCGGCAAGGATCTCTTGCTCTTCTTGATTCCTTTGGGCTCACCTCATGATTGACTTGATCTTTGAGTTATAGAATATGTTGGTAGAGCTAGTCATTCAAATACCAACATAGTCGATTAGATAGGGGCAGTGAAGTGACAGTAATCTGCCTCCTTTCAAAAGGGTCCAATGAGCTTGTAAGCTGCTATGGTCTCTTCTTTGTGATTTTTAACTAAAAAGTGAAATGTTGGGGTGTATTAGATGCTATGTAACCTAGGTGAGCCAAGGTGTGGCGATGAAATCCACACTTAGTCTTATGGGGAGTAAGTGCCCTTACTAGTATTTTAAACAATCTCATACAATTCAATCAACATATAAAGCACCTTAAAGCGATAATGTGTCCTACTATGCAAGAAAAGTGATAAATCTAATGCAACTACATATATGCTATTTAATAAAGGTTTGAGGCCTCAATAGACAAGACACTCTAACCCTGATAGCCTATGTCCTTTGGTTATAGTCAAGCTTAGGATATCCTTATTAAGTAGTTACTTCTAATGCAATAGCCTAAATAGTATGCAAGAATTAAATATGGAATGCAACGATATGCTATTAAATACCATCCAATGCAAGAATTAAAATACTTACGCAAACCCTAATCTAAGAATTGAAAAGAAGTTAGAAAAGCTCACAGGGGGGTCTTAACATAAGTCTTCTCATACAAGAGTGGGTCCATGTACATGCCACTAGCTCTTCCATGTTAGGATGGTTCACCTTTGACCTGTATTAGTACAACCCTTTTTTTAAATGAATGAATCACAATATAAAATAAATTACAATATCGATCTCACTATATCCTATTCAGTGCAAAAAAAAAAAGGAAACTATCTTAAGGTCTTTGTCCAAGTCTTTATTCTTGTCCAAATTCCTGCACACAAAAAATGGAAAATATCAAATTCATAGGAATAAGGAAAGTATATTGAATGCAACTATATGCATCCTTAAAACTAAGACTAGTGGTAAAGCATTACAACCTAGATTTTAATTAAACTCCATTGTGAGTCCCCAGCAATGTCGCAAAAAATTTGATGTGCTTTAATCAGTACTGCAAGTACATGGTTCTATTGAAGTATAGACAAGAAAATATGGGTCAATCCCACGAGGACTCAATTAAGGAGTGTTAATTAAAATTTAGTCAATGAATGTAAATATTTTGTAAAGATTCTAATCATCAAAATAAAATAAGCCAGCTAGAACAAATAAACTAAGTAAGGAGCTAACTAAGAAGTAAAGCAAAGGAATAAGCAAATAACTAAGGAAAGGAATAAAACGTGGAAGCTAACCAATTAAGCAAATAAATTATCAACTAATTGAAAGGAAATTTCATTAATTGAATGATTACATTGAAGTGTTACATAAATAAAAAGAACATAAGCAAGGTAAAAGAAAGTAAAGTAATTAAATTTCTTCAACTCAGCCTTGAATTTCACTGTAGAGCTTCTTGTTGTGCCACCCAACAAAGGGTCCACCCTAATAGACAAGACACTATAACTAAACAACCTATGCCTTAGTTATAACTGAGCTTAGGTTAACATTTGTTAGATATTGCAATCTAATGCAACAACCATAAATAAGATGCAACAAGTATAATAAATGATCCTAAACTACATGAATTACACTACCATCCAATAATTCGTATTACACTAAATGCAACTACACTAGGAAAATAAAAGAGAGGGAGAGAAGTTTACAGTGGGGTATTTTTTGAATATCAAGTGCGGGCCAACATATCCCACACTTGCTCTACATTATTACAACCCATTTAAAATGAAATAAATAATTGTAAATTATAATGGGGCTCACTACAAATTTCCTCAAAAATAGAAAAATCATAATCGAGGAAAGTAAAGAAATCCTATCTACGCCAATGAAGCTTTGGCCCATAAGAACACCACCTCTCTCCTTTTTCCAAATTCCCCTCTCAAAAAAAATAAAAAAATTCAAAGAAATATGTCAATTTGTAAGGATTTAGCAAAACATGCAAGAACCCTTATCTAATGCAACCTAGGAATATGATTAGAGATAAACAACCTAAACAAAGATCCAATCACAAAATCTTCTTGATTCTCTAACAAGGTGTTAAAAACTTGGTGTAGCTTTAAAATTACTAGCAAGCTCACAAATCAATTGTAGTAATTTTCATTGGAAAGAGGTCAATCACATGAGGAATCTCATGATCTGGTATATTGGTTGGATTTTATTTAGGTTACTTAGCCTAGCCAAAGAGAGATTGGTTTGATTAAACTAGGAAATTAAATGACATGGAAAGGGAAACATATATGGAATTAGAAACATGAACTAAATGGAAACTTTCAAAAAATAAAGATCTTCAATGGAATTAGAAACTTTTCTATCTAACATGCATTCAATGAAAGAAACTAATGCAAAACTAGAATGACCTAATCTAGGAAACTTTAATCTAATGGAAACTTTCTAAAAGCAAAACTTTCTAAACTTGCTAAAACTAAAAATTCCTAAAACTTAACTTAGAAACTTGCTAAACTAATCTAATATGAAAATAGCAAAACAAAGAATGCTAAACCATCATGAAAGAAAGGAATAACCAAACAATTAAAGAGATACACTTCAATCACCATGTGCATGGCCCTTGGAGTTGTGTGCATGGTTCATGAAGTGTAAAGATAACTATTTTGTATGGATCAAAGCTTGTATTCATGAAATATAACCAAAGAACTAAACAAACAACCTAATAAGCTAAATGGGTTCCTAAGGAATCATGAAATTAAAGTGTATAGACTTCTAGAAACTGCCCACGAATCATGAATTGTAAAATCCAACAAGGTGTGCATGATACTTAAATCAAACAAAGCATTGACAAAAACTTAGTATGCACTTTTCATGGAGATAACAATCAAGATTAAGGGTACTTTAACACTAGAATAAAAAAATAAAAAAAATGATTTCTCTTAAACCAACAACATTCATTGAAGTGGAGATTACATAGGAAGTGTGTGCATGTACACATATGAATAAACAACCAATTGTGTACTTTTCCAATGACTATAACTTGATCCAAATCAAAGATTAAACACACTCCAATAATCTAAAACTAATCTTAGATATCATGAATTTGAAACCCAAAAGAGAAATGAAAGGAAAAGTGAATGATGGGAACTAAATTCAAAGATAAATTCAAAACAAAATAAAGAATCAAGAGAACAATGAGAGGGAAAAAAAGAGGGTTCAAGGCTATTTTTCTCTTGGCTGTCACTATAAGAGATAAGTGGCCTTGGATCTTGAAGAACTAACAAGAAAACTAAGAACTTCGAAGGAAAACTCAAAGGAATTCAAAGAAGATCTATGCAAGGAATTAAAGTAAGGTACCAACTTAGAATTGAAGTACAAAAATCAAAGGAACAAAAGGAAGGAGACATGGAACACAAGGAAAGGCAGCGTAGGAGAAGTGCGTCCAAACCCTAGCAAGCAAGAAGGAAGTATGATGGTGCACCAAGAGGGAGGCATCGAATTCCTCTTATGAAAGATGGGATTTTGGCTGCCATTTATAATGCTTTGCACTTCCTTATCTTGAAGAAATTCTATCCTAAGGAAAAGAACGTAATTTGAACGAGGACTCTATGATGGGACGGTGGGTGGAAGGTGGAAATAGATGGATTTGGAAGGTGGGAAGATGTGGAAACTTCTAAGAAATTAGAAAAGGGGGAAGGCCCCACATTTTTATGGAGGCATCTCCCCATTAAGTGTTTCACATGGAATACTTGGATAGTAAGTGGGGAGAGAGATGGGAAGATGGGAAAGGAAAATAGAAGTTAAAGGCTCTCTTCCCATTGGCCACATTGCATGCTAACTTTCCACGTACTAATCTCCATACTGCCTTGCTATTTATCCCTTGAAAAATCCAATTTTGGCATGGATAATTTCTTGAAAACTTTTCTCCAATCATGTATCTCCATATGGCATTGACTTAAGTGGCTTGGTGGCTCATTTTGATGGTTCCTTGCCTGTTGGCTTGAGTGGCTTAGTCCTGTAGCTTCAAGGCTTGAATGGCTTGTCACCCTCTAGCATGTCTTATATGGATTAGGTGGCTTGTATGCATGGCTCCAAATCCCATACAAAAGTGGTGGAATTGCATGGCTTTTGAATGAGCCCATTCTAATCACTTGTGGAGTTTCCAATTACTTTCTTACTCCCTAGGATAATCTTGAATATTGATTGAGCTTTAGAACGATGAAATTTAGGTCTTGGGTCTCTCTTTTGATTTTGATCTTCAATTCTCATATTAATTTGTCTCAACCATTGGAACATCTTCTCAACACCTACAAAGGAGTAAAAATCCTAATTAAATCCTAGAAATTTATCATAATTCACATACTTAATCTAGATTAGCTTTTGAACCTGTCGAATGTCAAAAATTTTAATCTTTAGTTCCAAAATGCATGTGTTATGAATTTCCAAAAAAATCCTAGGATAATACCCTATATTTTATAACAAGTGCATAACTAATTAGGTACTTTTGATACAAAATTAGACACTTATCAATATCTAACTCATTCAATAATAACAAAGAATGATGAAGTCAAAGAGATAAAATAAATTTATGCATATCCAGAAAAGAGGGTATCTTTTAAGGAGAGAGGCAAGAGAGGATAAGAGTCATTTGTCTTAAGCTAGGGTCTACCATAGAGGAGGCTTCCTACCTTAAGAATCAACTAGAATAAAATAAAATTAAAGAGGAGACAATGGCCCTTGGCTTAGAAGTCATTAAATTCTAGCCTTATGAGAGATGGTGAAAGAGATAGGTAATTTATCATGGACGTGGTCCTACTATTCAACATGAAGCCCTCAACTAAGAATTTGAGTGCCTTTATGGAAGGGTTTAGTCTTCTATTGACCATTAATCTAGGATTGGAAAGACTCCTTACTACCATAGAGGGACACAAGGCTTCTTTTCTTTTCATATTAATCCCATATCCTAAAACAAAAATAGAATAGAAGGGGAAATGAGAAGAATGTGGGTAATGCAAAGGATGAGGTGGGTGTGAGCACACAAAAAAGTGTTCATGTCATGGAAGGAGATGGTGCATGGAATGGTGGGACACATGGAGTGGTGGTGAATTGAAGGGTAAGGGTGGATGGAGGCTGGGACATGTTATGTTGGCGAAGTGGAAGAAGGGTTGGAACATGGGAGGCTGGGAGGGTAAGAAATGAGAGATCTGTTTAATCCTAAGGGGGGTACTATGCATGCAATTCCTAGACGTTTGATGCATGAAAGAAGAAAATGTAATGTATGCAAGGCTAATGTGATGGAGGCATGCTGGTCTAGAGTGATAAATGAGAGTCATGGAGAAGCAAGGTAAGAAAGGTGAGTGTGTGTTATCCTAATAGTACTAATGCATGCAATGGTGTAACATGGAAGTATGAATGCATGTAATCTAGAAGAGCAAAGAACATGAAAGGAATTGCATGCAAAATAAACATGCTAGATGATAAGTGTTTAATTTTTCATAAAAAGTACCAAATTAGTTGACCATGTGTTATAACTTATAGTGCTAAATTAGGTTTTTTTGCTGCAATTTTATAAAACATGCATCTCTGACCTAATAATTCAAAAATATAATATTTCATAGATTCAGAGGCTAATTCAAAATAAGTATATGAATGATCATATTTTTAAGATTTAATTAGGGTTTTTCACCTTTTGTAGGCTTGAAGAGATGATCCCAAGGTCGAGATTTATCGAGATGGTAGTTGAAGATTAAGATCAAAAGATTGAGTCAAAACCTAAATTAAAATATTTTAAAGTAGATCAAGATTCAAGATTATATCAAGGCAAGCTGAATGATCAAATGAAGCAATTGGAAGAGCTAAAGGTGACTAAAATGGGACCATGAAGTAAGCCATGCATTTCCACTACCTTTGTATGGGAGCCATTCAAGCCATCTGAGCCATATAAGCCATGAGAGAAGGTGACAAACCAAGCAATTCAAGCCACTAAAGCTAAGGGTGTGAGTGAAAAAGAAAGGCAAATGAGCCCTCAAAGTGTGCCACATAAGCCAACTACCACATGGACTCATACAATGAGAGGAGAATTCAAGCAATGACCCACTTTCTAAATTTAGATTTTTAAGATTTCACTAGTACATGTGAGGCTTTTGAAGTAAAAAAAAAAATGATAATAGAAATCAGTTAAAAAATGACTTCTATAGAGTTAACTTCAAGAGCTGATTACTTTTAAAGTCATTCAAATAAATGACTTAAAAAATTAAGCACTTTTGAAGTTGTTTATTTCTAAATGACTTCAAAAGTCCCTTTTTTTTGACATTCAGAGCACTACCACCTGCATACATTCAATATAACACCTAATACAATTTTCTTACAATCTTTATACACGTAAAAAACAAACTTATGTTCACTTCCACATTGGGTACAGAACATCCAAATTCATGATTATCCATCCACATCTATCTTGAAAATACTTCATAAGAGAAACCACAACACATACATCCACTACAACATCCACATTCACTTCATTTGTAAATCTATACACATTTGCATTTACTTTCACACTCTAAGTTACCCTCATTTATCATTCCATAAAAGTTATGTAATTCAATGAATATATTGAAAACCAACCCCCATATTTACTTTAATTACAAGCTCCAAATTTACTTCATCCATACTTACTTATTTACTCTGACACGACAAGTTTCCACTCATTCATCACTTAATTAACACACAAATATATATAGAAAATAATGAAAACTAAAATAACACATATAAGTGAATGAAAACAATACTTTATTATGTATTTTACATTCATTTAGTTAATCCAAGTGTTATAATTGAAACTCAATACATACTCAGCCCATCCACTTCATATTTCATGGAGGTTTACTTTGGAGTAACTCTTCTTGTTTGCCCACTTAGAAAGCGCAATAGCCTGTAATACAACATATTTAATTTAGGTCACATTTTTTTAGCTAGATCCATAAAAAACTGTTAAAAAATATGAGATCATGAAAAGTAAAAAGTGTCTTACCATTCTTAGTTGGGAGACACCAACACCATCAAACATTAGTTGCATAGCACATATGAACAAAAAATGGCATATATGACAAATAATAAGTAAGTAGTAAGGGTCTATAAAAGGAAACGCTTTTAGTTATTTGGGTTTAATTATAGTGTCTATTAGCATGATTTTTCCTTTTTAAGTAATATACATTGCATAACAATTAAGGATGTGAGTTGCAAGCAATAATAGCCAATCATGCTAGAATAAAAAATAAAAGAGGACGAACACAACCTAATTAGAGAAAATTTTGATATGATTCCAAAGAGGAAGAATCTAGGCAAGCACCTAAATCATAAGAAGACTAAACTTTAATTGGCATCATCTAAGTGTTTAATAATGAGGGGTGGGGCCACCAAATTGATTGCCAATTATGGGCCTTATTATTAGCATATTTTTATATTAATTGTTAAACCTAAAAATAAGAATGCACCAATGAAAAAGTGGGACCAAAAAATCAACGGCGTTCAAATCTTAAAATTGGTGTCAGTCACTTTAACTTGGTTGAAAAGTGGAGCTAGTCACATTAGTTGGAAACCAAGGTGATAACCTTTGACTTGGATAAAAGATGGCTTCAATACCATCAATTAAAGAGTGGTGGTAGACAGCTGCTCTTGATTTCACCTCAAGAAGGCATCGGTTGAAAAGTGGCATCAGTCATCTTTGCTTCCAAGAAACCACTGGCCAATCTAATGAGAGAGTGGCACTATGCCTCCCATTCACCTCAATAGTGGTGTCGGTTGATCTGAGCTACAAGTGATCTTGATCACTCTAGTGAGCCCATTTGTCTAGTGTCTTTCACTCTCGAGGATGATTACATAACTATGCAAGTCGCATTTACAAGACTACTCCTAACTGGTACCAAACAATTCCATGAACCTGGACAACGGTCCACCAACCAGCATGATCAATTACAAGGGCACCTTTAATCAGCACAATGACTAGGTTGGTTGTTAATTTGGTGCCTGTCCTCATTGGCTTTCCAAAATAATGACCTGAGCACTCAAATAAATAAATAGAAGGTTCTCCCTTCATATCAAGAATCCAGTCCCACAACAAGAGTCGTTTCTCTCTCCCCTCCTACTCTCAAGTAAGTAACTCTACACTTCTCTTACTAATTTTATGGTCTTCTATAAAGATATGAGCCTAGGTCTAACCATGTCTTTGCTTCTTAAGTGATCATGTTATGACCCATTTTGGTGTTGCCCCCATATTTTGAAGCCCTAACTTGGTATCAGCTTATGGGGATAAAACTACAACCAATTTTTGGTCTATGCTCTTAACGGCCTTGGCTTAGGACATCTAAGTCTTCTTCTTCTTATGATGATACCTATGGCTAACCATCATACGTTCTAGACCATTCTAGTCTTATCCATGATGATATTACCTAAGGGATTGAATTGTCATGCTTAGGTCATTCAAGTCTCAACTGACTATTAGCCAAAACTCTAAGCCATGGTTCATGCTAATATATTGTTTCTTTAACCTAGCTTAGGACTTAGCCTTAATATCCAAGGCATAAGCCATGGTTCTTAAGCCATATGATTTGATTATGTGCTAATATGCACCATGTAGACTTATAGCCTTCCCATTTTGTGGAACCTTATATTTTTTTAGTGAACCTCTCTATGGTTAGTCATATCTTGCTTGTGGTCTATTCAACTACTTTATGGCTCCAATAAAACCTATCTATGGCTCATTCTAGCCTTAGATCTATGGCTCCTAATCAAGGAATGTGATGAATAATCAAAGTTTTTGTCTTTTATTATTGACTTGTAATCAACAATACAAAGGGTTAGAGATATGTACTCACTTTTCATTTGATAAAAAAAAAAAAAATTCAAAGGAAAATTTTTATACTATTTCCTTTATGCTTTTGTTTATCATAAATGTATGGGATGAGTACTTTTGCTTGTATACGTGATATACATACCTTACATATAAATTTTGCATTAGATTTTTCCTTTTTCAAATTGTTATTCTTACATAATACAATTCCATGTTGGGACTAAGTAAACATATAAGTAATAAATAAGGTTTTCCATTTATTTTTTCTTTATTCTTTTTTAATTTAACTTATATTTCTTCTATCTACTTCAAATAAATAGAAAAGGTAAACTGTATGGCTCGACTAAATAATATTTGTTTCTTAGGGCTTTGTAGCAAGAAGTGAGGTTTGAGAGAATTATGTAACAAACAAGATGACTATGCATTGGTGGACCGATCAAGAAAGAAACCCTACTTCCAACTCCATCTCCCACTCTTTTTCCATTCATGACCTAGGGTTAGAAGTTAAAGTAGGGAGACACCCCCTTAGGAAAAACATGTGTCAATTTTGTAATTAGTGATCAAGTGGTTTCCTAAATAGGAAACCTTAGAACTATTACAATTCAAATAACTACAAAAACCTAGATTTTTTCCAATTTTCCTAAACCCTATTCCTTACCTATTACTTGACTTTCCATCAACCAAACATCACAATATTAGAAGGAAAAGAGCTCCACTTTCCTTCTAGGATAAAGACACCTACCTCTTTTTGATAATTAGAGACTAGCCAGCCCATGCTTCTTATCTCTCTCTTCTCTCTCTCATCTATATATAGCCCATGTTTCATACGAATTTTCCAAGTATAGGTGGGTGAGACACCTTGAAATCAATCTCTCTTTTGGTGCTTAGTTGCTACTAGACTTTGGGTCTTCTTTGGTGTTTTTATTTCTTTGCATTTCTAGTTATTTTCTTGGGTATTTGTTTCCAATTTATTTTAGTAGTTTGCTTGCTTTGGTTTAGTTTTATTGCTTTAGTTTCCATTGTTTTGCTTTCTAGTTTTGCACCTTTCTTTTCATCTAGCTTCTCCCTCTTTCTTTACCATAATTCCACTTGTTTATCTTTGTTATTCCCTTAAGATTCAAGTTAGCTCTTCACTTAGCTATCACTATCAGAGATGAATTGTCCCATTGTTGATCAAATCTAGGGATGATAGTGACCATTGTACTCAATTTATATTTTTCCTCCTCTCTTACATTTTCCTGAAATTGGGTATTAAGCTAACTCTATATTTTCCTAATAGGTTGTTCATAGTTTTCTAGAGGCAGAGTAATGGAAGGACTTAAATCCTTATTGACTTCTAATATATACCATAGAGGTGGTTGATGCTAATCTAGAACATCAATTGACACTTCTTCTTCCTGTTCTTCAAGCATAGGTAAGGTTTTAGGTGAGCCTACTTTACAATCTAATGGTTGATCAAATAAAGTCTATACATCCCAATTGGGTATGTCTTCTACATTGCAAGGTTCATTTTGAATTTCAGGAGTTGTAGGGGATTTTACTCGGTCTAACCATTGAGAAGTGTCTACTAAAGGCTCATAGTCTAAATTTTTATTTTCTTTGTCAATGGATGTCTCATCATCATAATCATAAAAAGGAGCAGGACATAACTCAAGTGGATAGGAGTTTGAGGTTTGCAAGGATGGTTGTGGACTTTGTAGCTCAAAATTTTCATATGTAATTTCCATCCCATTAGGGGTATCAATGGTCAAGGATGGAGAAAAACTAGCACCTTGAAACATAGCTTCCTTTGGTGTTATTTGATGTTGGACTTTGGAATTCCTTATATGCTTTTTCTTGCTATGGATTTCTAGTTATTTTCCTGGTTATTTGCTCTGCAATTGAGGTTAGTAGTTTGCTTACTTTGGATTAGTTTTCATTATTTTACTTTCTTTTTTTGTACCCTTCTTTCCATCTAGTATTTTCTTTCTTCTTTACCTCAATTTCACTTGTTTTTCTTTGTTATTCCCTCAAGATCTAAGTTAACTATCCTCTGGTAGTGACAGTCGAGAGAAGAGCTAGATTAGGACTTGATTTTCCCTTTCGAATTTCAATTTTTTCACCTTATTCTCACCTTAGTTTTAGGTCCACTATCGGTATCAAGAGAAGAGCTAGCTTAGAAACATGATTTGCCTCTTTGAAATTCAAGCTTTTCACCATATTTTCACCTTAGTTTTAGGTTAATTTCCTTGCCTTAGTTCACCAACTTAGCTTTCTTTTCTCTTGAATTTCTTTCTAGGTTTTCTTTGCATGTCATCATACTTTTAGTTTGAGAAAATTAGATTGTATTGTTATTATTGTTGTTAGATAGGATTTCATGCTTAAGAATTAGATGCAATTTCCAGCAATAAAACATGTATTATGCATCTAGTTTTTGATGTAATTTGGAGATGATTCAATAAAGTTTTTGGAGAATTCTTATTACGAATAGTTTATTTTAAAAATGTACTTACGATATGGCTTGTTTCCTTGCATGAAAGTTGCAATTTCAATAGCTTTCTTAAGCTTGATTTGTTTGATGTTCTTAAGTAGTTGAAATTTGGAAAATTTTCTTCCCTTAACTTGGTGCTTTGTTTCTAACCATATAAACACTTATTGCTTAAATCCTTAGAAATCCATTTAGATTTTCATGTTTTTTATTAGATCCATTAATTATTTTGTATGATAGTTTACTCTAAATTCATTAATTCAAATCACTTTTGGACCTTAGAACCATGTGTACAATCCATTGATCATGCACATGGTACTAGGTCACTTTCCTTTTTGGTATTTTCTTAGTTTAGTTGCTTAAATTACTTCTAGAAGTAGTTAATTTATTTTTCACATCTTAGTTTAGGTTTAGAAAATCTCATTTTTTGAATTTTATAAAGTTTCACCTTTAGGAAGTTTTAGGATTTAGAAAGTGTTAAAATTTAGAAAGTCTTTTTAATGGTAGTTTCCATTCACATGCATATTCCTAGTTTCTTGTTAAAGTTAGATAGATCTCATTGGTCACTTGTTTTTACATGTTAGTTTAGTTTTAAAAAGTTTCCTAATTTGGGTTTAGAAAGTTCTATTTTTTGAAAGTTTCTAATTCTAATTTAGAAAAGTAGTAATTTAGGAAAGTGTCATTTTTAGTAGTTTCCTTTAATTGAAGTTTTTAAATGTGATTCATGCTAATTTAGCATTAGTTTTCTTTAGTTTCGTAGATGTTAGTTAGGTTAGTTTCTAATTTTATTATTTAGTTTTAGTTTTTAGTAAATTTCTTTTAAGTTTAGTTTCTAATTCCATGCATGCTTCCATTTCATGTTGTTTAATTTCCTAGTTGAATCACAACTCTTCTTCTTTGGATGAATTTAAATAATTTGAATAAAATCCTTCCATTGCAAATCTGTGAGATTTCTCATGGGATCGGTCTTGCTTGCATGAAAATACTACATTGATCCGTACACTTGTGAGTAATTTTAAAGCTACACCCTAATTATGCTATGCATAAAAAATAGATGAAGGAATAAACATGAGGAATGCATGCTATCTCGGATGGTGAACGTAAGATGCAAAAGTAATGAAAGAAAGTAAATGATAAATGGATGCAACTGAGGATGATTCATGCATGTTAGTGAATGCATGAAAATGAAGGGAATAAGAAGAAGGATAAAAATAAAAGAACGGAATGGGGGTTGGTTGAGAACCCTTATCTTTACTCCAAGGAATGGAATGAGTGATGCTTGTGGGGGCTTAGGTGAGGATGATCTTCCTCCCTTTGTTTCTCCAATGACCTAGGGAAAAGTTGAAAGATAGTTCTCCTTGTAATACATCCCCATTTATAAATTTTTAGAGTAGAAGCCCTAGGGAATGGAGGACAAAGATTGTAAGGTTGAAAGGAGGGATAGATGGTGAGGATTTAAGCAAGAAAAATAGATTAGAAGGCATGGGGCAAAGAATGAATAGAGGAATGGAAGGGAATGAGAAAGAAGGAGATAAGGTAGAAAGGAAGAAGATATGGGAGAATAAGAAGGATAGGCTAAGGGAGGAAACAGGATAAGAAGAAAGAGAGAAAATTTAGGAAAATAAGTAGAAAAGGAAAGAAGAAGAGCTGGGAAGCGTAGAATCCTTGGTGTGCTTGTGGAGTTTAGAAACCCTAAGATGGATGTAAGCCATTGGATGACAATGAGTGGTTGAGACTTTCCTTTCTTAGGGTTTTGATTTGTTTTTTCAATAAAGGCAAGGTGGCTAGGTTTTGTGACTTTTTCTTGCTTCATTCTTAGCTCTTAGATCATCATTACCCTAGCTTGATTGGCTAAGATTTCTTTGGAATGTTCTTATTCAAAGAGATCTTCTTTA